>OZ010647.1:27536696-27710923 GCA_963932195.1 Empis livida | reverse complement strand
TGAAATATTTTGGTTTTCTGTTTTTGTCCTTATTTTGCACCCAAATAACGGGAAAAAATAAAAAAAAGTTATTTGAAATATTTTCGTTTTCTGTTTTTGTCCTTATTTTGCACCCAAATAACAGGAAAAAATAAAAATAAAGTTATTTGAAATATTTTGGTTTTCTGTTTTTGTCCTTATTGTGCACCCAAATAACGGAAAAAAAGAAAAAAAAAGTTATCTGAAATATTTTGGTTTTCTGTTTTTGTCCTTATTTTGCACCCTAATAACGGGAAAAAATAAAAAAAATGTTATTTGAAATATTTTGGTTTTCTGTTTTTGTCCTTATTTTTCACCTAAATAACGGGAAAAAAGAAAAAAAAAGTTATTTGAAATATTTTGGTTTTCTGTTTTTGTCCTTATTTTGCACCCAAATAACGTAAAAAAAGAAAAAAAGGTTATCGGAAATATTTTGGTTTTCTGTTTTTGTCCTTATTTTGCACCTAAATAACGGGAAAAAAGAAAAAAAAAGTTATTTGAAATATTTTGGTTTCCTGTTTTTGTCCTTATTTTTCACCCAAATAACGGGAAAAAATAAAAATAAAGTTATCTGAAATATTTTGGTTTTCTGTTTTTGTCCTTATTTTGCACCCAAATAACGGGAAAAAAGAAAAAAAAAGTTACCTGAAATATTTTGGTTTTCTGTTTTTGTCCATATTTTGCACCCAAATAACGGGAAAAAATTAAAAAAAAGTTATTTGAAATATTTTGGTTTTCTGTTTTTGTCCTTATTTTGCACCCAAATAACGGGAAAAAAGAAAAAAAAAGTTATCTGAAATATTTTGGTTTTCTGTTTTTGTCCTTATTTTGCACCCAAATAACGGGATAAAATAAAAAAAAAGTTATTTGAAATATTTTCGTTTTCTGTTTTTGTCCTTATTTTGCACCCAAATAACGTAAAAAAAGAAAAAAAGGTTATCTGAAATATTTTGGTTTTCTGTTTTTGTCCTTATTTTGCACCTAAATAACGGGAAAAAAGAAAAAAAAAGTTATTTGAAATATTTTGGTTTCCTGTTTTTGTCCTTATTTTTCACCCAAATAACGGGAAAAAATAAAAATAAAGTTACCTGAAATATTTTGGTTTTCTGTTTTTGTCCTTATTTTGCACCCAAATAACGGGAAAAAATTAAAAAAAAGTTATTTGAAATATTTTGGTTTTCTGTTTTTGTCCTTATTTTGCACCCAAATAACGGGAAAAAAGAAAAAAAAAGTTACCTGAAATATTTTGGTTTTCTGTTTTTGTCCTTATTTTGCACCCTAATAACGGGAAAAAATAAAAAAAATGTTATTTGAAATTTTTTGGTTTTCTGTTTTTGTCCTTATTTTTCACCTAAATAACGGGAAAAAAGAAAAAAAAAGTTATTTGAAATATTTTGGTTTTCTGTTTTTGTCCTTATTTTGCACCCAAATAACGTAAAAAAAGAAAAAAAGGTTATCTGAAATATTTTGGTTTTCTGTTTTTGTCCTTATTTTGCACCTAAATAACGGGAAAAAAGAAAAAAAAGTTATTTGAAATATTTTGGTTTTCTGTTTTTGTCCTTATTTTGCACCCAAATAACGTAAAAAAAGAAAAAAAGGTTATCTGAAATATTTTGGTTTTCTGTTTTTGTCCTTATTTTGCACCTAAATAACGGGAAAAAAGAAAAAAAAAGTTATTTGAAATATTTTGGTTTTCTGTTTTTGTCCTTATTTTGCACCCAAATAACGGGAAAAAAGAAAAAAAAAGTTATCTGAAATATTTTGGTTTTCTGTTTTTGTCCTTATTTTGCACCCAAATAACGGAAAAAAAGAAAAAAAAAGTTATCTGAAATATTTTGGTTTTCTGTTTTTGTCCTTATTTTGCACCCAAATAACGGGATAAAATAAAAAAAATGTTATTTGAAATATTTTGGTTTTCTGTTTTTGTCCTTATTTTTCACCTAAATAACGGGAAAAAAGAAAAAAAAAGTTATTTGAAATATTTTGGTTTTCTGTTTTTCTCCTTATTTTGCACCCAAATAACGTAAAAAAAGAAAAAAAGGTTATCTGAAATATTTTGGTTTTCTGTTTTTGTCCTTATTTTGCACCTAAATAACGGGAAAAAAGAAAAAAAAAGTTATTTGAAATATTTTGGTTTCCTGTTTTTGTCCTTATTTTTCACCCAAATAACGGGAAAAAATAAAAATAAAGTTACCTGAAATATTTTGGTTTTCTGTTTTTGTCCTTATTTTGCACCCAAATAACGGGAAAAAATTAAAAAAAAGTTATTTGAAATATTTTGGTTTTCTGTTTTTGTCCTTATTTTGCACCCAAATAACGGGAAAAAAGAAAAAAAAAGTTACCTGAAATATTTTGGTTTTCTGTTTTTGTCCTTATTTTGCACCCTAATAACGGGAAAAAATAAAAAAAATGTTATTTGAAATATTTTGGTTTTCTGTTTTTGTCCTTATTTTTCACCTAAATAACGGGAAAAAAGAAAAAAAAAGTTATTTGAAATATTTTGGTTTTCTGTTGTTGTCCTTATTTTGCACCCAAATAACGTAAAAAAAGAAAAAAAGGTTATCTGAAATATTTTGGTTTTCTGTTTTTGTCCTTATTTTGCACCTAAATAACGGGAAAAAAGAAAAAAAAAGTTATTTGAAATATTTTGGTTTCCTGTTTTTGTCCTTATTTTGCACCCAAATAACGGGAAAAAAGAAAAAAAAAGTTACCTGAAATATTTTGGTTTTCTGTTTTTGTCCTTATTTTGCACCCAAATAACGGGAAAAAATAAAAAAAAAGTTATTTGAAATATTTTGGTTTTCTGTTTTTGTCCTTATTGTGCACCCAAATAACGGGAAAAAAGAAAAAAAAAGTTATCTGAAATATTTTGGTTTTCTGTTTTTGTCCTTATTTTGCACCCAAATAACGGTAAAAAATAAAAAAAATGTTATTTGAAATATTTTGGTTTTCTGTTTTTGTCCTTATTTTTCACCTAAATAACGGGAAAAAAGAAAAAAAAAGTTATTTGAAATATTTTGGTTTTCTGTTTTTGTCCTTATTTTGCACCCATAATAACGGGAAAAAAGAAAAAAACGTTATCTGAAATATTTTGGTTTTCTGTGTTTGTCCTTATTTTGCACCTAAATAATGGGAAAAAAGAAAAAAAAAGTTATTTGAAATATTTTGGTTTCCTGTTTTTGTCCTTATTTTGCACCCAAATAACGGGAAAAAAGAAAAAAAAGTGAAATGAAATATTTTGGTTTTCTGTTTTTGTCCTTATTTTGCACCCAAATAACGGGAAAAAATTTTAAAAAAATTATCTGAAATATTTTGGTTTTCTGTCTTTGTCCTTATTTTGCACCTAAATAATGGGAAAAAATAAAAAAAAAGTTATTTGAAATATTTTGGTTTTCTGTTTTTGTCCTTATTTTGCACCCAAATAACGGGAAAAAATTATCTGAAATATTTTGGTTTTCTGTCTTTGTCCTTATTTTGCACCTAAATAATGGCAAAAAATACAAAAAAAAGTTATTTGAAATATTTTGGTTTTCTGTCTTTGTCCTTATTTTGCACCTAAATAATGGGAAAAAATAAAAAAAAAGTTATTTGAAATATTTTGGTTTTCTGTTTTTGTCCTTACTTTGCACCCAAATAACGGGAAAAAATAAAAAAAATGTTATTTGAAATATTTTGGTTTTCTGTTTTTGTCCTTATTTTTCACCTAAATAACGGGAAAAAAGAAAAAAAAAGTTATTTGAAATATTTTGGTTTTCTGTTTTTGTCCTTATTTTGCACCCATAATAACGGGAAAAAAGAAAAAAACGTTATCTGAAATATTTTGGTTTTCTGTGTTTGTCCTTATTTTGCACCTAAATAATGGGAAAAAAGAAAAAAAAAGTTATTTGAAATATTTTGGTTTCCTGTTTTTGTCCTTATTTTGCACCCAAATAACGGGAAAAAAGAAAAAAAAGTTAAATGAAATATTTTGGTTTTCTGTTTTTGTCCTTATTTTGCACCCAAATAACGGGAAAAAATTTTAAAAAAATTATCTGAAATATTTTGGTTTTCTGTCTTTGTCCTTATTTTGCACCTAAATAATGGGAAAAAATAAAAAAAAAGTTATTTGAAATATTTTGGTTTTCTGTTTTTGTCCTTATTTTGCACCCAAATAACGGGAAAAAATTATCAGAAATATTTTGGTTTTCTGTCTTTGTCCTTATTTTGCACCTAAATAATGGCAAAAAATACAAAAAAAAGTTATTTGAAATATTTTGGTTTTCTGTCTTTGTCCTTATTTTGCACCTAAATAATGGGAAAAAAGAAAAAAAAAGATATCTGAAATATTTTGGTTTTCTGTTTTTGTCCTTATTTTGCACCCAAATAACGGGAAAAAAGAAAAAAAAAGTTATCTGAAATATTTTGGTTTTCTGTTTTTGTCCTTATTTTGCACCTAAATAACGGGAAACAAGAAAAAAAAAGTGAAATGAAATATTTTGGTTTTCTGTTTTTGTCCTTATTTTGCACCCAAATAACGGGAAAAAATTTTAAAAAAATTATCTGAAATATTTTGGTTTTCTGTCTTTGTCCTTATTTTGCACCTAAATAATCGGAAAAAATAAAAAAAAAGTTATTTGAAATATTTTGGTTTTCTGTTTTTGTCCTTATTTTGCACCCAAATAACGGGAAAAAAGAAAAAAAAGTTATCTGAAATATTTTGGTTTTCTGTTTTTGTCCTTATTTAGCACCCAAATAACGGGAAAAAATAAAAAAAAGTTATTTGAAATATTTTGTTTTTCTGTTTTTGTCCTTATTTTGCACCTAAATAACGGGAAAAAAGAAAAAAAAAGTTATCTGAAATATTTTGGTTTCCTGTTTTTGGTCTTATTTTTCACACAAATAACGGGAAAAAATAAAAAAAAGTTATCTTAAATATTTTGGTTTTCTGTTTTTGTCCTAATTTTGCACACAAATAACAGGAAAAAGAAAAAAAAAGTTATCTCATTTTGCACCCAAATAACGGGAAAAAAGAAAAAAACAGTTATCTGAAATATTTTGGTTTTCTGTTTTGTCCTTATTTTGCACCCAAATAACGGGAAATAAGAAAAAAAAAGTTATCTGAAATATTTTGGTTTTCTGTTTTGTCCTTATTTTGCACCTAAATAACGGGAAAAAAGAAAAACAAACTTATCTGAAATATTTTGGTTTTCTGTTTTTGTCCTTATTTTGCACACAAATAACGGGAAAAAGAAAAAAAAAGTTATCTGAAATATTTTGGTTTTCTGTTTTTGTCCTTATTTTGCACCCAAATAACGGGAAAAAAGAAAAAAAAAGTTATCTGAAATATTGTGGTTTTCTGTTTTTGTCCTTATTTTGCACCCAAATAAGGGGAAAAAAGAAAAAAAAGTGAAATGAAATATTTTGGTTTTCTGTTTTTGTCCTTATTTTCCACCCAAATAACGCGAAAAAAGAATAAAAAAGTTATCTGAAATATTTTGGTTTTCTGTTTTTGTCCTTAATTTGCACCCAAATAACGGGAAAAGAGAAAATAAAAGTTATGTGAAATATTTTGGTTTTCTGTTTTTGTCCTTATTGTGCACCCAAATAACGGGAAAAAAAAGTTATCTGAAATATTTTGGTTTTCTGGTTTTGTCCTTATTTTGCACCTAAATAACGGGAAAAAAGAAAAAAAAAGTTATCTGAAATATTTTGGTTTTCTGTTTTTGTCCTTATTTGGCACCCAAATAACGGGAAAAAATTTTAAAAAATTATCTGAAATATTTTGGTTTTCTGTCTTTGTCCTTATTTTGCACCTAAATAATCGGAAAAAATAAAAAAAAAGTTATTTGAAATATTTTGGTTTTCTGTTTTTGTCCTTATTTTGCACCCAAATAACGGGAAAAAAGAAAAAAAAAGTTATCTGAAATATTTTGGTTTTCTGTTTTTGTCCTTATTTTGCACCCAAATAACGGGAAAAAATAAAAAAAAAGTTATTTGAAATATTTTGTTTTTCTGTTTTTGTCCTTATTTTGACCTAAATAACGGGAAAAAAGAAAAAAAAAGTTATTTGAAATATTTTGGTTTCCTGTTTTTGGTCTTATTTTTCACACAAATAACGGGAAAAAATAAAAAAAAGTTATCTTAAATATTTTGGTTTTCTGTTTTTGTCCTAATTTTGCACACAAATAACAGGAAAAATAAAAAAAAAGTTATCTCATTTTGCACCCAAATAACGGGAAAAAAGAAAAAACAGTTATCTGAAATATTTTGGTTTTCTGTTTTGTCCTTATTTTGCACCCAAATAACGGGTAAAAAGAAAAAAAAAGTTATCTGAAATATTTTCGTTTTCTGTTTTTGTCCTTATTTTGCACCTAAATAACGGGAAAAAATAAAAACAAACTTATCTGAAATATTTTGGTTTTCTGTTTTTGTCCTTATTTTGCACACAAATAACGGGAAAAAGAAAAAAAAAGTTATCTGAAATATTTTGGTTTTCTGTTTTTGTCCTTATTTTGCACCCAAATAACGGGAAAAAAGAAAAAAAAAGTTATCTGAAATATTTTGGTTTTCTGTTTTTGTCCTTATTTTGCACCCAAATAAGGGGAAAAAAGAAAAAAAAGTGAAATGAAATATTTTGGTTTTCTGTTTTTGTCCTTATTTTCCACCCAAATAACGCGAAAAAAGAATAAAAAAGTTATCTGAAATATTTTGGTTTTCTTTTTTTGTCCTTAATTTGCACCCAAATAACGGGAAAAGAGAAAATAAAAGTTATGTGAAATATTTTGGTTTTCTGTTTTTGTCCTTATTGTGCACCCAAATAACGGGAAAAAAAAGTTATCTGAAATATTTTGGTTTTCTGGTTTTGTCCTTATTTTGCACCTAAATAACGGGAAAAAAGAAAAAAAAAGTTATCTGAAATATTTTGGTTTTCTGTTTTTGTCCTTATTTGGCACCCAAATAACGGGAAAAAATAAAAAAAAATTATCTGAAATATTTTGGTTTTCTGTCTTTGTCCTTATTTTGCACCTAAATAATGGGAAAAAATAAAAAAAAAGTTATTTGAAATATTTTGGTTTTCTGTTTTTGTCCTTATTTTGCACCCAAATAACGGGAAAAAAGAAAAAAACAGTTATCTGAAATATTTTGGCTTTCTGTTTTTGTCCTTATTTTGCACCCAAATAATGGGAAGAAATAGAAAAAAAGTTATCTGAAATATTTTGGTTTTCTGTTTTTGTCCTTATTTTGCACCCAAATAACGGGAAAAAAGAAAAAAAAAGTTATCTGAAATATTTTGATTTTCTGTTTTTGTCCTTATTTTGCACCTAAATAACGGGAAAAAATTAAAAAAAAGTTATCTGAAATATTTTGGTTTTCTGTTTTTTCCTTATTTTGCACCCAAATAACAGGAAAAAAGAAAAAAAAAGTTATCTTTAATATTTTGGTTTTCTGTTTTTGTCCTTATTTTGCACCCAAATAACGCGAAAAAAGAATAAAAAAGTTATCTGAAATATTTTGGTTTTCTGTTTTTGTCCTTAATTTGCACCCAAATAACGGGAAAAAAGAAAATAAAAGTTATGTGAAATATTTTGGTTTTCTGTTTTTGTCCTTATTGTGCACCCAAATAACGGGAAAAAAAAAAGTTATCTGAAATATTTTGGTTTTCTGGTTTTGTCCTTATTTTGCACCTAAATAACGGGAAAAAAGAAAAAAAAAGTTATCTGAAATATTTTGGTTTTCTGTTTTTGTCCTTATTTGGCACCCTAATAACGGGAAAAAAGAAAAAAAAAAGTGATCTGAAATATTTTGGTTTTCTGTATTTGTCCTTATTTTGCACCCAAATAACGGGAAAAAATAAAAAAAAATTATTTGAAATATTTTGGTTTTCTGTTTTTGTCCTTATTGTGCAACCAAATAACGGGAAAAAGGAAAAAAAAAGTTATTTAAAATAATTTGTTTTTGTTTTTATTTTGCACCTAAATAACGGGAAAAAAGAAAAAAAAAGTTATTTGAAATATTTTGGTTTTCTGTTTTTGTCCTTATTTTGCACCCAAATAACGGGAAAAAAGAAAAAAAAAGTTATCTGAAATATTTTGGTTTTCTGTTTTTGTCCTTATTTTGCACCCAAATAACGGGAAAAAATAAAAAAAAGATATTTGAAATATTTTCGTTTTCTGTTTTTGTCCTTATTTTGCACCCAAATAACGGGAAAAAATAAAAAAAAAGTTATTTGAAATAGTTTGGTTTTCTGTTTTTGTCCTTATTTTGCACCCAAATAACGGGAAAAAATAAAAAAAAAGTTATTTGAAATAGTTTGGTTTTCTGTTTTTGTCCTTATTTTGCACCCAAATAACGGGAAAAAATAAAAAAAAAGTTATTTGAAATATTTTGGTTTTCTGTTTTTGTCCTTATTTTTCACCTAAATAACGGGAAAAAAGAAAAAAAAAGTTATTTGAAATATTTTGGTTTTCTGTTTTTGTCCTTATTTTGCACCCAAATAACGGGAAAAAAGAAAAAAGGTTATCTGAAATATTTTGGTTTTCTGTTTTTGTCCTAATTTTGCACCCAAATAACGGGAAGAAAGAAAAAAAAAGTTATCTGAAATATTTTGGTTTTCTGTTTTTGTCCTTATTTTGCACCCAAATAACGGGAAAAAAGAAAAAAAAGTTCTGAAATATCTGAAATATTTTGGTTTTCTGTTTTTGTCCTTATTTTGCACCCAAATAACGGGAAAAAATAAAGAAAAAGTTATCTGAAATATTTTGGTTTTCTGTTTTTGTCCTTATTTTGCACCTAAATAACGGGAAAAAAGAAAAAAAAAGTTATTTGAAATATTTTGGTTTTCCGTTTTTGTCCTGATTTTGCACCCAAATAACCGGAAAAAAGAAAAAAAAACTTATTTGAAATATTTTGGTTTTCTGTTTTTGTCCTTATTTTGCACCTAAATAACGGGAAAAAAGAAAAAAAAAGGTATCTGAAATATTTTGGTTTTCTGTTTTTTCCTTATTTTGCACCTAAATAACGGGAAAAAAGAAAAAAAAAGTTATTTGAAATATTTTGGTTTTCTGTTTTTGTCCTTATTTTTCACCTAAATAACGGGAAAAAAGAAAAAAAAAGTTATCTGAAATATTTTGGTTTTCTGTTTTTGTCCTTATTTTGCACCTAAATAACGGGAAAAAAGAAAAAAAAGTTCTGAAATATCTGAAATATATTGGTTTTCTGTTTTTGTCCTTATTTTGCACCTAAATAACGGGAAAAAATAAAGAAAAAGTTATCTGAAATATTTTGGTTTTCTGTTTTTGTCCTTATTTTGCACCTAAATAACGGGAAAAAAGAAAAAAAAAGTTATTTGAAATATTTTGGTTTTCCGTTTTTGTCCTTATTTTGCACCTAAATAACCGGAAAAAAGAAAAAAAAACTTATTTGAAATATTTTGGTTTTCTGTTTTTGTCCTTATTTTGCACCTAAATAACGGGAAAAAAGAAAAAAAAAGGTATCTGAAATATTTTGGTTTTCTGTTTTTTCCTTATTTTGCACCTAAATAACGGGAAAAAAGAACAAAAAAGTTATCTGAAATATTTTGGTTTTCTGTTTTTGTCGTTATTTTGCACCTAAATAATGGGAAAAAAGAAAAAAAAAGTTATTTGAAATATTTTGGTTTCCTGTTTTTGTCCTTATTTTTCACCCAAATAACGGGAAAAAATAAAAAAAAAGTTATCTGAAATATTTTGGTTTTCTGTTTTTGTCCTTATTTTGCACCCAAATAACGGGAAAAAAGAAAAAAAACAGTTATTTGATATATTTTGGTTTTCTGTTTTTGTCCTTATTTTGCACCCAAATAACGGGAAAAAATTTAAAAAAAGTTATTTGAAATATTTTGGTTTTCTGTTTTTGTCCTTATTTTGCACCCAAATAACGCGAAAAAAGGAAAAAAAGTTACCTGAAATATTTTGGTTTTCTGTTTTTGTCCTTATTTTGCACCCAAATAACGGGAAACAATAAAGAAAAAGTTATCTGAAATATTTTGGTTTTCTGTTTTTGTCCTTATTTTGCACCTAAATAACGGGAAAAAAGAAAAAAAAAGTTATTTGAAATATTTTGGTTTTCCGTTTTTGTCCTTATTTTGCACCCAAATAACGGGAAAAAAGAAAAAAATGTTATTTGAAATATTTTGGTTTTCTGTTTTTGTCCTTATTTTGCACCCAAATAACGGGAAAAAAGAAAAAAAAAGTTATTTGAAATATTTTGGTTTTCCGTTTTTGTCCTTATTTTGCACCTAATAACCGGAAAAAAGAAAAAAAAACTTATTTGAAATATTTTATTTTTCTGTTTTTGTCCTTATTTTGCACCTAAATAACGGGAAAAAAGAAAACGGGAAAAAAGAAAAAAAAAGGTATCTGAACGGGAAAAAAGAAAAAAAAAGGTATCTGAAATATTTTGGTTTTCTGTTTTTGTCCTTATTTTGCACCTAAATAACAGGAAAAAAGAACAAAAAAGTTATCTGAAATATTTTGGTTTTCTGTTTTTGTCCTTATTTTGCAACCAAATAACGGGAAAAAATAAAAAAAATGTTATTTGAAATATTTTGGTTTTCTGTTTTTGTCCTTATTTTGCACCTAAATAACGGGAAAAAAGAAAAAAAAGTTCTGAAATATCTGAAATATTTATGTTTTCTGTTTTTGTCCTTATTTTGCACCCAAATAACGGGAAACAATAAAGAAAAAGTTATCTGAAATATTTTGGTTTTCTGTTTTTGTCCTTATTTTGCACCTAAATAACGGGAAAAAAGAAAAAAAAAGTTATTTGAAATATTTTGGTTTTCCGTTTTTGTCCTTATTTTGCACCTAAATAACCGGAAAAAAGAAAAAAAAACTTATTTGAAATATTTTGGTTTTCTGTTTTTGTCCTTATTTTGCACCCAAATAACGGGAAAAAAGAAAAAAATGTTATTTGAAATATTTTGGTTTTCTGTTTTTGTCCTTATTTTGCACCCAAATAACGGGAAAAAAGAAAAAAAAAGTTATTTGAAATATTTTGGTTTTCTGTTTTTGTCCTTATTTTGCACCTAAATAACCGGAAAAAAGAAAAAAAAACTTATTTGAAATATTTTGGTTTTCTGTTTTTGTCCTTATTTTGCACCTAAATAACGGGAAAAAAGAAAACGGGAAAAAAGAAAAAAAAAGGTATCTGAACGGGAAAAAAGAAAAAAAAAGGTATCTGAAATATTTTGGTTTTCTGTTTTTGTCCTTATTTTGCACCTAAATAACAGGAAAAAAGAACAAAAAAGTTATCTGAAATATTTTGGTTTTCTGTTTTTGTCCTTATTTTGCAACCAAATAACGGGAAAAAATAAAAAAAATGTTATTTGAAATATTTTGGTTTTCTGTTTTTGTCCTTATTTTGCACCCAAATAACGGGAAAGAAAGTTAACTGAAATATTTTGGTTTTCTGTTTTTGTCCTTATTTTGCACCCAAATAACGGGAAAAAAGAAAAAAAAGTTATTTGAAAAATGTTGGTTTTCTTTTTTGTCCTTATTTTGCACCCAAATAACGGGAAAAAAGAAAAAAAAGTTAATTGAAATATTTTGGTTTTCTGTTTTTGTCATTATTTTGCACCTAAATAACGCGAAAAAAGAAAAAAAAAGTTATCTGAAATATTTTGGTTTTCTGTTTTTGTCCTTATTTTGCACCTAAATAACGGGAAAAAAGAAAAAAAAAGTTATTTGAAATATTTTGGTTTTCTGTTTTTGTCCGTATTTTGCACCCAAATAACGGGAAAAAAGAAAAAAAAAGGTATTTGAAATATTTTGGTTTTCTGGTTTTGTCCTTATTTTGTACCCAAATAACGGGAAAAAAGAAAAAAAAAGTTATCTGAAATATTTTGGTTTTCTTTTTTTGTCCTTATTTTGCAGCCAAATAACGGGAAAAAATAAAAAAAAAGTTATTTGAAATATTTTAGTTTTCTGTTTTTGTCCTTATTTTGCACCCAAATAACGGGAAAAAAGAAAAAAAAGTGAAATGAAATATTTTGGTTTTCTGTTTTTGTCCTTATTTTGCACCCAAATAACGGGAAAAAAGAAATAAAAGTTAATTGAAATATTTTGGTTTTCTGCTTTTGTCATTATTTTGCACCTAAATAACGCGAAAAAAGAAAAAAAAAGTTATCTGAAATATTTTGGTTTTCTGTCTATGTCCTTATTTTGCACCTAAATAATGGGAAAAAATAAAAAAAAAGTTATTTGAAATATTTTGGTTTTCTGTTTTTGTCCTTATTTTGCACCCAAATAACGGGAAAAAATTATCTGAAATATTTTGGTTTTCTGTCTTTGTCCTTATTTTGCACCTAAATAATGGGAAAAAATACAAAAAAAAGTTATTTGAAATATTTTGGTTTTCTGTCTTTGTCCTTATTTTGCACCTAAATAATGGGAAAAAATAAAAAAAAAGTTATTTGAAATATTTTGGTTTTCTGTTTTTGTCCTTATTTTGCACCCAAATAACGGTAAAAAAGAAAAAAAAAAGTTATCTGAAATATTTTGGTTTTCTGTTTTTGTCCTTATTTTGCACCCAAATAACGGGAAAAAAGAAAAAAAAAGTTATCTGAAATATTTTGGTTTTCTGTTTTTGTCCTTGTTTTGCACCCAAATAACGGGAAAAAAGAAAAAAAAGTGAAATGAAATATTTTGGTTTTCTGTTTTTGTCCTTATTTTGCACCCAAATAACGGGAAAAAATTTTAAAAAAATTATCTGAAATATTTTGGTTTTCTGTCTTTGTCCTTATTTTGCACCTAAATAATGGGAAAAAATAAAAAAAAAGTTATTTGAAATATTTTGGTTTTCTGTTTTTGTCCTTATTTTGCACCCAAATAACGGGAAAAAAGAAAAAAAAAGTTATCTGAAATATTTTGATTTTCTGTTTTGGTCCTTATTTTGCACCCAAATAACGGGAAAAAATAAAAAAAAAGTTATTTGAAATATTTTGTTTTTCTGTTTTTGTCCTTATTTTGCACCTAAATAACGGGAAAAAAGAAAAAAAAAGTTATTTGAAATATTTTGGTTTCCTGTTTTTGGTCTTATTTTTCACCCAAATAACGGGAAAAAATAAAAAAAAGTTATCTGAAATATTTTGGTTTTCTGTTTTTGTCCTTATTTTGCACCCAAATAACGGGAAAAAAGAAAAAAAAAGTTATTTGATATATTTTGGTTTTCTGTTTTTGTCCTTATTTCGCACCTAAATAACGGGAAAAAAGAAAAACAAAATTATCTGAAATATTTTGGTTTTCTGTTTTTGTCCTTAATTTGCACACAAATAACGGGAAAAAGAAAAAAAAAGTTATCTCATTTTGCACCCAAATAACGGGAAAAAAGAAAAAAACAGTTATCTGAAATATTTTGGTTTTCTGTTTTGTCCTTATTTTGCACCCAAATAACGGGAAAAAAGAAAAAAAAAGTTATCTGAAATATTTTCGTTTTCTGTTTTTGTCCTTATTTTGCACCCAAATAAGGGGAAAAAAGAAAAAAAAGTGAAATGATATATTTTGGTTTTCTGTTTTTGTCCTTATTTTGCACCCAAATAAGGGGAAAAAGAAAAAAAAAGTTATCTGAAATATTTTGGTTTTCTGTTTTTGTCCTTATTTTGCACCCAAATAACGGGAAAAAAGAAAAAAAAAGTTATCTGAAATATTTTGGTTTTCTGTTTTTGCCCTTATTTTGCACCCAAATAAGGGGAAAAAAGAAAAAAAAGTGAAATGAAATATTTTGGTTTTCTGTTTTTGTCCTTATTTTCCACCCAAATAACGCGAAAAAAGAATAAAAAAGTTATCTGAAATATTTTGGTTTTCTGTTTTTGTCCTTAATTTGCACCCAAATAACGGGAAAAGAGAAAATAAAAGTTATGTGAAATATTTTGGTTTTCTGTTTTTGTCCTTATTGTGCACCCAAATAACGGGAAAAAAAAGTTATCTGAAATATTTTGGTTTTCTGGTTTTGTCCTTATTTTGCACCTAAATAACGCGAAAAAAACAAAAAAAATTATCTGACATATTGTGGTTTTCTGTTTTTGTCCTTATTTTGTACCTAAATAATGGGAAAAAATCAAAAAAAAGTTATTTGAAATATTTTGGTTTTCTGTTTTTGTCCTTATTTTGCACCCAAATAACGGGAAAAAAGAAAAAAACAGTTATCTGAAATATTTTGGCTTTCTGTTTTTGTCCTTATTTTGCACCCAAATAATGGGAAGAAATAGAAAAAAAGTTATCTGAAATATTTTGGTTTTCTGTTTTTGTCCTTATTTTGCACCCAAATAACGGGAAAAAAGAAAAAAAAAGTTATCTGAAATATTTTGATTTTCTGTTTTTGTCCTTATTTTGCACCTAAATAACGGGAAAAACTTAAAAAAAAGTTATCTGAAATATTTTAGTTTTCTGTTTTTTCCTTATTTTGCACCCAAATAACAGGAAAAAAGAAAAAAAAAGTTATCTGAAATATTTTGGTTTTCTGTTTTTGTCCTTATTTTGCACCCAAATAAGGCGAAAAAAGAATAAAAAAGTTATCTGAAATATTTTGGTTTTCTGGTTTTGTCCTTATTTTGCACCTAAATAACGGGAAAAAAGAAAAAAAAAGTTATCTGAAATATTTTGGTTTTCTGTTTTTGTCCTTATTTGGCACCCTAATAACGGGAAAAAAGAAAAAAAAAAGTGATCTGAAATATTTTGGTTTTCTGTATTTGTCCTTATTTTGCACCCAAATAACGGGAAAAAATAAAAAAAAAGTTATTTGAAATATTTTGGTTTTCTGTTTTTGTCCTTATTGTGCAACCAAATAACGGGAAAAAAGAAAAAAAAAGTTATTTAAAATAATTTGTTTTTGTTTTTATTTTGCACCTAAATAACGGGAAAAAAGAAAAAAAAAGTTATTTGAAATATTTTGGTTTTCTGTTTTTGTCCTTATTTTGCACCCAAATAACGGGAAAAAAGAAAAAAAAAGTTATCTGAAATATTTTGGTTTTCTGTTTTTGTCCTTATTTTGCACCCAAATAACGGGAAAAAATAAAAAAAAAGTTATTTGAAATATTTTCGTTTTCTGTTTGTGTCCTTATTTTGCACCCAAATAACGGGGAAAAATAAAAAAAAAGTTATTTGAAATATTTTGGTTTTCTGTTTTTGTCCTTATTTTGCACCCAAATAACGGGAAAAAATAAAAAAAAAGTTATTTGAAATATTTTGGTTTTCTGTTTTTGTCCTTATTTTTCACCTAAATAACGGGAAAAAAGAAAAAAAAAGTTATTTGAAATATTTTGGTTTTCTGTTTTTGTCCTTATTTTGCACCCAAATAACGGGAAAAGAGAAAAAAGGTTATCTGAAATATTTTGGTTTTCTGTTTTTGTCCTTATTTTGCACCCAAATAACGGGAAGAAAGAAAAAAAAAGTTATTTGATATATTTTGGTTTTCTGTTTTTGTCCTTATTTTGCACCCAAATAACGGGGAAAAAAAAAACGTTATTTGAAATATTTTGGTTTTCTGTTTTTGTCCTTATTTTGCACCCAAATAACAGGAAAAAAGAAAAAAAAAGTTATCTGAAATATTTTGGTTTTCTGTTTTTGTCCTTATTTTGCACCTAAATAACGGGAAAAAAGAAAAAAAAGTTCGGAAATATCTGAAATATTTTGGTTTTCTGTTTTTGTCCTTATTTTGCACCCAAATAACCGGAAAAAAGAAAAAAAAACTTATTTGAAATATTTTGGTTTTCTGTTTTTGTCCTTATTTTGCACCTAAATAAAGGGAAAAAAGAACAAAAAAAGTTATCTGAAATATTTTGGTTTTCTGTTTTTGTCCTTATTTTGCACCTAAATAATGGGAAAAAAGAAAAAAAAAGTTATTTGAAATATTTTGGTTTCCTGTTTTTGTCCTTATTTTTCACCCAAATAACGGGAAAAAATAAAAAAAAAGTTATCTGAAATATTTTGGTTTTCTGTTTTTGTCCTTATTTTGCACCCAAATAACGGGAAAAAAGAAAAAAAAGTTATTTGATATATTTTGGTTTTCTGTTTTTGTCCTTATTTTGCACCCAAATAACGGGAAAAAATTAAAAAAAAGTTATTTGAAATATTTTGGTTTTCTGTTTTTGTCCTTATTTTGCACCCAAATAACGGGAAAAAAGGAAAAAAAACTTACCTGAAATATTTTGGTTTTCTGTTTTTGTCTTTATTTTGCACCTAAATAACGGGAAAAAAAAAAAGTTCTGAAATATCTGAAATATATTGGTTTTCTGTTGTTGTCCTTATTTTGCACCTAAATAACGGGAAAAAAGAAAAAAAAGTTCTGAAATATCTGAAATATTTATGTTTTCTGTTTTTGTCCTTATTTTGCACCCAAATAACGGGAAAAAATAAAGAAAAAGTTATCTGAAATATTTTGGTTTTCTGTTTTTGTCCTTATTTTGCACCTAAATAACGGGAAAAAAGAAAAAAAAAGTTATTTGAAATATTTTGGTTTTTCGTTTTTGTCCTGATTTTGCATCCAAATAACAGGAAAAAAGAAAAAAAAAGTTATTTGAAATATTTTGGTTTTCTGTTTTTGTCCTTATTTTGCACCCAAATAACGGGAAAAAAGAAAAAAAAAGTTATTTGAAATATTTTGGTTTTCTGTTTTTGTCCTTATTTTGCACCTAAATAACGGGAAAAAAGAAAAAAAAGGTATCTGAAATATTTTGGTTTTCTGTTTTTGTCCTTATTTTGCACCTAAATAACAGGAAAAAAGAACAAAAAAGTTATCTGAAATATTTTGGTTTTCTGTTTTTGTCCTTATTTTGCACCCAAATAACGGGAAAAAATAAAAAAAAAGTTATTTGAAATATTTTGGTTTTCTGTTTTTGTCCTTATTTTGCACCCAAATAACGGGAAAAAATAAAAGAAAGTTAACTGAAATATTTTGGTTTTCTGTTTTTGTCCTTATTTTGCACCCAAAAAACGGGAAAAAAGAAAAAAAAGTTATTTGAAAAATGTTGGTTTTCTTTTTTGTCCTTATTTTGCACCCAAATAACGGGAAAAAAGAAAAAAAAGTTAATTGAAATATTTTGGTTTTCAGTTTTTGTCATTATTTTGCACCTAAATAACGCGAAAAAAGAAAAAAAAAGTTATCTGAAATATTTTGGTTTTCTGTTTTTGTCCTTATTTTGCACCTAAATAACGGGAAAAAAGAAAAAAAAAGTTATTTGAAATATTTTGGTTTTCTGTTTTTGTCCGTATTTTGCACCCAAATAACGGGAAAAAAGAAAAAAAAAGGTATTTGAAATATTTTGGTTTTCTGGTTTTGTCCTTATTTTGTACCCAAATAACGGGAGAAAAGAAAAAAAAAGTTATCTGAAATATTTTGGTTTTCTGTTTTTGTCCTTATTTTGCACCCAAATAACGGGAAAAAGTAAAAAAAAAGTTATTTGAAATATTTTGGTTTTCTGTTTTTGTCCTTATTTTGCACCCAAATAACGGGAAAAAAGAAAAAAAAGTGAAATGAAATATTTTGGTTTTCTGTTTTTGTCCTTATTTTGCACCCAAATAACGGGAAAAAATTTTAAAAAAATTATCTGAAATATTTTGGTTTTCTGTCTTTGTCCTTATTTTGCACCTAAATAATGGGAAAAAATAAAAAAAAAGTTATTTGAAATATTTTGGTTTTCTGTTTTTGTCCTTATTTTGCACCCAAATAACGGGAAAAAATTATCTGAAATATTTTGGTTTTCTGTCTTTGTCCTTATTTTGCACCTAAATAATGGGAAAAAATACAAAAAAAAGTTATTTGAAATATTTTGGTTTTCTGTCTTTGTCCTTATTTTGCACCTAAATAATGGGAAAAAATAAAAAAAAAGTTATTTGAAATATTTTGGTTTTCTGTTTTTGTCCTTATTTTGCACCCAAATAACGGGCAAAAAGAAAAAAAAAGTTATCTGAAATATTTTGGTTTTCTGTTTTTGTCCTTATTTTGCACCCAAATAACGGGAAAAAAGAAAAAAAAAGTTATCTGAAATATTTTGGTTTTCTGTTTTTGTCCTTATTTTGCACCCAAATAACGGGAAAAAAGAAAAAAAAGCGAAATGAAATATTTTGGTTTTCTGTTTTTGTCCTTATTTTGCACCCAAATAACGGGAACAAATTTTAAAAAAATTATCTGAAATATTTTGGTTTTCTGTCTTTGTCCTTATTTTGCACCCAAATAACGGGAAAAAAGAAAAAAAAAGTTATTTGAAATATATTGGTTTTCTGTTTTTAGTCTTATTTTTCACCCAAATAACGGGAAAAAATAAAAAAAAGTTATCTGAAATATTTTGGTTTTCTGTTTTTGTCCTTATTTTGCACCCAAATAACGGGAAAAAAGAAAAAAAAAGTTATTTGATATATTTTGGTTTTCTGTTTTTGTCCTTATTTTGCACCTAAATAACGGGAAAAAAGAAAAAAAAAATTATCTGAAATATTTTGGTTTTCTGTTTTTGTCCTTATTTTGAACACAAATAACGGGGAAAAGAAAAAAAAAGTTATCTGAAATATTTTGGTTTTCTGTTTTTGTCCTCATTTTGCACCCAAATAACGGGAAAAAAGAAAAAAACAGTTATCTGAAATATTTTGGTTTTCTGTTTTGTCCTTATTTTGCACCCAAATAACGGGAAAAAAGAAAAAAAAAGTTATCTGAAATATTTTCGTTTTCTGTTTTTGTCCTTATTTTGCACCTAAATAACGGGAAAAAAGAAAAACAAACTTATCTGAAATATTTTGGTTTTCTGTTTTTGTCCTTATTTTGCACACAAATAACGGGAAAAAGAAAAAAAAAGTTATCTGAAATATTTTGGTTTTCTGTTTTTGTCCTTATTTTGCACCCAAATAACGGGAAAAAAGAAAAAAAAAGTTATCTGAAATATTTTGGTTTTCTGTTTTTGTCCTTATTTTGCACCCAAATAAGGGGAAAAAAGAAAAAAAAGTGAAATGAAATATTTTGGTTTTCTGTTTTTGTCCTTATTTTCCACCCAAATAACGCGAAAAAAGAATAAAAAAGTTATCTGAAATATTTTGGTTTTCTGTTTTTGTCCTTAATTTGCACCCAAATAACGGGAAAAGAGAAAATAAAAGTTATGTGAAATATTTTGGTTTTCTGTTTTTGTCCTTATTGTGCACCCAAATAACGGGAAAAAAAAGTTATCTGAAATATTTTGGTTTTCTGGTTTTGTCCTTATTTTGCACCTAAATAACGGGAAAAAAGAAAAAAAAAGTTATCTGAAATATTTTGGTTTTCTGTTTTTGTCCTTATTTGGCACCCAAATATCGGGAAAAAATAAAAAAAAAATTATCTGAAATATTTTGGTTTTCTGTCTTTGTCCTTATTTTGCACCTAAATAATGGGAAAAAATAAAAAAAAAGTTATTTGAAATATTTTGGTTTTCTGTTTTTGTCCTTATTTTGCACCCAAATAACGGGAAAAAAGAAAAAAACAGTTATCTGAAATATTTTGGCTTTCTGTTTTTGTCCTTATTTTGCACCCAAATAATGGGAAGAAATAGAAAAAAAGTTATCTGAAATATTTTGGTTTTCTGTTTTTGTCCTTATTTTGCACCCAAATAACGGGAAAAAAGAAAAAAAAAGTTATCTGAAATATTTTGATTTTCTGGTTTTGTCCTTATTTTGCACCTAAATAACGGGAAAAAATTAAAAAAAAGTTATCTGAAATATTTTGATTTTCTGGTTTTGTCCTTATTTTGCACCTAAATAACGGGAAAAAATTAAAAAAAAGTTATCTGAAATATTTTGGTTTTCTGTTTTTTCCTTATTTTGCACCCAAATAACAGGAAAAAAGAAAAAAAAAGTTATCTGAAATATTTTGGTTTTCTGTTTTTGTCCTTATTTTGCACCCAAATAACGCGAAAAAAGAATAAAAAAGTTATCTGAAATATTTTGGTTTTCTGTTTTTGTCCTTAATTTGCACCCAAATAACGGGAAAAAAGAAAATAAAAGTTATGTGAAATATTTTGGTTTTCTGTTTTTGTCCTTATTTTGCACCTAAATAACGGGAAAAAAGAAAAAAAAAGTTATTTGAAATATTTTGGTTTTCCGTTTTTGTCCTGATTTTGCACCCAAATAACCGGGAAAAAGAAAAAAAAACTTATTTGAAATATTTTGGTTTTCTGTTTTTGTCCTTATTTTGCACCTAAATAACGGGAAAAAAGAAAAAAAAAGGTATGTGAAATATTTTGGTTTTCTGTTTTTTCCTTATTTTGCACCTAAATAACGGGAAAAAAGAACAAAAAAGTTATCTGAAATATTTTGGTTTTCTGTTTTTGTCCTTATTTTGCACCCAAATAACGGGAAAAAATAAAAAAAAAAGTAATTTGAAATATTTTGGTTTTCTGTTTTTGTCGTTATTTTGCACTCAAATAACGGGAAAAAATAAAAAAAAGTTAACTGAAATATTTTGGTTTTCTGTTTTTGTCCTTATTTTGCACCCAAATAACGGGAAAAAAGAAAAAAAAGTTATTTGAAATATGTTGGTTTTCTTTTTTGTCCTTATTTTGCACCCAAATAACGGGAAAAAAGAAAAAAAAGTTAATTGTAATATTTTGGTTTTCTGTTTTTGTCATTATTTTGCACCTAAATAACGGGAAAAAAGAAAAAAAAAGTTATTTGAAATATTTTGGTTTTCTGTTTTTGTCCTTATTTTGCACCCAAATAACGGGAAAAAAGAAAAAAAAAGTTATTTGAAATATTTTGGTTTTCTGTTTTTGTCCTTATTTTGCACCCAAATAACGGGAAAAAAGAAAAAAAAAGTTATCTGAAATATTTTGGTTTTCTGTTTTTGTCCTTATTTTGCACCCAAATAACGGGAAAAAATAAAAAAAAGTTATTTGAAATATTTTGGTTTTCTGTTTTTGTCCTTATTTTGCACCCAAATAACGGGAAAAAAGAATAAAAAAGTTATCTGAAATATTTTGGTTTTCTGTTTTTGTCCTTATTTTGCACCCAAATAACGGGAAAAAAGAAAATAAAAGTTATGCGAAATATTTTGGTTTTCTGTTTTTGTCCTTATTGTGCACCCAAATAACGGGAAAAAAAAGTTATCTTAAATATTTTGGTTTTCTGTTTTTGTCCTTATTTTGCACCTACATAACGGGGAAAAAGAAAAAAAAAGTTATCTGAAATATTTTGGTTTTCTGGTTTTGTCCTTATTTTGCACCTAAATAACGGGAAAAAAGAAAAAAAAATTATCTAAAATATTTTGGTTTTCTGTAATTGTCCTTATTTTGCACCTAAATACCGGGAACAAAGAAAAAAAAGTTATTTGAAATATTTTGGTTTTCTGTTTTTGTCCTTATTTTGCACCTAAATACCGGGAACAAAGAAAAAAAAAGTTATCTGAAACATTTTGGTTTTCTGGTTTTGTCCTTATTTTGCACCCAAATAACGGCAAAAAATAAAAAAAAGATATCTGAAATATTTTGGTTTTCTGTTTTTGTCCTTATTTTGCACCCAAATAACGGGAAAAAAGAAAAAAAAAGTTATTTGAAATATTTTGGTTTTCTGTTTTTGCCCTTATTTTGCACCGAAATAACGGGAAAAAAGAAAAAAAAAGTAAACTGAAATATTTTGGTTTTCTGTTTTTGTCCTTATTGTGCAACCAAATAACGGGAAAAAAGAAAAAAAAAGTTATTTAAAAATTTTGGTTTTCTGTTTTTGTTCTTATTTTGCACCTAAATAACGGGAAAAAAGAAAAAAAAAGTTATTTGAAATATTTTGGTTTTCTGTTTTTGTCCTTATTTTGCACCCAAATAACGGGAAAAAAGAAAAAAAAGTTATCTGAAATATTTTGGTTTTCGGTTTTTGTCCTTATTTTGCACCCAAATAACGGGAAAAAATTAAAAAAAAGTTATTTGAAATATTTTCGTTTTCTGTTTTTGTCCTTATTTTGCACCCAAATAACGGGAAAAAATAAAAAAAAAGTTATTTGAAATATTTTGGATTTCTGTTTTTGTCTTTATTTTGCACCCAAATAACGGGAAAAAAGAAAAAAAAAGTTATCTGAAATATTTTGGTATTCTGTTTTTGTCCTTATTTTGCACCCAAATAACGGGAAAAAATAAAAAAAAAGTTATTTGAAATATTTTGGTTTTCTGTTTTTGTCCTTATTTTGCACCTAAATAACGGGAAAAAAGAAAAAAAAAGTTATTTGAAATATTTTGGTTTTCTGTTTTTGTCCTTATTTTGCACCCAAATAACGGGAAAAAAGAAAAAAAGGTTATCTGAAATATTTTGGTTTTCTGTTTTTGTCCTTATTTTGCACCTACATAACGCAAAAAAAGAAAAAAAAAATTATTTGAAATATTTTGGTTTTCTGTTTTTGTCCTTATTTTGCACCCAAATAACGGGAAAAAAGAAAAAAAAAGTTATCTGAAATATTTTGGTTTTCTGTTTTTGTCCTTATTTTGCACCCAAATAACGGGAAAAAAGAATAAAAACGTTATCTGAAATATTTTGGTTTTCTGTTTTTGTCCTTATTTTGCACCCAAATAACGGGAAAAAAGAAAATAAAAGTTATGCGAAATATTTTGGTGTTCTGTTTTTGTCCTTATTTTGCACCCAAATAACGGGAAAAAAGAAAAAAAAAGTTATCTGAAATATTTTGGTTTTCTGTTTTGGTCCTTATTTTGCACCTAAATAACGGGAAAAAAGAAAAAAAAAGTTATCTGAAATATTTTGGTTTTCTGTTTTTGTCCTCATTTTGCACCTAAATAACGGGAAAAAAGAAAAAAAAAGTTATTTGAAATATTTTGGTTTTCTGTTTTTGTCCTTATTTTGCACCCAAATAACGGGAAAAAAGAAAAAAAAAGTTATCTGAAATATTTTGGTTTTCTGTTTTTGTCCTTATTTTGCACCCAAATAACGGGAAAAAAGAATAAAAAAGTTATCTGAAATATTTTGGTTTTCTGTTTTTGTCCTTATTTTGCACCCAAATAACGGGAAAAAAGAAAAAAAAAGTTATCTTAAATATTTTGGTTTTCTGTTTTTGTCCTTATTTTGCACCTACATAACGGGGAAAAAGAAAAAAAAAGTTATCTGAAATATTTTGGTTTTCTGGTTTTGTCCTTATTTTGCACCTAAATAACGGGAAAAAAGAAAAAAAAATTATCTGAAATATTTTGGTTTTCTGTAATTGTCCTTATTTTGCACCTAAATACCGGGAACAAAGAAAAAAAAGTTATTTGAAATATTTTGGTTTTCTGTTTTTGTCCTTATTTTGCACCTAAATACCGGGAACAAAGAAAAAAAAAGTTATCTGAAACATTTTGGTTTTCTGGTTTTGTCCTTATTTTGCACCCAAATAACGGCAAAAAATAAAAAAAAGATATCTGAAATATTTTGGTTTTCTGGTTTTGTCCTTATTTTGCACCCAAATAACGGGAAAAAATTTAAAAAAAGTTATTTGAAATATTTTCGTTTTCTGTTTTTGTTCTTATTTTGCACCCAAATAACAGGAAAAAATAAAAAAAAAGTTATTTGAAATATTTTGGTTTTCTGTTTTTGTCTTTATTTTGCACCCAAATAACCGGAAAAAAGAAAAAAAAGTTATCTGAAATATTTTGGTATTCTGTTTTTGTCCTTATTTTGCACCCAAATAACGGGAAAAAATAAAAAAAAAGTTATTTGAAATATTTTGGTTTTCTGTTTTTGTCTTTATTTTGCACCCAAATAACCGGAAAAAAGAAAAAAAAAGTTATCTGAAATATTTTGGTATTCTGTTTTTGTCCTTATTTTGCACCCAAATAACGGGAAAAAATTAAAAAAAAGTTATTTGAAATATTTTGGTTTTCTGTTTTTGTCCTTATTTTGCACCGAAATAACGGGAAAAAAGAAAAAAAAAGTTAGTTGAAATATTTTGGTTTTCTGTTTTTGTCCTTATTGTGCAACCAAATAACGGGAAAAAAGAAAAAAAAAGTTATTTAAAAATTTTGGTTTTCTGTTTTTGTTCTTATTTTGCACCTAAATAACGGGAAAAAAGAAAAAAAAAGTTATTTGAAATATTTTGGTTTTCTGTTTTTGTCCTTATTTTGCACCCAAATAACCTGAAAAAAGAAAAAAAAAGTTATCTGAAATATTTTGGTTTTCGGTTTTTGTCCTTATTTTGCACCCAAATAACGGGAAAAAATTAAAAAAAAGTTATTTGAAATATTTTCGTTTTCTGTTTTTGTCCTTATTTTGCACCCAAATAACGGGAAAAAATAAAAAAAAAGTTATTTGAAATATTTTGGTTTTCTGTTTTTGTCTTTATTTTGCACCCAAATAACCGGAAAAAAGAAAAAAAAAGTTATCTGAAATATTTTGGTATTCTGTTTTTGTCCTTATTTTGCACCCAAATAACGGGAAAAAATAAAAAAAAAGTTATTTGAAATATTTTGGTTTTCTGTTTTTGTCCTTATTTTGCACCTAAATAACGGGAAAAAAGAAAAAAAAAGTTATTTGTAATATTTTGGTTTTCTGTTTTTGTCCTTATTTTGCACCCAAATAACGGGAAAAAAGAAAAAAGGGTTATCTGAAATATTTTGGTTTTCTGTTTTTGTCCTTATTTTGCACCTAAATAACGGGAAAAAAGAAAAAAAAAGTTATTTGAAATATTTTGGTTTCCTGTTTTTGGTCTTATTTTTCACCCAAATAACGGGAAAAAATAAAAAAAAGTTATTTGAAATATTTTGGTTTTCTGTTTTTGTCCTTATTTTGCACCCAAATAACGGGAAAAAAGAAAAAAAAAGTTATCTGAAATATTTTGGTTTTCTGTTTTTGTCCTTATTTTGCACCCAAATAACAGGAAAAAATAAAAAAAAAGTTATCTGAAATATTTTTGTTTTTTTTTTTGTCCTTATTTTGGCACCCAAATAACGGGAAAAAATAAAAAAAAAGTTATTTGAAATATTTTGGTTTTCTGTTTTTGTCCTTATTTTGCACCCAAATAACGGGAAAAAATAAAAAAAAAGTTAACTGAAATATTTTGGTTTTCTGTTTTGGTCCTTAATTTGCACCTAAATAACGGGAAAAGAGAAAAAAAAAGTTATGTGAAATATTTTGTTTTTCTGTTTTTGTCCTTATTTTGCACCTACATAACGGGAAAAAAAAAAAAGTTATTTGAAATATTTTGGTTTTCTGTTTTTGTCCTCATTTTACCCAAATAACGGCAAAAAATAAAAAAAAAATATCTGAAAAATTTTGGTTTTCTGTTTTTGTCCTTATTTTGCACCCAAATAACGGGAAAAAAAAAAAAAAAGTTATTTGAAATATTTTGGTTTTCTGTTTTTGCCCTTATTTTGCACCGAAATAACGGGAAAAAAGAAAAAAAAAGTTAGTTGAAATATTTTGGTTTTCTGTTTTTGTCCTTATTGTGCAACCAAATAACGGGAAAAAAGAAAAAAAAAGTTATTTAAAAATTTTGGTTTTCTGTTTTTGTCCTTATTTTGCACCTAAATAACGGGAAAAAAGAAAAAAAAAGTTATTTGAAATATTTTGGTTTTCTGTTTTTGTCCTTATTTTGCACCCAAATATCGGGAAAAAAGAAAAAAAAAGTTATCTGAAATATTTTGGTTTTCGGATTTTGTCCTTATTTTGCACCCATATAACGGGAAAAAATAAAAAAAAAGTTATTTGAAATATTTTCGTTTTCTGTTTTTGTCCTTATTTTGCAGCCAAATAACGGGAAAAAAGAAAAAAAAATTATTTGAAATATTTTGGTTTTCTGTTTTTGTCCTTATTTTACATCCAAATAACGGGAAAAAAGAAAAAAAAGTTATTTGAAATATTTTGGTTTTCTGTTTTTGTCCTTATTTTGCACCCAAATAACTGGAAAAAATAAAAAAAAAGTTATTTGAAATATTTTGGTTTTCTGTTTTTGTCCTTATTTTGCACCCAAATAACAGGAAAAAATAAAAAAAAAGTTATTTGAAATATTTTGGTTTTCTGTTTTTGTCCTTATTTTGTACCCAAATAACGGGAAAAAAGAAAAAAAAAGTTATCTGAAATATTTTGGTTTTCTGTTTTGGTCCTTATTTTGCACCTAAATAACGGGAAAAAAGAAAAAAAAAGTTATCTGAAATATTTTGGTTTTCTGTTTTTGTCCTCATTTTGCACCTAAATAACGGGAAAAAAGAAAAAAAAAGTTATTTGGAATATTTTGGGTTTCTGTTTTTGTGCTTATTTTGCACCCAAATAACGGGAAAAAAGAAAAAAAAAGTTATCTGAAATATTTTGGTTTTCTGTTTTGGTCCTTATTTTGCACCTAAATAACGGGAAAAAAGAAAAAAAAATTATCTGAAATATTTTGGTTTTCTGTAATTGTCCTTATTTTGCACCTAAATACCGGGAACAAAGAAAAAAAAGTTATTTGAAATATTTTGGTTTTCTGTTTTTGTCCTTATTTTGCACCTAAATACCGGGAACAAAGAAAAAAAAAGTTATCTGAAACATTTTGGTTTTCTGGTTTTGTCCTTATTTTGCACCCAAATAACGGCAAAAAATAAAAAAAAGATATCTGAAATATTTTGGTTTTCTGTTTTTGTCCTTATTTTGCACCCAAATAACGGGAAAAAAAAAAAAAAAGTTATTTGAAATATTTTGGTTTTCTGTTTTTGTCTTCTATTTTGGTTTTCTGTTTTGGTTTTCTGTTTTTGTCCTTATTGTGCACCCAAATAACGGGAAAAAAAAAGTTATCTTAAATATTTTGGTTTTCTGTTTTTGTCCTTATTTTGCACCTACATAACGGGGAAAAAGAAAAAAAAATTATCTGAAATATTATGGTTTTCTGTAATTGTCCTTATTTAGCACCTAAATACCGGGAACAAAGAAAAAAAAGTTATTTGAAATATTTTGGTTTTCTGTTTTTGTCCTTATTTTGCACCTAAATACCGGGAACAAAAAAAAAAAAAGTTATTTGGAATATTTTGGGTTTCTGTTTTTGTGCTTATTTTGCACCCAAATAACGGGAAAAAATAAAAAAAAAGTTATTTGAAATATTTTGGTTTTCTGTTTTTGTCCTTATTTTGCACCCAAATAACAGGAAAAAAGAAAAAAAAAGTTATCTGAAATATTTTGGTTTTCTGTTTTTGTCCTTATTTTGCACCCAAATAACGGGAAAAAAGAAAATAAAAGTTATCTGAAATATTTTGGTTTTCTGGTTTTGTCCTTATTTTGCACCTAAATAACGGGAAAAAAGAAAAAAAAATTATCTGAAATATTTTGGTTTTCTGTAATTGTCCTTATTTTGCACCTAAATACCGGGAACAAAGAAAAAAAAGTTATTTGAAATATTTTGGTTTTCTGTTTTTGTCCTTATTTTGCACCTAAATACCGGGAACAAAGAAAAAAAAAGTTATCTGAAACATTTTGGTTTTCTGGTTTTGTCCTTATTTTGCACCCAAATAACGGCAAAAAATAAAAAAAAGATATCTGAAATATTTTAGTGTTCTGTTTTTGTCCTTATTTTGCACCCAAATAACGGGAAAAAAGAAAAAAAAAGTTATTTGAAATATTTTGGTTTTCTGTTTTTGCCCTTATTTTGCACCGAAATAACGGGAAAAAAGAAAAAAAAAGTTAGTTGAAATATTTTGGTTTTCTGTTTTTGTCCTTATTGTGCAACCAAATAACGGGAAAAAAGAAAAAAAAAGTTATTTAAAAATTTTGGTTTTCTGTTTTTGTTCTTATTTTGCACCTAAATAACGGGAAAAAAGAAAAAAAAAGTATTTGAAATATTTTGGTTTTCTGTTTTTGTCCTTATTTTGCAGCCAAATAACGGGAAAAAAGAAAAAAAAAGTTATCTGAAATATTTTGGTTTTCGGTTTTTCTCCTTATTTTGCACCCAAATAACGGGAAAAAATTAAAAAAAAGTTATTTGAAATATTTTCGTTTTCTGTTTTTGTCCTTATTTTGCACCCAAATAACGGGAAAAAATAAAAAAAAAGTTATTTGAAATATTTTGGATTTCTGTTTTTGTCTTTATTTGGCACCCAAATAACGGGAAAAAAGAAAAAAAAAGTGATCTGAAATATTTTGGTATTCTGTTTTTGTCCTTATTTTGCACCCAAATAACGGGAAAAAATAAAAAAAAAGTTATTTGAAATATTTTGGTTTTCTGTTTTTGTCCTTATTTTGCACCTAAATAACGGGAAAAAAGAAAAAAAAAGTTATTTGAAATATTTTGGTTTTCTGTTTTTGTCCTTATTTTGCACCCAAATAACGGGAAAAAAGAAAAAAAGGTTATCTGAAATATTTTGGTTTTCTGTTTTTGTCCTTATTTTGCACCTACATACCGGAAAAAAAGAAGAAAAAAATTATTTGAAATATTTTGGTTTTCTGTTTTTGTCCTTATTTTGCACCCAAATAACGGGAAAAAAGAAAAAAAAGTTATCTGAAATATTTTGGTTTTCTGTTTTTGTCCTTATTTTGCACCCAAATAACGGGAAAAAAGAATAAAAAAGTTATCTGAAATATTTTGGTTTTCTGTTTTTGTCCTTATTTTGCACCCAAATAACGGGAAAAAAGAAAATAAAAGTTATGCGAAATATTTTGGTTTTCTGTTTTTGTCCTTATTTTACATCCAAATAACGGGAAAAAAGAAAAAAAAGTTATTTGGAATATTTTGGTTTTCTGTTTTTGTCCTTATTTTGTACCCAAATAACTGGAAAAAATAAAAAAAAAGTTATTTGAAATATTTTGGTTTTCTGTTTTTGTCCTTATTTTGCACCCAAATAACGGGAAAAAATAAAAAAAAAGTTATTTGAAATATTTTGGTTTTCTGTTTTTGTCCTTATTTTGCACCCAAATAACGGGAAAAAAGAAAAAAAAAGTTATCTGAAATATTTTGGTTTTCTGTTTTGGTCCTTATTTTGCACCTAAATAACGGGAAAAAAGAAAAAAAAAGTTATCTGAAATATTTTGGTTTTCTGTTTTTGTCCTCATTTTGCACCTAAATAACGGGAAAAAAGAAAAAAAAAGTTATTTGGAATATTTTGGGTTTCTGTTTTTGTGCTTATTTTGCACCCAAATAACGGGAAAAAATAAAAAAAAAGTTATTTGAAATATTTTGGTTTTCTGTTTTTGTCCTTATTTTGCACCCAAATAACGGGAAAAAAGAAAAAAAAAGTTATCTGAAATATTTTGGTTTTCTGTTTTTGTCCTTATTTTGCACCCAAATAACGGGAAAAAAGAAAAAAAAAGTTATCTGAAATATTTTGGTTTTCTGTTTTTGTCCTCATTTTGCACCTAATAACGGGAAAAAAGAAAAATCAAGTTATCTGAAATATTTTGGTTTTGTCTTTTTGTCCTTATTTTGCACCCATATAACGGGAAAAAAGAAAATAAAAGTTATGCGAAATATTTTGGTTTTCTGTTTTTGTCCTTATTGTGCACCCAAATAACGGGAAAAAAGAAAAAAAAAGTTATCTGAAATATTTTGGTTTTCTGTTTTTGTCCTTATTTTGCACCCAAATAACGGGAAAAAAGAATAAAAAAGTTATCTGAAATATTTTGGTTTTCTGTTTTTGTCCTTATTTTGCACCCAAATAACGGGAAAAAAGAATAAAAAAGTTATCTGAAATATTTTGGTTTTCTGTTTTTGTCCTTATTTTGCACCCAAATAACGGGAAAAAAAGAAAATAAAAGTTATGCGAAATATTTTGGTTTTCTGTTTTTGTCCTTATTTTACATCCAAATAACGGGAAAAAAGAAAAAAAAGTTATTTGGAATATTTTGGTTTTCTGTTTTTGTCCTTATTTTGTACCCAAATAACTGGAAAAAATAAAAAAAAAGTTATTTGAAATATTTTGGTTTTCTGTTTTTGTCCTTATTTTGCACCCAAATAACGGGAAAAAATAAAAAAAAAGTTATTTGAAATATTTTGGTTTTCTGTTTTTGTCCTTATTTTGCACCCAAATAACGGGAAAAAAGAAAAAAAAAGTTATCTGAAATATTTTGGTTTTCTGTTTTGGTCCTTATTTTGCACCTAAATAACGGGAAAAAAGAAAAAAAAAGTTATCTGAAATATTTTGGTTTTCTGTTTTTGTCCTCAATTTGCACCTAAATAACGGGAAAAAAGAAAAAAAAAGTTATTTGGAATATTTTGGGTTTCTGTTTTTGTGCTTATTTTGCACCCAAATAACGGGAAAAAATAAAAAAAAAGCTATTTGAAATATTTTGGTTTTCTGTTTTTGTCCTTATTTTGCACCCAAATAACGGGAAAAAAGAAAAAAAAAGTTATCTGAAATATTTTGGTTTTCTGTTTTTGTCCTTATTTTGCACCCAAATAACGGGAAAAAAGAATAAAAAAGTTATCTGAAATATTTTGGTTTTCTGTTTTTGTCCTTATTTTGCACCCAAATAACGGGAAAAAAGAAAATAAAAGTTATGCGAAATATTTTGGTTTTCTGTTTTTGTCCTTATTGTGCACCCAAATAACGGGAAAAAAAAAGTTATCTTAAATATTTTGGTTTTCTGTTTTTGTCCTTATTTTGCACCTACATAACGGGGAAAAAGAAAAAAAAAGTTATCTGAAATATTTTGGTTTTCTGGTTTTGTCCTTATTTTGCACCTAAATAACGGGAAAAAAGAAAAAAAAATTATCTGAAATATTTTGGTTTTCTGTAATTGTCCTTATTTTGCACCTAAATACCGGGAAAAAAGAATAAAAAAGTTATTTGAAATATTTTGGTTTTCTGTTTTTGTCCTTATTTTGCACCTAAATACCGGGAACAAAGAAAAAAAAAGTTATCTGAAACATTTTGGTTTTCTGGTTTTGTCCTTATTTTGCACCCAAATAACGGCAAAAAATAAAAAAAAGATATCTGAAATATTTTGGTTTTCTGTTTTTGTCCTTATTTTGCACCCAAATAACGGGAAAAAAGAAAAAAAAAGTTATTTGAAATATTTTGGTTTTCTGTTTTTGTCCTCATTTTGCACCTAAATAACGGGAAAAAAGAAAAAAAAAGTTATTTGGAATATTTTGGGTTTCTGTTTTTGTGCTTATTTTGCACCCAAATAACGGGAAAAAATAAAAAGAAAGTTATTTGAAATATTTTGGTTTTCTGTTTTTGTCCTTATTTTGCACCCAAATAACGGGAAAAAAGAAAAAAAAAGTTATCTGAAATATTTTGGTTTTCTGTTTTTGTCCTCATTTTGCACCTAAATAACGGGAAAAAAGAAAAAAAAAGTTATCTGAAATATTTTGGTTTTCTGTTTTTGTCCTTATTTTGCACCCAAATAACGGGAAAAAAGAAAATAAAAGTTATGCGAAATATTTTGGTTTTCTGTTTTTGTCCTTATTGTGCACCCAAATAACGGGAAAAAAGAAAAAAAAAGTTATCTGAAATATTTTGGTTTTCTGTTTTTGTCCTTATTTTGCACCCAAATAACGGGAAAAAAGAATAAAAAAGTTATCTGAAATATTTTGGTTTTCTGTTTTTGTCCTTATTTTGCACCCAAATAACGGGAAAAAAGAATAAAAAAGTTATCTGAAATATTTTGGTTTTCTGGTTTTGTCCTTATTTTGCACCTAAATAACGGGAAAAAAGAAAAAAAAATTATCTGAAATATTTTGGTTTTCTGTAATTGTCCTTATTTTGCACCTAAATACCGGGAACAAAGAAAAAAAAGTTATTTGAAATATTTTGGTTTTCTGTTTTTGTCCTTATTTTGCACCTAAATACCGGGAACAAAGAAAAAAAAAGTTATCTGAAACATTTTGGTTTTCTGGTTTTGTCCTTATTTTGCACCCAAATAACGGCAAAAAATAAAAAAAAGATATCTGAAATATTTTGGTTTTCTGTTTTTGTCCTTATTTTGCACCCAAATAACGGGAAAAAAGAAAAAAAAAGTTATTTGAAATATTTTGGTTTTCTGTTTTTGTCCTCATTTTGCACCTAAATAACGGGAAAAAAGAAAAAAAAAAGTTATTTGGAATATTTTGGGTTTCTGTTTTTGTGCTTATTTTGCACCCAAATAACGGGAAAAAATAAAAAAAAAGTTATTTGAAATATTTTGGTTTTCTGTTTTTGTCCTTATTTTGCACCCAAATAACGGGAAAAAAGAAAAAAAAAGTTATCTGAAATATTTTGGTTTTCTGTTTTTGTCCTCATTTTGCACCTAAATAACGGGAAAAAAGAAAAAAAAAGTTATCTGAAATATTTTGGTTTTCTGTTTTTGTCCTTATTTTGCACCCAAATAACGGGAAAAAAGAAAATAAAAGTTATGCGAAATATTTTGGTTTTCTGTTTTTGTCCTTATTGTGCACCCAAATAACGGGAAAAAAGAAAAAAAAAGTTATCTGAAATATTTTGGTTTTCTGTTTTTGTCCTTATTGTGCACCCAAATAACGGGAAAAAAAAGTTATCTTAAATATTTTGGTTTTCTGTTTTTGTCCTTATTTTGCACCTACATAACGGGGAAAAAGAAAAAAAAAGTTATCTGAAATATTTTGGTTTTCTGGTTTTGTCCTTATTTTGCACCTAAATAACGGGAAAAAAGAAAAAAAAATTAGTTGAAATATTTTGGTTTTCTGTAATTGTCCTTATTTTGCACCTAAATATCGGGAACAAAGAAAAAAAAGTTATTTGAAATATTTTGGTTTTCTGTTTTTGTCCTTATTTTGCACCTAAATACTGGGAACAAAGAAAAAAAAGTTATCTGAAACATTTTGGTTTTCTGGTTTTGTCCTTATTTTGCACCCAAATAACGGCAAAAAATAAAAAAAAGATATCTGAAATATTTTGGTTTTCTGTTTTTGTCCTTATTTTGCACCCAAATAACGGGAAAAAAGAAAAAAAAAGTTATTTGAAATATTTTGGTTTTCTGTTTTTGTCCTCATTTTGCACCTAAATAACGGGAAAAAAGAAAAAAAAAGTTATTTGGAATATTTTGGGTTTTTGTTTTTGTGCTTATTTTGCACTCAAATAACGGGAAAAAATAAAAAAAAAGTTATTTGAAATATTTTGGTTTTCTGTTTTTGTCCTTATTTTGCACCCAAATAACGGGAAAAAATAAAAAAAAAGTTATCTGAAATATTTTGGTTTTCTGTTTTTGTCCTTATTTTGCACCCAAATAACGGGAAAAAAGAATAAAAAAGTTATCTGAAATATTTTGGTTTTCTGTTTTTGTCCTTATTTTGCACCCAAATAACGGGAAAAAAGAAAATAAAAGTTATCTGAAATATTTTGCTTTTCTGTTTTTGTCCTTATTTTGCACCCAAATAACGGGAAAAAAAAAATAAAAGTTATGCGAAATATTTTGGTTTTCTGTTTTTGTCCTTATTTTGCACCTACATAACGGGGAAAAAGAAAAAAAAAGTTATCTGAAATATTTTGGTTTTCTGGTTTTGTCCTTATTTTGCACCTAAATAACGGGAAAAAAGAAAAAAAAATTATCTGAAATATTTTGGTTTTCTGTAATTGTTCTTATTTTGCACCTAAATACCGGGAACAAAGAAAAAAAAGTTATTTGAAATATTTTGGTTTTCTGTTTTTGTCCTTATTTTGCACCTAAATACCGGGAACAAAGAAAAAAAAAGTTATCTGAAACATTTTGGTTTTCTGGTTTTGTCCTTATTTTGCACCCAAATAACGGCAAAAAATAAAAAAAAGATATCTGAAATATTTTGGTTTTCTGTTTTTGTCCTTATTTTGCACCCAAATAACGGGAAAAAAGAAAAAAAAAGTTATTTGAAATATTTTGGTTTTCTGTTTTTGCCCTTATTTTGCACCGAAATAACGGGAAAAAAGAAAAAAAAAGTTAGTTGAAATATTTTGGTTTTCTGTTTTTGTCCTTATTGTGCAACCAAATTACGGGAAAAAAGAAAAAAAAAGTTATTTAAAAATTTTGGTTTTCTGTTTTTGTTCTTATTTTGCACCTAAATAACGGGAAAAAAGAAAAAGAAAGTTATTTGAAATATTTTGGTTTTCTGTTTTTGTCCTTATTTTGCACCTACATAACGGGGAAAAAGAAAAAAAAAGTTATCTGAAATATTTTGGTTTTCTGGTTTTGTCCTTATTTTGCACCTAAATAACGGGAAAAAAGAAAAAAAAATTATCTGAAATATTTTGGTTTTCTGTAATTGTTCTTATTTTGCACCTAAATACCGGGAACAAAGAAAAAAAAGTTATTTGAAATATTTTGGTTTTCTGTTTTTGTCCTTATTTTGCACCTAAATACCGGGAACAAAGAAAAAAAAAGTTATCTGAAACATTTTGGTTTTCTGTTTTTGTCCTTATTTTGCACCCAAATAACGGGAAAAAAGAATAAAAAAGTTATCTGAAATATTTTGGTTTTCTGTTTTTGTCCTTATTTTGCACCCAAATAACGGGAAAAAAGAATAAAAAAGTTATCTGAAATATTTTGGTTTTCTGGTTTTGTCCTTATTTTGCACCTAAATAACGGGAAAAAAGAAAAAAAAAGTTATCTGAAATATTTTGGTTTTCTGTTTTTGTCCTTATTTTGCACCCAAATAACGGGAAAAAAGAAAAAAAAAGTTATCTGAAATATTTTGGTTTTCTGTTTTTGTCCTTATTTTGCACCCAAATAACGGGAAAAAAGAATAAAAAAGTTATCTGAAATATTTTGGTTTTCTGTTTTTGTCCTTATTTTGCACCCAAATAACGGGAAAAAAGAATAAAAAAGTTATCTGAAATATTTTGGTTTTCTGGTTTTGTCCTTATTTTGCACCTAAATAACGGGAAAAAAGAAAAAAAAATTATCTGAAATATTTTGGTTTTCTGTTTTTGTCCTTATTTTGCACCCAAATAACGGGAAAAAAGAAAAAAAAGTTATTTGAAATATTTTGGTTTTCTGTTTTTGTCCTTATTTTGCACCTAAATACCGGGAACAAAGAAAAAAAAAGTTATCTGAAACATTTTGGTTTTCTGGTTTTGTCCTTATTTTGCACCTAAATAACGGGAAAAAAGAAAAAAAAATTATCTGAAATATTTTGGTTTTCTGTAATTATCCTTATTTTGCACCTAAATACCGGGAACAAAGAAAAAAAAGTTATTTGAAATATTTTGGTTTTCTGTTTTTGTCCTTATTTTGCACCTAAATACCGGGAACAAAGAAAAAAAAAGTTATCTGAAACATTTTGGTTTTCTGGTTTTGTCCTTATTTTGCACCCAAATAACGGGAAAAAAGGAAAAAAAAAGTTATCTGAAATATTTTGGTTTTCTGTTTTTGTCCTTATTTTGCACCCAAATAACGGGAAAAAAGAATAAAAAAGTTATCTGAAATATTTTGGTTTTCTGGTTTTGTCCTTATTTTGCACCTAAATAACGGGAAAAAAGAAAAAAAAAGTTATCTGAAATATTTTGGTTTTCTGTTTTTGTCCTTATTTTGCACCCAAATAACGGGAAAAAAGAAAAAAAAAGTTATCTGAAATATTTTGGTTTTCTGTTTTTGTCCTTATTTTGCACCCAAATAACGGGAAAAAAGAAAAAAAAAGTTATCTGAAATATTTTGGTTTTCTGTTTTCGTCCTTATTTTGCACCCAAATAACGGGAAAAAAGAAAAAAAAAGTTATCTGAAATATTTTGGTTTTCTGTTTTTGTCCTTATTTTGCACCCAAATAACGGGAAAAAAGAATAAAAAAGTTATCTGAAATATTTTGGTTTTCTGTTTTCGTCCTTATTTTGCACCCAAATAACGGGAAAAAAGAAAAAGAAAGTTATTTGAAATATTTTGGTTTTCTGTTTTTGTCCTTATTTTGCACCTACATAACGGGGAAAAAGAAAAAAAAAGTTATCTGAAATATTTTGGTTTTCTGGTTTTGTCCTTATTTTGCACCTAAATAACGGGAAAAAAGAAAAAAAAATTATCTGAAATATTTTGGTTTTCTGTAATTGTTCTTATTTTGCACCTAAATACCGGGAACAAAGAAAAAAAAGTTATTTGAAATATTTTGGTTTTCTGTTTTTGTCCTTATTTTGCACCTAAATACCGGGAACAAAGAAAAAAAAAGTTATCTGAAACATTTTGGTTTTCTGTTTTTGTCCTTATTTTGCACCCAAATAACGGGAAAAAAGAATAAAAAAGTTATCTGAAATATTTTGGTTTTCTGTTTTTGTCCTTATTTTGCACCCAAATAACGGGAAAAAAGAATAAAAAAGTTATCTGAAATATTTTGGTTTTCTGGTTTTGTCCTTATATTGCACCTAAATAACGGGAAAAAAGAAAAAAAAAGTTATCTGAAATATTTTGGTTTTCTGTTTTTGTCCTTATTTTGCACCTAAATAACGGGAAAAAAGAAAAAAAAAGTTATCTGAAATATTTTGGTTTTCTGTTTTTGTCCTTATTTTGCACCCAAATAACGGGAAAAAAGAAAAAAAAAGTTATCTGAAATATTTTGGTTTTCTGTTTTTGTCCTTATTTTGCACCCAAATAACGGGAAAAAAGAAAAAAAAAGTTATCTGAAATATTTTGGTTTTCTGTTTTTGTCCTTATTTTGCACCCAAATAACGGGAAAAAAGAATAAAAAAGTTATCTGAAATATTTTGGTTTTCTGTTTTTGTCCTTATTTTGCACCCAAATAACGGGAAAAAAGAAAAAAAAGTTATCTGAAATATTTTGGTTTTCTGGTTTTGTCCTTATTTTGCACCTAAATAACGGGAAATAAGAAAAAAAAGTTATCTGAAATATTTTGGTTCTCTGAAATTGTCCTTATTTTGCACCTAAATACCGGGAACAAAGAAAAAAAAGTTATTTGAAATATTTTGGTTTTCTGTTTTTGTCCTTATTTTGCACCTAAATACCGGGAACAAAGAAAAAAAAAGTTATCTGAAACATTTTGGTTTTCTGGTTTTGTCCTTATTTTGCACCCAAATAACGGCAAAAAATAAAAAAAAGTTATCTGAAATATTTTGGTTTTCTGTTTTTGTCCTTATTTTGCACCCAAATAACGGGAAAAAAGAAAATAAAAGTTATGCGAAATATTTTGGTTTTCTGTTTTTGTCCTTATTGTGCACCCAAATAACGGGAAAAAAGAAAAAAAAAGTTATCTGAAATATTTTGGTTTTCTGTTTTTGTCCTTATTATGCACCCAAATAACGGGAAAAAAAAGTTATCTTAAATATTTTGGTTTTCTGTTTTTGTCCTTATTTTGCACCTACATAACGGGGAAAAAGAAAAAAAAAGTTATCTGAAATATTTTGGTTTTCTGGTTTTGTCCTTATTTTGCACCTAAATAACGGGAAAAAAGAAAAAAAAATTAGTTGAAATATTTTGGTTTTCTGTAATTGTCCTTATTTTGCACCTAAATATCGGGAACAAAGAAAAAAAAGTTATTTGAAATATTTTGGTTTTCTGTTTTTGTCCTTATTTTGCACCTAAATACCGGGAACAAAGAAAAAAAAAGTTATCTGAAACATTTTGGTTTTCTGGTTTTGTCCTTATTTTGCACCCAAATAACGGGAAAAAAGAATAAAAAAGTTATCTGAAATATTTTGGTTTTCTGTTTTTGTCCTTATTTTGCACCCAAATAACGGGAAAAAAGAATAAAAAAGTTATCTGAAATATTTTGGTTTTCTGGTTTTGTCCTTATTTTGCACCTAAATAACGGGAAAAAAGAAAAAAAAAGTTATCTGAAATATTTTGGTTTTCTGTTTTTGTCCTTATTTTGCACCCAAATAACGGGAAAAAAGAAAAAAAAAGTTATCTGAAATATTTTGGTTTTCTGTTTTTGTCCTTATTTTGCACCCAAATAACGGGAAAAAAGAAAAAAAAAGTTATCTGAAATATTTTGGTTTTCTGTTTTTGTCCTTATTTTGCACCCAAATAACGGGAAAAAAGAAAAAAAAAGTTATCTGAAATATTTTGGTTTTCTGTTTTTGTCCTTATTTTGCACCCAAATAACGGGAAAAAAGAATAAAAAAGTTATCTGAAATATTTTGGTTTTCTGTTTTTGTCCTTATTGTGCAACCAAATTACGGGAAAAAAGAAAAAAAAAGTTATTTAAAAATTTTGGTTTTCTGTTTTTGTTCTTATTTTGCACCTAAATAACGGGAAAAAAGAAAAAGAAAGTTATTTGAAATATTTTGGTTTTCTGTTTTTGTCCTTATTTTGCACCTACATAACGGGGAAAAAGAAAAAAAAAGTTATCTGAAATATTTTGGTTTTCTGGTTTTGTCCTTATTTTGCACCTAAATAACGGGAAAAAAGAAAAAAAAATTATCTGAAATATTTTGGTTTTCTGTAATTGTTCTTATTTTGCACCTAAATACCGGGAACAAAGAAAAAAAAGTTATTTGAAATATTTTGGTTTTCTGTTTTTGTCCTTATTTTGCACCTAAATACCGGGAACAAAGAAAAAAAAAGTTATCTGAAACATTTTGGTTTTCTGTTTTTGTCCTTATTTTGCACCCAAATAACGGGAAAAAAGAATAAAAAAGTTATCTGAAATATTTTGGTTTTCTGTTTTTGTCCTTATTTTGCACCCAAATAACGGGAAAAAAGAATAAAAAAGTTATCTGAAATATTTTGGTTTTCTGGTTTTGTCCTTATTTTGCACCTAAATAACGGGAAAAAAGAAAAAAAAAGTTATCTGAAATATTTTGGTTTTCTGTTTTTGTCCTTATTTTGCACCCAAATAACGGGAAAAAAGAAAAAAAAAGTTATCTGAAATATTTTGGTTTTCTGTTTTTGTCCTTATTTTGCACCCAAATAACGGGAAAAAAGAAAAAAAAAGTTATCTGAAATATTTTGGTTTTCTGTTTTTGTCCTTATTTTGCACCCAAATAACGGGAAAAAAGAAAAAAAAAGTTATCTGAAATATTTTGGTTTTCTGTTTTTGTCCTTATTTTGCACCCAAATAACGGGAAAAAAGAATAAAAAAGTTATCTGAAATATTTTGGTTTTCTGTTTTTGTCCTTATTTTGCACCCAAATAACGGGAAAAAAGAATAAAAAAGTTATCTGAAATATTTTGGTTTTCTGGTTTTGTCCTTATTTTGCACCTAAATAACGGGAAAAAAGAAAAAAAAATTATCTGAAATATTTTGGTTTTCTGTAATTGTCCTTATTTTGCACCTAAATACCGGGAACAAAGAAAAAAAAGTTATTTGAAATATTTTGGTTTTCTGTTTTTGTCCTTATTTTGCACCTAAATACCGGGAACAAAGAAAAAAAAAGTTATCTGAAACATTTTGGTTTTCTGGTTTTGTCCTTATTTTGCACCCAAATAACGGCAAAAAATAAAAAAAAGATATCTGAAATATTTTGGTTTTCTGTTTTTGTCCTTATTTTGCACCCAAATAACGGGAAAAAAGAAAAAAAAAGTTATTTGAAATATTTTGGTTTTCTGTTTTTGTCCTCATTTTGCACCTAAATAACGGGAAAAAAGAAAAAAAAAAGTTATTTGGAATATTTTGGGTTTCTGTTTTTGTGCTTATTTTGCACCCAAATAACGGGAAAAAATAAAAAAAAAGTTATTTGAAATATTTTGGTTTTCTGTTTTTGTCCTTATTTTGCACCCAAATAACGGGAAAAAAGAAAAAAACAGTTATCTGAAATATTTTGGTTTTCTGTTTTTGTCCTCATTTTGCACCTAAATAACGGGAAAAAAGAAAAAAAAAGTTATCTGAAATATTTTGGTTTTCTGTTTTTGTCCTTATTTTGCACCCAAATAACGGGAAAAAAGAAAATAAAAGTTATGCGAAATATTTTGGTTTTCTGTTTTTGTCCTTATTGTGCACCCAAATAACGGGAAAAAAGAAAAAAAAAGTTATCTGAAATATTTTGGTTTTCTGTTTTTGTCCTTATTGTGCACCCAAATAACGGGAAAAAAAAGTTATCTTAAATATTTTGGTTTTCTGTTTTTGTCCTTATTTTGCACCTACATAACGGGGAAAAAGAAAAAAAAAGTTATCTGAAATATTTTGGTTTTCTGGTTTTGTCCTTATTTTGCACCTAAATATCGGGAACAAAGAAAAAAAAGTTATTTGAAATATTTTGGTTTTCTGTTTTTGTCCTTATTTTGCACCTAAATACTGGGAACAAAGAAAAAAAAGTTATCTGAAACATTTTGGTTTTCTGGTTTTGTCCTTATTTTGCACCCAAATAACGGCAAAAAATAAAAAAAAGATATCTGAAATATTTTGGTTTTCTGTTTTTGTCCTTATTTTGCACCCAAATAACGGGAAAAAAGAAAAAAAAAGTTATTTGAAATATTTTGGTTTTCTGTTTTTGTCCTCATTTTGCACCTAAATAACGGGAAAAAAGAAAGAAAAAGTTATTTGGAATATTTTGGGTTTCTGTTTTTGTGCTTATTTTGCACTCAAATAACGGGAAAAAATAAAAAAAAAGTTATTTGAAATATTTTGGTTTTCTGTTTTTGTCCTTATTTTGCACCCAAATAACGGGAAAAAAGAAAAAAAAAGTTATCTGAAATATTTTGGTTTTCTGTTTTTGTCCTTATTTTGCACCCAAATAACGGGAAAAAAGAATAAAAAAGTTATCTGAAATATTTTGGTTTTCTGTTTTTGTCCTTATTTTGCACCCAAATAACGGGAAAAAAGAAAATAAAAGTTATCTGAAATATTTTGGTTTTCTGTTTTTGTCCTTATTTTGCACCCAAATAACGGGAAAAAAAAAAATAAAAGTTATGCGAAATATTTTGGTTTTCTGTTTTTGTCCTTATTTTGCACCTACATAACGGGGAAAAAGAAAAAAAAAGTTATCTGAAATATTTTGGTTTTCTGGTTTTGTCCTTATTTTGCACCTAAATAACGGGAAAAAAAAAAAAAAATTATCTGAAATATTTTGGTTTTCTGTAATTGTTCTTATTTTGCACCTAAATACCGGGAACAAAGAAAAAAAAGTTATTTGAAATATTTTGGTTTTCTGTTTTTGTCCTTATTTTGCACCTAAATACCGGGAACAAAGAAAAAAAAAGTTATCTGAAACATTTTGGTTTTCTGGTTTTGTCCTTATTTTGCACCCAAATAACGGCAAAAAATAAAAAAAAGATATCTGAAATATTTTGGTTTTCTGTTTTTGTCCTTATTTTGCACCCAAATAACGGGAAAAAAGAAAAAAAAAGTTATTTGAAATATTTGGGTTTTCTGTTTTTGCCCTTATTTTGCACCGAAATAACGGGAAAAAAGAAAAAAAAAGTTAGTTGAAATATTTTGGTTTTCTGTTTTTGTCCTTATTGTGCAACCAAATTACGGGAAAAAAGAAAAAAAAAGTTATTTAAAAATTTTGGTTTTCTGTTTTTGTTCTTATTTTGCACCTAAATAACGGGAAAAAAGAAAAAGAAAGTTATTTGAAATATTTTGGTTTTCTGTTTTTGTCCTTATTTTGCACCTACATAACGGGGAAAAAGAAAAAAAAAGTTATCTGAAATATTTTGGTTTTCTGGTTTTGTCCTTATTTTGCACCTAAATAACGGGAAAAAAGAAAAAAAAATTATCTGAAATATTTTGGTTTTCTGTAATTGTTCTTATTTTGCACCTAAATACCGGGAACAAAGAAAAAAAAGTTATTTGAAATATTTTGGTTTTCTGTTTTTGTCCTTATTTTGCACCTAAATACCGGGAACAAAGAAAAAAAAAGTTATCTGAAACATTTTGGTTTTCTGGTTTTGTCCTTATTTTGCACCCAAATAACGGCAAAAAATAAAAAAAAGATATCTGAAATATTTTGGTTTTCTGTTTTTGTCCTTATTTTGCACCCAAATAACGGGAAAAAAGAAAAAAAAAGTTATTTGAAATATTTTGGTTTTCTGTTTTTGCCCTTATTTTGCACCGAAATAACGGGAAAAAAGAAAAAAAAAGTTAGTTGAAATATTTTGAATTTCTGTTTTTGTCCTTATTGTGCAACCAAATTACGGGAAAAAAGAAAAAAAAAGTTATTTAAAAATTTTGGTTTTCTGTTTTTGTTCTTATTTTGCACCTAAATAACGGGAAAAAAGAAAAAGAAAGTTATTTGAAATATTTTGGTTTTCTGTTTTTGTCCTTATTTTGCACCCAAATAACGGGAAAAAAGAAAAAAAAAGTTATCTGAAATATTTTGGTTTTCGGTTTTTGTCCTTATTTTGCACCCAAATAACGGGAAAAAATTAAAAAAAAGTTATTTGAAATATTTTCGTTTTCTGTTTTTGTCCTTATTTTGCACCCAAATAACGGGAAAAAATAAAAAAAAAGTTATTTGAAATATTTTGGTTTTCTGTTTTTGTCTTTATTTTGCACCCAAATAACCGGAAAAAAGAAAAAAAAAGTTATCTGAAATATTTTGGTATTCTGTTTTTGTCCTTATTTTGCACCCAAATAACGGGAAAAAATAAAAAAAAAGTTATTTGAAATATTTTGGTTTTCTGTTTTTGTCCTTATTTTGCACCTAAATAACGGGAAAAAAGAAAAAAAAAGTTATTTGAAATATTTTGGTTTTCTGTTTTTGTCCTTATTTTGCACCCAAATAACGGGAAAAAAGAAAAAAAGGTTATCTGAAATATTTTGGTTTTCTGTTTTTGTCCTTATTTTGCACCTAAATAACGGGAAAAAAGAAAAAAAAAGTTATTTGAAATATTTTGGTTTCCTGTTTTTGGTCTTATTTTTCACCCAAATAACGGGAAAAAATAAAAAAAAGTTATTTGAAATATTTTGGTTTTCTTTTTTGTCCTTATTTTGCACCCAAATAACGGGAAAAAAGAATAAAAAAGTTATCTGAAATATTTTGGTTTTCTGTTTTTGTCCTTATTTTGCACCCAAATAACAGGAAAAAATAAAAAAAAAGTTATCTGAAATATTTTTGTTTTTTTTTTGTCCTTATTTTGGCACCCAAATAACGGGAAAAAATAAAAAAAAAGTTATTTGAAATATTTTGGTTTTCTGTTTTTGTCCTTATTTTGCACCCAAATAACGGGAAAAAATAAAAAAAAAGTTAACTGAAATATTTTGGTTTTCTGTTTTGGTCCTTAATTTGCACCTAAATAACGGGAAAAAATAAAAAAAAAGTTATCTGAAATATTTTGGTTTTCTGTTTTTGTCCTTATTTTGCACCCAAATAACGGGAAAAAAGAATAAAAAAGTTATCTAAAATATTTTGGTTTTCTGTTTTTGTCCTTATTTTGCACCCAAATAACGGGAAAAAAATAAATAAAAGTTATGCGAAATATTTTGGTTTTCTGTTTTTGTCCTTATTGTGCACCCAAATAACGGGAAAAAAAAAGTTATGTGAAATATTTTGTTTTTCTGTTTTTGTCCTTATTTTGCACCTACATAACGGGGAAAAAAAAAAAAGTTATTTGAAATATTTTGGTTTTCTGTTTTTGTCCTCATTTTGCACCCAAATAACGGCAAAAAATAAAAAAAAAATATCTGAAAAATTTTGGTTTTCTGTTTTTGTCCTTATTTTGCACCCAAATAACGGGGAAAAAAAAAAAAAAGTTATTTGAAATATTTTGGTTTTCTGTTTTTGCCCTTATTTTGCACCGAAATAACGGGAAAAAAGAAAAAAAAAGTTAGTTGAAATATTTTGGTTTTCTGTTTTTGTCCTTATTGTGCAACCAAATAACGGGAAAAAAGAAAAAAAAAGTTATTTAAAAATTTTGGTTTTCTGTTTTTGTCCTTATTTTGGCACCTAAATAACGGGAAAAAAGAAAAAAAAAGTTATTTGAAATATTTTGGTTTTCTGTTTTTGTCCTTATTTTGCACCCAAATATCGGGAAAAAAGAAAAAAAAAGTTATCTGAAATATTTTGGTTTTCGGATTTTGTCCTTATTTTGCACCCATATAACGGGAAAAAATAAAAAAAAAGTTATTTGAAATATTTCGGTTTTCTGTTTTTGTCCATATTTTGCACCTAAATAACGGGAAAAAAGAAAAAAAAAGTTATTTGAAATATTTTGGGTTTCTGTTTTTGTCCTTATTTTGCACCCAAATAACGGTAAAAAAGAAAAAAGGTTACCTGAAATATTTTGGTTTTCTTTTTTTGTCCTTATTTTGCACCTAAATAACGGGAAAACAGAAAAAAAAAGTTATTTGAAATATTTTGGTTTCCTGTTTTTGGTCTTATTTTTCACCCAAATAACGGGAAAAAATAAAAAAAAGTTATCTGAAATATTTTGGTTTTCTGTTTTTGTCCTTATTTTGCACCCAAATAACGGGAAAAAAGAAAAAAAAAGTTATTTGATATATTTTGGTTTTCTGTTTTTGTCCTTATTTTGCACCCAAAAAACGGGAAAAAATAAAAAAAAAGTTATTTGAAATATTTTGGTTTTCTGTTTTTGTCCGTATTTTGCACCCAAATAACGGGAAAAAAGAAAAAAAAAGTTATCTAAAATATTTTGGTTTTCTGTTTTTGCCCTTATTTTGCACCCAAATAACAGGAAAAATTAAAAAAAAAATTATCTGAAATATTTTTTTTTTGTCCTTATTTTGCACCCAAATAACGGGAAAAAATTAAAAAAAAGGTATTTGAAATATTTTGGTTTTCTGTTTTTGTCCTTATTTTGCACCCAAATAACGGGAACAAAGAAAAAAAAAGTTATTTGAAATATTTTGGTTTTCTGTTTTTGTCCTTATTTTGCACCTAAATAACCGGAAAAAAGAAAAAAAAAGTTATCTGAAATATTTTGGTTTTCTGTTTTTGTCCTTATTTTGCACCTAAATAACGGGAAAAAAGAAAAAAAAGTTCTGAAATATCTGAAATATTTTGGTTTTCTGTTTTTGTCCTTATTTGGGTTATTTGAAACAGAAAACCAAAATATTTCAGATAACTTCTTTTTGTTTCTTCCCGTTATTTGGGTGCAAAATAAGGACAAAAACGGAAAACCAAAATATTTCAAATAACTTTTTTTTTATTTTTTCCCGTTATTTGGGTGCAAAATAAGGACAAAAACAAAAAACCAAAATATTTCAAATAACTTTTTTTTTCTTTTTTCCCGTTATTTAGGTGCAAAATATGGACAAAAACAGAAAACCAAAATATTTCAGATAACTTTTTTTTTTCCCGTTATTTGGGTGCAAAATAAGGACAAAAACAGAAAACCAAAATATTTTAGATAACTTTTTTTTTCTTTTTTCCCATTATTTGGGTGCAAAATAAGGACAAAAACAGAAAACCAAAATATTTCAAATAACTTTTTTTTTTCTTTTTTCCCGTTATTTGGCTGCAAAATAAGGACAAAAACAGAAAACCAAAATATTTCAGATAACTTTTTTTTCTTTTTTCCCGTTATTTGGGTGCAAAATAGGAACAGAAACAGAAAACCAAAATATTTCAGATAACTTTTTTTTTCTTTTTTCCCGTTATTTGGGTGCAAAATAAGTACAAAAACAGAAAACCAAAATATTTCAAATAACTTTTTTTTTTCTTTTTTCCCGTTATTTGGGTGCAATATAAGGACAAAAACAGAAAACCAAATTATTTCAGATATTTTTTTTTTATTTTTTCCCGTTATTTGGGTGCAAAATAAGGACAAAAACAGAAAACCAAAATATTTCAAATAACTGTTTTTTTCTTTTTAACCATTATTTGGGTGCAAAATAAGGACAAAACAGAAAACCAAAATATTAATTTTTTCCCGTTATTTGGGTGCAAAATAAGGACAAAAACAGAAAACCAAAATATTTCAAATTACTGTTTTTTTTCTTTTTTCCCGTTATTTGGGTGCAAAATAAAGACAAAAACAGAAAACCAAAATATTTCAAATAACTTTTTTTTTCTTTTTTCCCGTTTTTTGGATGTAAAATAAGGACAAAAACAGAAAACCAAAATATTTCAAATAACTTTTTTTTTCTTTTTTCCCGTTATTTGGGTGCAAAATAAGGACAAAAACAGAAAACCAAAATATTTCAAATAACTTTTTTTTCTTTTTTTCCGTTATTTAGGTGCAAAATAAGGACAAAAACAGAAAACCAAAATATTTCTGATACCTTTTTTTTTCTTTTTTCCCGTTATTTAGGTGCAAAATAAGGACAAAAACAGAAAACCAAAATATTTCAGATAACTTTTTTTTTCTTTTTTCCCGTTATTTGGGTGCAAAATAAGGACAAAAACAGAAAACCAAAATATTTCAAATAACTTTTTTTTCTTTTTTCCCGTTATTTGGGTGCAAAATAAGGACAAAAACAGAAAACCAAAATATTTCAGATAACTTTTTTTTCTTTTTTCCCGTTATTTGGGTGCAAAATAAGGACAAAAACAGAAAATTAAAATATTTCAGATATCTTTTTTTTATTTTTTGCCGTTATTTGGGTGCAAAATAAGGACAAAACCAGAAAACCAAAATGTTTCAGATAACTTTTTTTTCTTTTTTCCCGTTATTTGGGTGCAAAATAAGGACAAAAACAGAAAACCAAAATATTTCAGATAACTTTTTTTTCTTTTTTCCCGTTATTTGGGTGCAAAATAAGGACAAAAACAGAAAATTAAAATATTTCAGATATCTTTTTTTTATTTTTTGCCGTTATTTGGGTGCAAAATAAGGACAAAACCAGAAAACCAAAATGTTTCAGATAACTTTTTTTTCTTTTTTCCCGTTATTTGGGTGCAAAATAAGGACAAAAACAGAAAATTAAAATATTTCAGATATCTTTTTTTTATTTTTTGCCGTTATTTGGGTGCAAAATAAGGACAAAATCAGAAAACCAAAATGTTTCAGATAACTTTTTTTTTCTTTGTTCCCGGTATTTAGGTGCAAAATAAGGACAAAAAGAGAAAACCAAAATATTTCAAATAACTTTTTTTTTCTTTTTTCCCGTTATTTGGGTGCAAAATAAGGACAAAAACAGAAAACCAAAATATTTCAGATATCTTTTTTTTATTTTTTGCCGTTATTTGGGTGCAAAATAAGGACAAAACCAGAAAACCAAAATGTTTCAGATAACTTTTTTTTCTTTTTTCCCGTTATTTGGGTGCAAAATAAGGACAAAAACAGAAAATTAAAATATTTCAGATATCTTTTTTTTATTTTTTGCCGTTATTTGGGTGCAAAATAAGGACAAAACCAGAAAACCAAAATGTTTCAGATAACTTTTTTTTTCTTTGTTCCCGGTATTTAGGTGCAAAATAAGGACAAAAAGAGAAAACCAAAATATTTCAAATAACTTTTTTTTCTTTGTTCCCGGTATTTAGGTGCAAAATAAGGACAATTACAGGAAACCAAAATATTTCAGATAATTTTTTTTTCTTTTTTCCCGTTATTTAGGTGCAAAATAAGGACAAAACCAGAAAACCAAAATATTTCAAATAACTTTTTTTTTCTTTTTTCCCGTTATTTGGGTGCAAAATAAGGACAAAAACAGAAAACCAAAATATTTCAGATAACTTTTTTTTCTTTTTTCCCGTTATTTGGGTGCAAAATAAGGACAAAAACAGAAAACCAAAATATTTCAGATAACTTTTTTTTCTTTTTTCCCGTTATTTGGGTGCAAAATAAGGACAAAAACAGAAAATTAAAATATTTCAGATATCTTTTTTTTATTTTTTGCCGTTATTTGGTTGCAAAATAAGGACAAAACCAGAAAACCAAAATGTTTCAGATAACTTTTTTTTTCTTTGTTCCCGGTATTTAGGTGCAAAATAAGGACAAAAAGAGAAAACCAAAATATTTCAAATAACTTTTTTTTTCTTTTTTCCCGTTATTTGGGTGCAAAATAAGGACAAAAACAGAAAACCAAAATATTTCAGATAACTTTTTTTTTCTTTTTTCCCGTTATTTGGGTGCAAAATAAGGACAAAAACAGAAAACCAAAATATTAATTTTTTCCCGTTATTTGGGTGCAAAATAAGGACAAAAACAGAAAACCAAAATATTTCAGATAACTTTTTTTTTCTTTTTTCCCGTTATTTGGGTGCAAAATAAGGACAAAAACAGAAAACCAAAATATTTCAGATAACTTTTTTTTCTTTTTTCCCGTTATTTGGGTGCAAAATAAGGACAAAAACAGAAAATTAAAATATTTCAGATATCTTTTTTTTATTTTTTGCCGTTATTTGGGTGCAAAATAAGGACAAAACCAGAAAACCAAAATGTTTCAGATAACTTTTTTTTTCTTTGTTCCCGGTATTTAGGTGCAAAATAAAGACAAAAAGAGAAAACCAAAATATTTCAAATAACTTTTTTTTCTTTGTTCCCGGTATTTAGGTGCAAAATAAGGACAATTACAGGAAACCAAAATATTTCAGATAATTTTTTTTTCTTTTTTCCCGTTATTTAGGTGCAAAATAAGGACAAAACCAGAAAACCAAAATATTTCAAATAACTTTTTTTTTCTTTTTTCCCGTTATTTGGGTGCAAAATAAGGACAAAAACAGAAAACCAAAATATTTCAGATATCTTTTTTTTATTTTTTGCCGTTATTTGGGTGCAAAATAAGGACAAAACCAGAAAACCAAAATGTTTCAGATAACTTTTTTTTCTTTTTTCCCGTTATTTGGGTGCAAAATAAGGACAAAAACAGAAAATTAAAATATTTCAGATATCTTTTTTTTATTTTTTGCCGTTATTTGGGTGCAAAATAAGGACAAAACCAGAAAACCAAAATGTTTCAGATAACTTTTTTTTTCTTTGTTCCCGGTATTTAGGTGCAAAATAAGGACAAAAAGAGAAAACCAAAATATTTCAAATAACTTTTTTTTCTTTGTTCCCGGTATTTAGGTGCAAAATAAGGACAATTACAGGAAACCAAAATATTTCAGATAATTTTTTTTTCTTTTTTCCCGTTATTTAGGTGCAAAATAAGGACAAAACCAGAAAACCAAAATATTTCAAATAACTTTTTTTTTCTTTTTTCCCGTTATTTGGGTGCAAAATAAGGACAAAAACAGAAAACCAAAATATTTCAGATAACTTTTTTTTCTTTTTTCCCGTTATTTGGGTGCAAAATAAGGACAAAAACAGAAAACCAAAATATTTCAGATAACTTTTTTTTCTTTTTTCCCGTTATTTGGGTGCAAAATAAGGACAAAAACAGAAAATTAAAATATTTCAGATATCTTTTTTTTATTTTTTGCCGTTATTTGGGTGCAAAATAAGGACAAAACCAGAAAACCAAAATGTTTCAGATAACTTTTTTTTTCTTTGTTCCCGGTATTTAGGTGCAAAATAAGGACAAAAAGAGAAAACCAAAATATTTCAAATAACTTTTTTTTTCTTTTTTCCCGTTATTTGGGTGCAAAATAAGGACAAAAACAGAAAACCAAAATATTTCAGATAACTTTTTTTTTCTTTTTTCCCGTTATTTGGGTGCAAAATAAGGACAAAAACAGAAAACCAAAATATTAATTTTTTCCCGTTATTTGGGTGCAAAATAAGGACAAAAACAGAAAACCAAAATATTTCAGATAACTTTTTTTTTCTTTTTTCCCGTTATTTGGGTGCAAAATAAGGACAAAAACAGAAAACCAAAATATTTCAGATAACTTTTTTTTCTTTTTTCCCGTTATTTGGGTGCAAAATAAGGACAAAAACAGAAAATTAAAATATTTCAGATATCTTTTTTTTATTTTTTGCCGTTATTTGGGTGCAAAATAAGGACAAAACCAGAAAACCAAAATGTTTCAGATAACTTTTTTTTTCTTTGTTCCCGGTATTTAGGTGCAAAATAAGGACAAAAAGAGAAAACCAAAATATTTCAAATAACTTTTTTTTCTTTGTTCCCGGTATTTAGGTGCAAAATAAGGACAATTACAGGAAACCAAAATATTTCAGATAATTTTTTTTTCTTTTTTCCCGTTATTTAGGTGCAAAATAAGGACAAAACCAGAAAACCAAAATATTTCAAATAACTTTTTTTTTCTTTTTTCCCGTTATTTGGGTGCAAAATAAGGACAAAAACAGAAAACCAAAATATTTCAGATATCTTTTTTTTATTTTTTGCCGTTATTTGGGTGCAAAATAAGGACAAAACCAGAAAACCAAAATGTTTCAGATAACTTTTTTTTTCTTTGTTCCCGGTATTTAGGTGCAAAATAAGGACAAAAAGAGAAAACCAAAATATTTCAAATAACTTTTTTTTCTTTGTTCCCGGTATTTAGGTGCAAAATAAGGACAATTACAGAAAACCAAAATATTTCAGATAATTTTTTTTTCTTTTTTCCCGTTATTTAGGTGCAAAATAAGGACAAAACCAGAAAACCAAAATATTTGAAATAACTTTTTTTTTCTTTTTTCCCGTTATTTAGGTGCAAAAAAGGACAAAAACAGAAAACCAAAATATTTCAGATAACTTTTTTTTTCTTTTTGCCGGTTATTTAGGTGCAAAATAAGGACAAAAACAGAAAACCAAAATATTTAAGATAACTTTTTTTTTCCCGTTATTTGGGTGCACAATAAGGACAAAAACAGAAAACCAAAATATTTCGCATAACTTTTATTTTCTTTTTTCCCGTTATTTGGGTGCAAAATAAGGACAAAAACAGAAAACCAAAATATTTCAAATAAATTTTTTATTCTTTTTTCCCGTTATTTGGGTGCAAAATAAGGACAAAAACAGAAAACCAAAATATTTCAGATAACTTTTTTTTTCTTTTTTCCCGTTATTTGGGTGCAAAATAAGGACAAAAACAGAAAACCAAAATATTTCAAATAACTTTTTTTTTATTTTTTCCCGTTATTTAGGTGCAAAATAAGCACAAAAACAGAAACCCAAATTATTCCAAATAACTTTTTTTTTCTTTTTTCCCGTTATTTAGGTGCAAAATGAGGACAAAAACAGAAAACCAAAATATTTCAGATAACTTTTTTTTTCTTTTTTCCCGTTATTTAGGTGCAAAATAAGGACCAAAACAGAAAACCAAAATATTTCAGATAACCTTTTTTTCTTTTTTCCCGATATTTGGGTGCAAAATAAGGACAAAAACAGAAAACCAAAATATTTCAAATAACTTTTTTTTTCTTTTCTCCCGTTATTTAGGTGCAAAATAAGGACAAAAACAGAAAACCAAAATATTTCAAATAACTTTTTTTTTTCTTTTTTCCCGTTATTTGGGTGCAAAATAAGGACAAAAACAGAAAACCAAAATATTTCAAATAACTTTTTTTAAAATTTTTTCCCGTTATTTGGGTGCAAAATAAGGACAAAAACAGAAAACCAAAATATTTCAAATAACTTTTTTTTTATTTTCTCCCGTTATTTGGGTGCAATATAAGGACAAAAACAGAAAACCAAAATATTTGAAATAACTTTTTTTTATTTTTTCCCGTTATTTGGGTGCAAAATAAGGACAAAAACAGAAAACCAAAATATTTCAGATAACTGTTTTTTATTTTTTCCCGTTATTTAGGTGCAAAATAAGGACAAAGACAGAAAACCAAAATATTTCAGTTAACTTTTTTTTTATTTTTTCCAGTTATTTGGGTGCAAAATAAGGACAAAAACAGAAAACCAAAATATTTCAAATAACTTTTTTTTTATTTTTTCCCGATATTTGGGTGCAAAATAAGGATAAAAACAGAAAACCAAAATATTTCAGATAACTTTTTTTTATTTTTTTCCCGTTATTTAGGTGCAAAATAAGGACAAGAACAGAAAACCAAAATATTTCAGATAACTTTTTTATCTTTTTTCCCGTTATTTGGGTGCAAAATAAGGACAAAAACAGAAAACCAAAATATTTCAGATAACTTTTTTTTTCTTTTTTCCCGTTATTTGGGTGCAAAATAAGGACAAAAACAGAAAACCAAAATATTTCAGATAACTTTTTTTTTCTTTTTTCCCGTTATTTGGGTGCAAAATAAGGACAAAAACAGAAAACCAAAATATTTCAAATAACTTTTTTTTTATTTTTTCCAGTTATTTGGGTGCAAAATAAGGACAAAAACAGAAAACCAAAATATTTCAAATAACTTTTTATTCTTTTTCCCAGTTATTTGGGTGCAAAATAAGGACAACTAACTTTTTTTTTCCTTTTTCCCGTTATTTCGGTGCAAAATAAGGGCAAAAACAGAAAACCAAAATATTTCAAATAACTTTTTTTTTCTTTTTTCCCGTTATTTGGGTGCAAAATAAGGACAAAAACAGAAAACCAAAATATTTCAGATATCTTTTTTTTATTTTTTGCCGTTATTTGGGTGCAAAATAAGGACAAAACAAGAAAACCAAAATGTTTCAGATAACTTTTTTTTTCTTTTTCCCCGTTATGTAGGTGCAAAATAAGGACAAAAACAGAAAACCAAAATATTTAAGATAACTTTTTTTTCTTTGTTCCCGGTATTTAGGTGCAAAATAAGGACAATTACAGAAAACCAAAATATTTCAGATAATTTTTTTTTCTTTTTTCCCGTTATGTAGGTGCAAAATAAGGACAAAAACAGAAAACCAAAATATTTAAGATAACTTTTTTTTTCCCGTTATTTGGGTGCACAATAAGGACAAAAACAGAAAACCAAAATATTTCGCATAACTTTTATTTTCTTTTTTCCCGTTATTTGGGTGCAAAATAAGGACAAAAACAGAAAACCAAAATATTTCAGATAACTTTTTTATTCTTTTTTCCCGTTATTTGGGTGCAAAATAAGGACAAAAACAGAAAACCAAAATATTTCAGATAACTTTTTGTTTCTTTTTTCCCGTTATTTGGGTGCAAAATAAGGACAAAAACAGAAAACCAAAATATTTCAAATAACTTTTTTTTTATTTTTTCCCGTTATTTGGGTGCAAAATAAGCACAAAAACAGAAACCCAAAATATTCCAAATAACTTTTTTTTTCTTTTTTCCCGTTATTTGGGTGCAAAATGAGGACAAAAACAGAAAACCAAAATATTTCAGATAACTTTTTTTTTCTTTTTTCACATTATTTAGGTGCAAAATAAGGACCAAAACAGAAAACCAAAATATTTCAGATAACCTTTTTTTCTTTTTTCCCGTTATTTGGTTGCAAAATAAGGACAAAAACAGAAAACCAAAATATTTCAAATAACTTTTTTTTATTTTTTGCCGTTATTTGGGTGCAAAATAAGGACAAAACCAGAAAACCAAAATGTTTCAGATAACTTTTTTTTTCTTTGTTCCCGGTATTTAGGTGCAAAATAAGGACAAAATGAGAAAACCAAAATATTTCAAATAACTTTTTTTTCTTTGTTCCCGGTATTTAGGTGCAAAATAAGGACAATTACAGGAAACCAAAATATTTCAGATATTTTTTTTTTCTTTTTTCCCGTTATTTAGGTGCAAAATAAGGACAAAACCAGAAAACCAAAATATTTCAAATAACTTTTTTTTTCTTTTTTCCCGTTATTTGGGTGCAAAATAAGGACAAAAACAGAAAACCAAAATATTTCAGATAACTTTTTTTTCTTTTTTCCCGTTATTTGGGTGCAAAATAAGGACAAAAACAGAAAACCAAAATATTTCAGATAACTTTTTTTTCTTTTTTCCCGTTATTTGGGTGCAAAATAAGGACAAAAACAGAAAATTAAAATATTTCAGATATCTTTTTTTTATTTTTTGCCGTTATTTGGGTGCAAAATAAGGACAAAACCAGAAAACCAAAATGTTTCAGATAACTTTTTTTTTCTTTGTTCCCGGTATTTAGGTGCAAAATAAGGACAAAAAGAGAAAACCAAAATATTTCAAATAACTTTTTTTTTCTTTTTTCCCGTTATTTGGGTGCAAAATAAGGACAAAAACAGAAAACCAAAATATTTCAGATAACTTTTTTTTTCTTTTTTCCCGTTATTTGGGTGCAAAATAAGGACAAAAACAGAAAACCAAAATATTAATTTTTTCCCGTTATTTGGGTGCAAAATAAGGACAAAAACAGAAAACCAAAATATTTCAGATAACTTTTTTTTTCTTTTTTCCCGTTATTTGGGTGCAAAATAAGGACAAAAACAGAAAACCAAAATATTTCAGATAACTTTTTTTTCTTTTTTCCCGTTATTTGGGTGCAAAATAAGGACAAAAACAGAAAATTAAAATATTTCAGATATCTTTTTTTTATTTTTTGCCGTTATTTGGGTGCAAAATAAGGACAAAACCAGAAAACCAAAATGTTTCAGATAACTTTTTTTTTCTTTGTTCCCGGTATTTAGGTGCAAAATAAGGACAAAAAGAGAAAACCAAAATATTTCAAATAACTTTTTTTTCTTTGTTCCCGGTATTTAGGTGCAAAATAAGGACAATTACAGGAAACCAAAATATTTCAGATAATTTTTTTTTCTTTTTTCCCGTTATTTAGGTGCAAAATAAGGACAAAACCAGAAAACCAAAATATTTCAAATAACTTTTTTTTTCTTTTTTCCCGTTATTTGGGTGCAAAATAAGGACAAAAACAGAAAACCAAAATATTTCAGATATCTTTTTTTTATTTTTTGCCGTTATTTGGGTGCAAAATAAGGACAAAACCAGAAAACCAAAATGTTTCAGATAACTTTTTTTTTCTTTGTTCCCGGTATTTAGGTGCAAAATAAGGACAAAAAGAGAAAACCAAAATATTTCAAATAACTTTTTTTTCTTTGTTCCCGGTATTTAGGTGCAAAATAAGGACAATTACAGAAAACCAAAATATTTCAGATAATTTTTTTTTCTTTTTTCCCGTTATTTAGGTGCAAAATAAGGACAAAACCAGAAAACCAAAATATTTGAAATAACTTTTTTTTTCTTTTTTCCCGTTATTTAGGTGCAAAAAAGGACAAAAACAGAAAACCAAAATATTTCAGATAACTTTTTTTTTCTTTTTTCCGGTTATTTAGGTGCAAAATAAGGACAAAAACAGAAAACCAAAATATTTAAGATAACTTTTTTTTTCCCGTTATTTGGGTGCACAATAAGGACAAAAACAGAAAACCAAAATATTTCGCATAACTTTTATTTTCTTTTTTCCCGTTATTTGGGTGCAAAATAAGGACAAAAACAGAAAACCAAAATATTTCAAATAACTTTTTTATTCTTTTTTCCCGTTATTTGGGTGCAAAATAAGGACAAAAACAGAAAACCAAAATATTTCAGATAACTTTTTTTTTCTTTTTTCCCGTTATTTGGGTGCAAAATAAGGACAAAAACAGAAAACCAAAATATTTCAAATAACTTTTTTTTTATTTTTTCCCGTTAGTTAGGTGCAAAATAAGCACAAAAACAGAAACCCAAATTATTCCAAATAACTTTTTTTTTCTTTTTTCCCGTTATTTAGGTGCAAAATGAGGACAAAAACAGAAAACCAAAATATTTCAGATAACTTTTTTTTTCTTTTTTCCCGTTATTTAGGTGCAAAATAAGGACCAAAACAGAAAACCAAAATATTTCAGATAACCTTTTTTTCTTTTTTCCCGATATTTGGGTGCAAAATAAGGACAAAAACAGAAAACCAAAATATTTCAAATAACTTTTTTTTTATTTTTTCCAGTTATTTGGGTGCAAAATAAGGACAAAAACAGAAAACCAAAATATTTCAAATAACTTTTTATTCTTTTTCCCAGTTATTTGGGTGCAAAATAAGGACAACTAACTTTTTTTTTCCTTTTTCCCGTTATTTCGGTGCAAAATAAGGGCAAAAACAGAAAACCAAAATATTTCAGATAACTTTTTTTTTCTTTTTTCCCGTTATTTAGGTGCAAAATAAGGACCAAAACAGAAAACCAAAATATTTCAGATAACCTTTTTTTCTTTTTTCCCGATATTTGGGTGCAAAATAAGGACAAAAACAGAAAACCAAAATATTTCAAATAACTTTTTTTTTATTTTTTCCAGTTATTTGGGTGCAAAATAAGGACAAAAACAGAAAACCAAAATATTTCAGATAACTTTTTTTTTCTTTTTTCCCGTTATTTAGGTGCAAAATAAGGACCAAAACAGAAAACCAAAATATTTCAGATAACCTTTTTTTCTTTTTTCCCGATATTTGGGTGCAAAATAAGGACAAAAACAGAAAACCAAAATATTTCAAATAACTTTTTTTTTATTTTTTCCAGTTATTTGGGTGCAAAATAAGGACAAAAACAGAAAACCAAAATATTTCAAATAACTTTTTTTTTCTTTTTTCCCGTTATTTAGGTGCAAAATAAGGACAAAAACAGAAAACCAAAATATTTCAAATAACTTTTTTTTTTCTTTTTTCCCGTTATTTGGGTGCAAAATAAGGACAAAAACAGAAAACCAAAATATTTCAAATAACTTTTTTTAAAATTTTTTCCCGTTATTTGGGTGCAAAATAAGGACAAAAACAGAAAACCAAAATATTTCAAATAACTTTTTTTTTATTTTCTCCCGTTATTTGGGTGCAATATAAGGACAAAAACAGAAAACCAAAATATTTGAAATAACTTTTTTTTATTTTTTCCCGTTATTTGGGTGCAAAATAAGGACAAAAACAGAAAACCAAAATATTTCAGATAACTGTTTTTTATTTTTTCCCGTTATTTAGGTGCAAAATAAGGACAAAGACAGAAAACCAAAATATTTCAGTTAACTTTTTTTTTATTTTTTCCAGTTATTTGGGTGCAAAATAAGGACAAAAACAGAAAACCAAAATATTTCAAATAACTTTTTTTTTATTTTTTCCCGATATTTGGGTGCAAAATAAGGATAAAAACAGAAAACCAAAATATTTCAGATAACGTTTTTTTATTTTTTCCCGTTATTTAGGTGCAAAATAAGGACAAGAACAGAAAACCAAAATATTTCAGATAACTTTTTTATCTTTTTTCCCGTTATTTGGGTGCAAAATAAGGACAAAAACAGAAAACCAAAATATTTCAGATAACTTTTTTTTTCTTTTTTCCCGTTATTTGGGTGCAAAATAAGGACAAAAACAGAAAACCAAAATATTTCAGATAACTTTTTTTTTCTTTTTTCCCGTTATTTGGGTGCAAAATAAGGACAAAAACAGAAAACCAAAATATTTCAAATAACTTTTTTTTTATTTTTTCCAGTTATTTGGGTGCAAAATAAGGACAAAAACAGAAAACCAAAATATTTCAAATAACTTTTTATTCTTTTTCCCAGTTATTTGGGTGCAAAATAAGGACAACTAACTTTTTTTTTCCTTTTTCCCGTTATTTCGGTGCAAAATAAGGGCAAAAACAGAAAACCAAAATATTTCAAATAACTTTTTTTTTCTTTTTTCCCGTTATTTGGGTGCAAAATAAGGACAAAAACAGAAAACCAAAATATTTCAGATATCTTTTTTTTATTTTTTGCCGTTATTTGGGTGCAAAATAAGGACAAAACCAGAAAACCAAAATGTTTCAGATAACTTTTTTTTTCTTTTTCCCCGTTATGTAGGTGCAAAATAAGGGCAAAAACAGAAAACCAAAATATTTAAGATAACTTTTTTTTCTTTGTTCCCGGTATTTAGGTGCAAAATAAGGGCAATTACAGAAAACCAAAATATTTCAGATAATTTTTTTTTCTTTTTTCCCGTTATGTAGGTGCAAAATAAGGACAAAAACAGAAAACCAAAATATTTAAGATAACTTTTTTTTTCCCGTTATTTGGGTGCACAATAAGGACAAAAACAGAAAACCAAAATATTTCGCATAACTTTTATTTTCTTTTTTCCCGTTATTTGGGTGCAAAATAAGGACAAAAACAGAAAACCAAAATATTTCAGATAACTTTTTTATTCTTTTTTCCCGTTATTTGGGTGCAAAATAAGGACAAAAACAGAAAACCAAAATATTTCAGATAACTTTTTGTTTCTTTTTTCCCGTTATTTGGGTGCAAAATAAGGACAAAAACAGAAAACCAAAATATTTCAAATAACTTTTTTTTTATTTTTTCCCGTTATTTGGGTGCAAAATAAGCACAAAAACAGAAACCCAAAATATTCCAAATAACTTTTTTTTTCTTTTTTCCCGTTATTTAGGTGCAAAATGAGGACAAAAACAGAAAACCAAAATATTTCAGATAACTTTTTTTTTCTTTTTTCACATTATTTAGGTGCAAAATAAGGACCAAAACAGAAAACCAAAATATTTCAGATAACCTTTTTTTCTTTTTTCCCGTTATTTGGTTGCAAAATAAGGACAAAAACAGAAAACCAAAATATTTCAAATAACTTTTTTTTTTCTTTTTTCCCGTTATTTAGGTGCAAAATAAGGACAAAAACAGAAAACCAAAATATTTCAAATAACTTTTTTTTCTTTGTTCCCGGTATTTAGGTGCAAAATAAGGACAATTACAGAAAACCAAAATATTTCAGATAATTTTTTTTTCTTTTTTCCCGTTATTTAGGTGCAAAAGAAGGACAAAACCAGAAAACCAAAATATTTCAGATAACTTTTTTTTTCTTTTTCCCCGTTATGTAGGTGCAAAATAAGGACAAAAACAGAAAACCAAAATATTTAAGATAACTTTTTTTTCCCGTTATTTGGGTGCACAATAAGGACAAAAACAGAAAACCAAAATATTTCGCATAACTTTTATTTTCTTTTTTCCCGTTATTTGGGTGCAAAATAAGGACAAAAACAGAAAACCAAAATATTTCAGATAACTTTTTTATTCTTTTTTCCCGTTATTTGGGTGCAAAATAAGGACAAAAACAGAAAACCAAAATATTTCAGATAACTTTTTTTTTCTTTTTTCCCGTTATTTGGGTGCAAAATAAGGACAAAAACAGAAAACCAAAATATTTCAAATAACTTTTTTTTTATTTTTTCCCGTTATTTGGGTGCAAAATAAGCACAAAAACAGAAACCCAAAATATTCCAAATAACTTTTTTTTTCTTTTTTCCCGTTATTTAGGTGCAAAATGAGGACAAAAACAGAAAACCAAAATATTTCAGATAACTTTTTTTTTCTTTTTTCACGTTATTTAGGTGCAAAATAAGGACCAAAACAGAAAACCAAAATATTTCAGATAACCTTTTTTTCTTTTTTCCCGTTATTTGGTTGCAAAATAAGGACAAAAACAGAAAACCAAAATATTTCAAATAACTTTTTTTTTCTTTTTTCCCGTTATTTAGGTGCAAAATAAGGACAAAAACAGAAAACCAAAATATTTCAAATAACTTTTTTTTTATTTTTTCCCGTTATTTGGGTGCAAAATAAGGACAAAAACAGAATACCAAAATATTTCAGATAACTTTTTTTTTCTTTTTTCCGGTTATTTGGGTACAAAATAAAGACAAAAACAGAAAACCAAAATATTTCAAATAACTTTTTTTTTATTTTTTCCCGTTATTTGGGTGCAAAATAAGGACAAAAACAGAAAACGAAAATATTTCAAACAACTTTTTTTTAATTTTTTCCCGTTATTTGGGTGCAAAATAAGGACAAAAACCGAAAACCAAAATATTTCAGATAACTTTTTTTTTCTTTTTTCCCGTTATTTGGGTGCAAAATAAGGACAAAAACAGAAAACGAAAATATTTCAAATAACTTTTTTTTAATTTTTTCCCGTTATTTGGGTGCAAAATAAGGACAAAAACCGAAAACCAAAATATTTCAGATAACTTTTTTTTCTTTTTTCCCGTTATTTAGGTGCAAAATAAGAACAAAAACAGAAAACCAAAATTTTTAAATAACTTTTTTTTTTTTTTTTTCCGGTTATTTGGTTGCACAATAAGGACAAAAACAGAAAGCCAAAATATTTCAGATAACTTTTTTTTTTTTCCCGTTATTTGGGTGCAAAATAAGGACAAAAACAGAAAACCAAAATATTTCAGATAACTTTTTTTTTCTTTTTTCCCATTATTTGGGTGCAAAATAAGGACAAAAACAGAAAACCAAAATATTTCAGATAACTCTTTTTTATTTTTTCTCGTTATTTAGGTGCAAAATAAGGACAAAAACAGAAAACCAAAATATTTCAGATAACTTTTTTTTTCTTTTTCCCCGTTATTTGGGTGCAAAATAAGGACAAAAACAGAAAACCAAAATATTTCAGATAACTGTTTTTTATTTTTTCCCGTTATTTAGGTGCAAAATAAGGACAAAAACAGAAAACCAAAATATTTCAAATAACTTTTTTTTTATTTTTTCCCGTTATTTGGGTGCAAAATAAGGATAAAAACAGAAAACCAAAATATTTCAGATAACTTTTTTTTATTTTTTCCCGTTATTTAGGTGCAAAATAAGGACAAGAACAGAAAACCAAAATATTTCAGATAACTTTTTTTTCTTTTTTCCCGTTATTTGGGTGCAAAATAAGGACAAAAACAGAAAACCAAAATATTTCAAATAACTTTTTTTAAAATTTTTTCCCGTTATTTGGGTGCAAAATAAGGACAAAAACAGAAAACCAAAATATTTCAAATAACTTTTTTTTTATTTTCTCCCGTTATTTGGGTGCAATATAAGGACAAAAACAGAAAACCAAAATATTTGAAATAACTTTTTTTTATTTTTTCCCGTTATTTGGGTGCAAAATAAGGACAAAAACAGAAAACCAAAATATTTCAGATAACTGTTTTTTATTTTTTCCCGTTATTTAGGTGCAAAATAAGGACAAAGACAGAAAACCAAAATATTTCAGTTAACTTTTTTTTTATTTTTTCCAGTTATTTGGGTGCAAAATAATGACAAAAACAGAAAAACAAAATATTTCAAATAACTTTTTTTTTATTTTTTCCCGTTATTTGGGTGCAAAATAAGGATAAAAACAGAAAACCAAAATATTTCAGATAACTTTTTTTTATTTTTTCCCGTTATTTAGGTGCAAAATAAGGACAAGAACAGAAAACCAAAATATTTCAGATAACTTTTTTTTCTTTTTTCCCGTTATTTGGGTGCAAAATAAGGACAAAAACAGAAAACCAAAATATTTCAGATAACTTTTTTTTTCTTTTTTCCCGTTATTTGGGTGCAAAATAAGGACAAAAACAGAAAACCAAAATATTTCAGATAACTTTTTTTTTCTTTTTTCCCGTTATTTGGGTGCAAAATAAGGACAAAAACAGAAAACCAAAATATTTCAAATAACTTTTTTTTTAGTTTTTCCCGTTATTTGGGTGCAAAATAAGGACAAAAACAGAAAACCAAAATATTTCAAATAACTTTTTTTTCTTTTTCCCAGTTATGTGGGTGCAAAATAAGGACAAAAACAGAAAACCAAAATATTTCAAATTACTTTTTTTTTAGTTTTTCCCGGTATTTGGGTGCAAAATAAGGACAAAAACAGAAAACCAAAATATTTCAGATAACTTTTTTTTATTTTTTCCCGTTATTTGGGTGCAAAATAAGGACAAAAACAGAAAACCAAAATATTTCAAATAACTTTTTATTTCTTTTTTCCCGTTATTTGGGTGCAAAATCAGGACAAAAACAGAAAACCAAAATATTTGAAATAACTTTTTTTTTATTTTTTCCCGTTATTTCGGTGCAAAATAAGGACAAAAACAGAAAACCAAAATATTTCAAATAAATTTTTTTTTAATTTTTCCCGCTATTTGGGTGCAAATTAAGGACAAAAACAGAAAACCAAAATATTTCAGATAACCTTTTTTTTCTTTTTTCTCGTTATTTGGGTGCAAAATAAGGACAAAAACAGAAAACCAAAATATTTCAGATGACTTTTTTTTATTTTTTCCCGTTATTTAGGTGCAAAATAAGGACAAAGACAGAAAACCAAAATATTTCAAATAACTTTTTATTTCTTTTTTCCCATTATTTGGGTGCAAAATAAGGACAAAAACAGAAAACCAAAATATTTCAGATAACTTTTTTTTTCTTTTTCCCCGTTATTTGGGTGCAAAATAAGGACAAAAACAGAAAACCAAAATATTTGAAATAACTTTTTTTTTATTTTTTCCTGTTATTTGGGTGCAAAATAAGGACAAAAACAGAAAACCAAAATATTTCAAATAACTTTTTTTTCTTTTTTCCCGTTATTTGGGTGCAAAATAAGCACAAAAACAGAAAACCAAAATATTTCAAATAACTTTTTTTTTATTTTTTCCAGTTATTTGGGTGCAAAATAAGGACAAAACCATAAAACCAAAATATTTGAAATATTTTTTTTTATTTTTTCCCGTTATTTGGGTGCAAAAAGGACAAAACAGAAAACCAAAATATTTCAAATAACTTTTTTTTTATTTTTTCCAGTTATTTGGGTGCAAAATAAGGACAAAAACATAAAACCAAAATATTTGAAATAATTTTTTTTATTTTTTCCCGTTATTTGGGTGCAAAAAGTACAAAACAGAAAACCAAAATATTTCAGATAATTTTTTTTTATTTTTTCCCGTTATTTGGGTGCAAAATAAGGACAAAAACAGAAAACCAAAATATTTCAAATAACTCTTTTTTTATTTTTTCCCGTTATTTAGGTGCAAAATAAGGACAAAAACAGAAAACCAAAATATTTCAGATAACTTTTTTTTTCTTTTTCCCCGTTATTTGGGTGCAAAATAAGGACAAAAACAGAAAACCAAAATATTTGAAATAACTTTTTTTTTATTTTTTTCCCGTTATTTGGGTGCAAAATAAGGACAAAAACAGAAAACCAAAATATTTCAGATAACTTTTTTTTATTTTTTCCCGTTATTTAGGTGCAAAATAAGGATAAAAAGAGAAAACCAAAATATTTCAGATAACTTTTTTTTTCTTTTTTACCGTTATTTGGGTGCAAAATAAGGACAAAAACAAAAACCAAAATATTTCAAATAACTTTTTTTTAATTTTTTCCCGTTATTTGGGTGCAAAAAAAGGTCAAAACCAGAAAACCAAAATATTTCAAATAACTTTTTTTTCTTTTTCCCCGTGATTTGGTTGCAAAATTAGGACAAAAACAGAAAACTAAAATATTTCAAATAACTTTTTTTTTATTTTTTCCCGTTATTTGGCTGCAAAAGAAGGACAAAAACAGAAAACCAATATATTTCAGATATCTTTTTTTTTCTTTTTTCCAGTTATTTGGGTGCAAAATAAGGACACAAACAGAAAACCAAAATATTTCAAATAACTTTTTTTTTATTTTTTCCCGTTATTTGGGTGCAAAATAAGGACAAAGACAGAAAACCAAAATATTTTAAATAACTTTTTTTTATATTTCCCCGTTATTTGGGTGCAAAATAAGGACAAAAACAGAAAACCAAAATATTTCAGATAACTTTTTTTTTCTTTTTTCCCGTTATTTGGGTGCAAAATAAGGACAAAAACAAAAACCAAAATATTTCAAATAACTTTTTTTTTATTTTTTCCCGTTATTTGGGTGCAAAATAAGGACAAAAACAGAAAACCAAAATATTTCAGATAACCACTTTTTTATTTTTTCCCGTTATTTAGGTGCAAAATAAGAACAAAGACAGAAAACCAAAATATGTCAAATACCTTTTTTTTTATTTTTTCCCGTTATTTGTGTGCAAAATAAGGACAAAAACAGAAAACCAAAATATTTCAGATAACTTTTTTTTATTTTTTCCCGTTATTTGGGTGCAAAATAAGGACAAAAACAGAAAACCAAAATATTTCAAATAACTTTTTATTTCTTTTTTCCCGTTATTTGGGTGAAAAATAAGGACAAAAACAGAAAACCAAAATATTTGAAATAACTTTTTTTTTATTTTTTCCCTTTATTTGGGTGCAAAATAAGAACAAAAACAGAAAACCAAAATATTTCAAATAACTTTTTTTTTAATTTTTCCCGCTATTTGCGTGCAAAAGAGTGAGAAAAACAGAAAACCAAAATATTTCAGATAACTTTTTTTTTCTTTTTTCTCATTATTTGGGTGCAAAATAAGAACAAAAACAGAAAACCAAAATATTTCAGATAACTTTTTTTTTATTTTTTCCCGTTATTTGGGTGCAAAATAAGGACAAAGACAGAAAACCAAAATATTTGAAATAACTTTTTTTTATTTTTTCCCGTTATTTGGGTGCAAAATAAGGACAAAAACAGAAAACCAAAATATTTCAGATAACTTTTTTTTATTTTTTCCCGTTATTTAGGTGCAAAATAAGAACAAAGACAGAAAACCAAAATATTTCAAATAACTTTTTATTTCTTTTTTCCCGTTATTTGGGTGCAAAATAAGGACAAAAACAGAAAACCAAAATATTTGAAATAACTTTTTTTTATTTTTTCCCGTTATTTGGGTGCAAAATAAGGACAAAAACAGAAAAGCAAAATATTTGAAATAACTTTTTTTTTTATTTTTTCCCGTTATTTGGGTGCAAAATAAGGACAAACACAGAAAACCAAAATATTTGAAATAACTTTTTTTTATTTTTCCCGTTATTTGGGTGCAAAATAAGGACAAAAACTGAAAAGCAAAATATTTGAAATAACTTTTTTTTATTTTTTCCGTTATTTGGGTGCAAAATAAGGACAAAAACAGAAAACCAAAATATTTCAGATAACTTTTTTTTATTTTTTGCCGTTATTTGGGTGCAAAATAAGGACAAAAACAGAAAACCAAAATATTTCAGATAACTTCTTTTTATTTTTTCCCGTTATTTAGGTGCAAAATAAGGACAAAGACAGAAAACCAAAATATTTCAGATAACTTTTTTTTTCTTTTTTCCCGTTATTTGGGTGCAAAATAAGGACAAAAACAGAAAACCAAAATATTTCAAATAACTTTTTTTTTTCTTTTTTCCCGTTATTTGGGTGCAAAATAAGGACAAAAACAGAAAATCAAAATATTTCAAATAAATTTTTTTTTTTTCCCGTTATTTGGGTGCAAAATAAAGACAAAAACAGAAAACCAAAATATTTCAGATAACTTTTTTTTTCTTTTTTCCCGTTATTTGGGTGCAAAATAAGGACAAAAACAGAAAACCAAAATATTTCAAATAACTTTTTTTTTATATTTCCCCGTTATTTGGGTGAAAAATAAGGACAAAAACAGAAAACCAAAATATTTCAGATAACTTTTTTTTTCTTTTTTCCCGTTATTTGGGTGCAAAATAAGGACAAAAACGGAAAACCAAAATATTTCAAATATCTTTTTTTTTTCCCCGTTATTTGGGTGCAAAATAAAGACAAAAACAGAAAACCAAAATATTTCAGATAACTTTTTTTTTCTTTTTTCCCGTTATTTGGGTGCAAAATAAGGACAAAAACAGAAAACCAAAATATTTCAAATATCTTTTTTTTTATTTTTTCCCGATATTTGGGTGCAAAATAAGGACAAAAACAGAAAACCAAAATATTTCAGATAACTTTTTTTTATTTTTTCCCGTTATTTAGGTGCAAAATAAGGACAAAAACAGAAAACCAAAATATTTCAAATAACTTTTTTTTATTTTTTCCCGTTATTTGGGTGCAAAATAAGGACAAAAACAGAAAACCAAAATATTTCAGATAACTTTTTTTTATTTTTTCCCGTTATTTAGGTGCAAAATAAGGACAAAGACAGAAAACCAAAATATTTCAGATAACTTTTTTTTTCTTTTTTCCCGTTATTTGGGTGCAAAATAAGGACAAAAACAGAAAACCAAAATATTTCAAATAACTTTTTTTTTTCTTTTTTCCCGTTATTTGGGTGCAAAATAAGGACAAAAACAGAAAATCAAAATATTTCAAATAAATTTTTTTTTTTTTCCCGTTATTTGGGTGCAAAATAAGGACAAAAACAGAAAAACCAAAATATTTCAGATAACTTTTTTTTTTCTTTTTTCCCGTTATTTGGGTGCAAAATAAGGACAAAAACAGAAAACCAAAATATTTGAAATAACTTTTTTTTTATTTTTTCCCTTTATTTGGGTGCAAAATAAGAACAAAAACAGAAAACCAAAATATTTCAAATAACTTTTTTTTTAATTTTTCCCGCTATTTGCGTGCAAAAGAAGGACAAAAACAGAAAACCAAAATATTTCAGATAACTTTTTTTGTCTTTTTTCTCGTTATTTGGGTGCAAAATAAGAACAAAAACAGAAAACCAAAATATTTGAAATAACTTTTTTTTATTTTTTCCCGTTATTTGGGTGCAAAATAAGGACAAAAACAGAAAACCAAAATATTTCAGATAACTTTTTTTTATTTTTTCCCGTTATTTAGGTGCAAAATAAGAACAAAGACAGAAAACCAAAATATTCAAATATTTTTCCCGTTATTTGGGTGCAAAATAAGGACAAAAACAGAAAACCAAAATTATTCAAATAACTTTTTTTTAAATTTTTTCCCGTTATTTGGGTGCAAAATAAGGACAGAAAACCAAAATATTTCAAATAACTTTTTTTTTTTTTCCCGTTATATGGGTGCAAAATAAGGACAAAAACAGAAAACCAAAATATTTCAAATAACTTTTTTTTTATTTTTTCCCGATATTTGGGTGCAAAATAAGGACAAAAACAGAAAACCAAAATATTTCAGATAACTTCTTTTTATTTTTTCCCGTTATTTAGGTGCAAAATAAGGACAAAAACATAAAACCAAAATATTTCAAATAACTTTTTTTTCTTTTTTCCCGTTATTGGGGTGCAAAATAAGGAGAAAAACATAAAACCAAAATATTTCAAATAACTTTTTTTTAATTTTTTCCCGCTATTTGGGTGCAAAATAAGGACAAAAACAGAAAACCAAAATATTTCAAATAACTTTTTTTCTTTTTACCCGTTATTTGGGTGCAAAATAAGGACAAAAACAGAAAACCAAAATATTTCAAATAGCTTTTTTTATTTTTTCCCGTTATTTGGGTGCAAAATAAGGACAAAAACAGAAAACCAAAATATTTCAGATAACTTTTTTTTTCTTTTTTTCCCGTTATTTGGGTGCAAAATAAGGACAAAAATAGAAAACCAAAATATTTCAAATAACTTTTTTTTTATTTTTCCCCGTTATTTGGGTGCAAAATAAGGACAAAAACAGAAAAACCAAAATATTTCAAATAACTTTTTTTTTATTTTTTCCCGCTATTTGGGTGCAAAATAAGGACAAAAACAGAAAACCAAAATATTTCAAATAACTTTTTTTTCTTTTTCCCCGTTATTTGGGTGCAAAATAAGGACAAAAACGGAAAACCAAAATATTTCAAATAACGTTTTTTTATTTTTTCCCGTTATTTGGGTGCAAAATAAGGACAAAAACAGAAAACCAAAATATTTCAGATAATTTTTTTTTATTTTTCCCCGTTATTTGGGTGCAAAATAAGGACAAAAACAGAAAACCAAAATATTTCAGATAACTTTTTTTTATTTTTTAACGTTATTTGGGTGCAAAATAAGGACAAAAACTGAAAGCCAAAATATGTCAAATGCCTTTTTTTTTATTTTTTCCCGTTATTTGGGTGCAAAATAAGGACAAAAACAGAAAACCAAAATATTTCAGATAACTTTTTTTTATTTTTTCCCGTTATTTGGGTGCAAAATAAGGGCAAAAACAGAAAACCAAAATATTTCAAATAACTTTTTTTTCATTTTTCCCCGTTATTTGGGTGCAAAATAAGGACAAAACAGAAAACCAAAATATTTCAGATAACTTTTTTTTTATTTTTTCCCGTTATTTGGGTGCAAAATAAGGACAAAAACTAAAAGCCAAAATATGTCAAATACCTTTTTTTTATTTTTTCCCGTTATTTGGGTGCAAAATAAGCACAAAAACAGAAAACCAAAATATTTCAGATAACTTTTTTTTATTTTTTCCCGTTATTTGGGTGCAAAATAAGGGCAAAAACAGAAAACCAAAATATTTCAAATAACTTTTTATTTCTTTTTTCCCGTTATTTGGGTGCAAAATAAGGACAAAAACAGAAAACCAAAATATTTGAAATAACTTTTTTTTTATTTTTTCCCGTTATTTGGGTGCAAAATAAGGACAAAAACAGAAAACCAAAATATTTCAAATAACTTTTTTTTTTCTTTTTTCCCGTTATTTGGGTGCAAAATAAGGACAAAAACAGAAAATCAAAATATTTCAAATAAATTTTTTTTTTTTCCCGTTATTTGGGTGCAAAATAAGGACAAAAACAGAAAACCAAAATATTTCAGATAACTTTTTTTTTCTTTTTTCCCGTTATTTGGGTGCAAAATAAGGACAAAAACAGAAAACCAAAATATTTGAAATAACTTTTTTTTTATTTTTTCCCTTTATTTGGGTGCAAAATAAGAACAAAAACAGAAAACCAAAATATTTCAAATAACTTTTTTTTTAATTTTTCCCGCTATTTGCGTGCAAAAGAAGGACAAAAACAGAAAACCAAAATATTTCAGATAACTTTTTTTGTCTTTTTTCTCGTTATTTGGGTGCAAAATAAGAACAAAAACAGTAAACCAAAATATTTGAAATAACTTTTTTTTATTTTTTCCCGTTATTTGGGTGCAAAATAAGGACAAAAACAGAAAACCAAAATATTTCAGATAACTTTTTTTTATTTTTTCCCGTTATTTAGGTGCAAAATAAGAACAAAGACAGAAAACCAAAATATTCAAATATTTTTCCCGTTATTTGGGTGCAAAATAAGGACAAAAACAGAAAACCAAAATTATTCAAATAACTTTTTTTTAAATTTTTTCCCGTTATTTGGGTGCAAAATAAGGACAGAAAACCAAAATATTTCAAATAACTTTTTTTTTTTTTCCCGTTAAATGGGTGCAAAATAAGGACAAAAACAGAAAACCAAAATATTTCAAATAACTTTTTTTTTATTTTTTCCCGATATTTGGGTGCAAAATAAGGACAAAAACAGAAAACCAAAATATTTCAGATAACTTCTTTTTATTTTTTCCCGTTATTTAGGTGCAAAATAAGGACAAACACAGAAAACCAAAATATTTCAGATAACTTTTTTTTCTTTTTTCCCGTTATTGGGGTGCAAAATAAGGAGAAAAACATAAAACCAAAATATTTCAAATAACTTTTTTTTTAATTTTTTCCCGCTATTTGGGTGCAAAATAAGGACAAAAACAGAAAACCAAAATATTTCAAATAACTTTTTTTTCTTTTTACCCGTTATTTGGGTGCAAAATAAGGACAAAAACAGAAAACCAAAATATTTCAGATAACTTTTTTTTTATTTTTCCCCGTTATTTGGGTGCAAAATAAGGAGAAAAACTGAAAGCCAAAATATGTCAAATACCTTTTTTTTTATTTTTTCCCGTTATTTGGGTGCAAAATAAGGACAAAAACAGAAAACCAAAATATTTCAGATAACTTTTTTTTATTTTTTCCCGTTATTTGGGTGCAAAATAAGGACAAAACAGAAAACCAAAATATTTCAAATAACTTTTTTTTTATTTTTTCCCGTTATTTGGGTGCAAAATAAGGACAAAAACTGAAAACCAAAATATGTCAAATACCTTTTTTTTTATTTTTTCCCGTTATTTGGGTGCAAAATAAGCACAAAAACAGAAAACCAAAATATTTCAGATAACTTTTTTTTATTTTTTCCCGTTATTTGGGTTCAAAATAAGGGCAAAAACAGAAAACCAAAATATTTCAAATAACTTTTTTTTTATTTTTTCCCGTTATTTGGGTGCAAAATAAGGACAAAAACAGAAAACCAAAATATTTCAAATAACTTTGTTTTTAATTTTTCTCGCTATTTGGGTGCAAAATAAGGACAAAAACAGAAAACCAAAATATTTCAGATCACTTTTTTTTTCTTTTTTCTCATTATTTGGCGGCAAAATAAGGACAAAAACAGAAAACCAAAATATTTCAGATAACTTTTTTTTTATTTTTTCCCGTTATTTGGGTGCAAAATAAGGACAAAAACTGAAAGCCAAAATATGTCAAATACCTTTTTTTTTATTTTTTCCCGTTATTTGGGTTCAAAATAAGGACAAAAACAGAAAACCAAAATAATTCAGATGAGTTTTTTTTTTATTTTTTCCCATTATTTGGGTGCAAAATAAGGACAAAAACAGAAAACCAAAATATTTCAAATATTTTTTTTTTTATTTTTTCCCGTTATTTGGGTGCAAAATAAGGACAAAAACAGAAAACCAAAATATTTCAGATAACTTTTTTTTTGTTTTTTTCCCGTTATTTGGGTGCAAAATAAGGACAAAAACAGAAAACCAAAATATTTCAGATAAATTTTTTTTTATTTTTTCCGTTATTTGGGTGCAAAATAAGGACAAAAACTGAAAACCAAAATAATTCAGATAACTTTTTTTTTATGTTTTCCTGTTATTTGGGTGCAAAATAAGGACAAAAACAGAAAACCAAAATATTTTAATTAACTTTTTTTTATTTTTCCCGTTATTTGGGTGCAAAATAAGGACAAAAACTGAAAACCAAAATATTTCAAATAACTTTTTTTTTATTTTTTCCCGTTATTTGGGTGCAAAATAAGGACAAAAACAGAAAACCAAAATATTTCAGATAACTTTTTTTTTGTTTTTTTCCCGTTATTTGGGTGCAAAATAAGGACAAAAACAGAAAACCAAAATATTTCAGATAAATTTTTTTTTATTTTTTCCGTTATTTGGGTGCAAAATAAGGACAAAAACAGAAAACCAAAATAATTCAGATAACTTTTTTTTTATGTTTTCCTGTTATTTGGGTGCAAAATAAGGACAAAAACAGAAAACCAAAATATTTTAAATAACTTTTTTTTATTTTTCCCGTTATTTGGGTGCAAAATGAGGACAAAAACTGAAAACCAAAATATTTCAAATAACTTTTTTTTTATTTTTTCCCGTTATTTGGGTGCAAAATAAGGACAAAAACAGAAAACCAAAATATTTCAAATAACTTTTTTTTATTTTTTCCCGTTATTTGGGTGCAAAATAAGGACAAAAACTGAAAGCCAAAATATGTCAAATACCTTTTTTTTTATTTTTTCCCGTTATTTGGGTTCAAAATAAGGACAAAAACAGAAAACCAAAATAATTCAGATAAGTTTTTTTTTATTTTTTCCCATTATTTGGGTGCAAAATAAGGACAAAAACAGAAAACCAAAATATTTCAAATATTTTTTTTTTTATTTTTTCCCGTTATTTGGGTGCAAAATAAGGACAAAAACAGAAAACCAAAATATTTCAGATAACTTTTTTTTTGTTTTTTTCCCGTTATTTGGGTGCAAAATAAGGACAAAAACAGAAAACCAAAATATTTCAGATAAATTTTTTTTTATTTTTTCGTTATTTGGGTGCAAAATAAGGACAAAAACAGAAAACCAAAATAATTCAGATAACTTTTTTTTTATGTTTTCCTGTTATTTGGGTGCAAAATAAGGACAAAAACAGAAAACGAAAATATTTTAAATAACTTTTTTTTATTTTTCCCGTTATTTGGGTGCAAAATAAGGACAAAAACAGAAAACCAAAATATTTCAGATAAATTTTTTTTTATTTTTTCCGTTATTTGGGTGCAAAATAAGGACAAAAACAGAAAACCAAAATAATTCAGATAACTTTTTTTTTATGTTTTCCTGTTATTTGGGTGCAAAATAAGGACAAAAACAGAAAACCAAAATATTTTAAATAACTTTTTTTTATTTTTCCCGTTATTTGGGTGCAAAATAAGGACAAAAACTGAAAACCAAAATATTTCAAATAACTTTTTTTTTATTTTTTCCCGTTATTTGGGTGCAAAATAAGGACAAAAACTGAAAACCAAAATATTTCAAATAACTTTTTTTTAATTTTTTCCCATTATTTGGGTGCAAAATAAGGACAAAAACAGAAAATCAAAATATTTCAGATAACTTTTTTTTTCATTTATCCCGTTATTTGGGTGCAAAATAAGGACAAAAACTGGAAACCAAAATATTTCAGATAACTTTTTTTTATTTTTTCCCGTTATTTAGGTGCAAAATAAGGACAAAAACAGAAAACCAAAATATTTCAGATAACTGCAAAATAAGGACAAAAACAGAAAACCAAAATATTTCAGATAACTTTTTTTTTATTTTTTCCCGTTATTTAGGTGCAAAATAAGGACAAAAACAGAAAATCAAAATATTTCAGATAACTTTTTTTTTCATTTATCCCGTTATTTGGGTGCAAAATAAGGACAAAAACTGGAAACCAAAATATTTCAGATAACTTTTTTTTATTTTTTCCCGTTATTTAGGTGCAAAATAAGGACAAAAACAGAAAACCAAAATATTTCAGATAACTGCAAAATAAGGAGAAAAACAGAAAACCAAAATATTTCAGATAACTTTTTTTTTTTTTTCCCGTTATTTAGGTGCAAAATAAGGACAAAAACAGAAAACCAAAATATTTCTAATAACTTTTTTTTTTTTTCCCGTTATTTGGGTGCAAAATAAGGACAAAAACAGAAAACCAAAATATTTCAGATAAATTTTTTTTTATTTTTTCCGTTATTTGGGTGCAAAATAAGGACAAAAACTGAAAACCAAAATAATTCAGATAACTTTTTTTTTATGTTTTCCTGTTATTTGGGTGCAAAATAAGGACAAAAACAGAAAACCAAAATATTTTAATTAACTTTTTTTTATTTTTCCCGTTATTTGGGTGCAAAATAAGGACAAAAACTGAAAACCAAAATATTTCAAATAACTTTTTTTTTATTTTTTCCCGTTATTTGGGTGCAAAATAAGGACAAAAACAGAAAACCAAAATATTTCAGATAACTTTTTTTTTGTTTTTTTCCCGTTATTTGGGTGCAAAATAAGGACAAAAACAGAAAACCAAAATATTTCAGATAAATTTTTTTTTATTTTTTCCGTTATTTGGGTGCAAAATAAGGACAAAAACAGAAAACCAAAATAATTCAGATAACTTTTTTTTTATGTTTTCCTGTTATTTGGGTGCAAAATAAGGACAAAAACAGAAAACCAAAATATTTTAAATAACTTTTTTTTATTTTTCCCGTTATTTGGGTGCAAAATGAGGACAAAAACTGAAAACCAAAATATTTCAAATAACTTTTTTTTTATTTTTTCCCGTTATTTGGGTGCAAAATAAGGACAAAAACAGAAAACCAAAATATTTCAAATAACTTTTTTTTATTTTTTCCCGTTATTTGGGTGCAAAATAAGGACAAAAACTGAAAGCCAAAATATGTCAAATACCTTTTTTTTTATTTTTTCCCGTTATTTGGGTTCAAAATAAGGACAAAAACAGAAAACCAAAATAATTCAGATAAGTTTTTTTTTATTTTTTCCCATTATTTGGGTGCAAAATAAGGACAAAAACAGAAAACCAAAATATTTCAAATATTTTTTTTTTTATTTTTTCCCGTTATTTGGGTGCAAAATAAGGACAAAAACAGAAAACCAAAATATTTCAGATAACTTTTTTTTTGTTTTTTTCCCGTTATTTGGGTGCAAAATAAGGACAAAAACAGAAAACCAAAATATTTCAGATAAATTTTTTTTTATTTTTTCCGTTATTTGGGTGCAAAATAAGGACAAAAACAGAAAACCAAAATAATTCAGATAACTTTTTTTTTATGTTTTCCTGTTATTTGGGTGCAAAATAAGGACAAAAACAGAAAACGAAAATATTTTAAATAACTTTTTTTTATTTTTCCCGTTATTTGGGTGCAAAATAAGGACAAAAACAGAAAACCAAAATATTTCAGATAAATTTTTTTTTATTTTTTCCGTTATTTGGGTGCAAAATAAGGACAAAAACAGAAAACCAAAATAATTCAGATAACTTTTTTTTTATGTTTTCCTGTTATTTGGGTGCAAAATAAGGACAAAAACAGAAAACCAAAATATTTTAAATAACTTTTTTTTATTTTTCCCGTTATTTGGGTGCAAAATAAGGACAAAAACTGAAAACCAAAATATTTCAAATAACTTTTTTTTTATTTTTTCCCGTTATTTGGGTGCAAAATAAGGACAAAAACTGAAAACCAAAATATTTCAAATAACTTTTTTTTAATTTTTTCCCATTATTTGGGTGCAAAATAAGGACAAAAACAGAAAATCAAAATATTTCAGATAACTTTTTTTTTCATTTATCCCGTTATTTGGGTGCAAAATAAGGACAAAAACTGGAAACCAAAATATTTCAGATAACTTTTTTTTATTTTTTCCCGTTATTTAGGTGCAAAATAAGGACAAAAACAGAAAACCAAAATATTTCAGATAACTGCAAAATAAGGACAAAAACAGAAAACCAAAATATTTCAGATAACTTTTTTTTTATTTTTTCCCGTTATTTAGGTGCAAAATAAGGACAAAAACAGAAAATCAAAATATTTCAGATAACTTTTTTTTTCATTTATCCCGTTATTTGGGTGCAAAATAAGGACAAAAACTGGAAACCAAAATATTTCAGATAACTTTTTTTTATTTTTTCCCGTTATTTAGGTGCAAAATAAGGACAAAAACAGAAAACCAAAATATTTCAGATAACTGCAAAATAAGGAGAAAAACAGAAAACCAAAATATTTCAGATAACTTTTTTTTTTTTTTTCCCGTTATTTAGGTGCAAAATAAGGACAAAAACAGAAAACCAAAATATTTCTAATAACTTTTTTTTTTTTTCCCGTTATTTGGGTGCAAAATAAGGACAAAAACAGAAAACCAAAATATTTCAAATAACTTTTTTTCTTTTTACCCGTTATTTGGGTGCAAAATAAGGACAAAAACAGAAAACCAAAATATTTCAAATAACTTTTTTTTTATTTTGCCCCGTTATTTGGGTGCAAAATAAGGACAAAAACAGAAAACCAAAATATTTCAAATAACTTTTTTTTCTTTTTACCCGTTATTTGGGTGCAAAATAAGGACAAAAACAGAAAACCAAAATATTTCAAATAACTTTTTTTATTTTTTCCCGTTATTTGGGTGCAAAATAAGGACAAAAACAGAAAACCAAAATATTTCAGATAACTTTTTTTTTCTTTTTTTCCCGTTATTTGGGTGCAAAATAAGGACAAAAACAGAAAACCAAAATATTTCAAATAACTTTTTTTTTATTTTTCCCCGTTATTTGGGTGCAAAATAAGGACAAAAACAGGAAACCAAAATATTTGAAATAACTTTTTTTTATTTTTTCCCGTTATTTGGGTGCAAAATAAGGACAAAAACAGAAAACAAAAATATTTCAGATAACTTTTTTTTATTTTTTCCCTTTATTTAGGTGCAAAATAAGGACAAAAACAGAAAACCAAAATATTTCAAATACCTATTTTTTTATTTGTTCCCGTTATTTGGGTGCAAAATAAGGACAAAAACAGAAAACCAAAATATTTCAAATAACTTTTTTTTTATTTTGCCCCGTTATTTGGGTGCAAAATAAGGACAAAAACAGAAAACCAAAATATTTCAAATAACTTTTTTTTCTTTTTACCCGTTATTTGGGTGCAAAATAAGGACAAAAACAGAAAACCAAAATATTTCAAATAACTTTTTTTATTTTTTCCCGTTATTTGGGTGCAAAATAAGGACAAAAACAGAAAACCAAAATATTTCAGATAACTTTTTTTTTCTTTTTTTCCCGTTATTTGGGTGCAAAATAAGGACAAAAACAGAAAACCAAAATATTTCAAATAACTTTTTTTTTATTTTTCCCCGTTATTTGGGTGCAAAATAAGGACAAAAACAGAAAACCAAAATATTTCAAATAACTTTTTTTTTTTTTTTTCCCGCTATTTGGGTGCAAAATAAGGACAAAAACAGAAAACCAAAATATTTCAAATAACTTTTTTTTCTTTTTCCCCGTTATTTGGGTGCAAAATAAGGACAAAAACGGAAAACCAAAATATTTCAAATAACTTTTTTTTATTTTTTCCCGTTATTTGGGTGCAAAATAAGGACAAAAACAGAAAACCAAAATATTTCAGATAATTTTTTTTTCTTTTTTTCCCGTTATTTGGGTGAAAAATAAGGACAAAAACAGAAAACCAAAATATTTCAAATAACTTTTTTTTTATTTTTCCCCGTTATTTGGGTGCAAAATAAGGACAAAAACAGAAAACCAAAATATTTCCGATAACTTTTTTTTTATTTTTTCCCGTTATTTGGGCGCAAAAAAAGGACAAAAACTGAAAGCCAAAATATGTCAAATGCCTTTTTTTTTTATTTTTTCCCGTTATTTGGGTGCAAAATAAGGACAAAAACAGAAAACCAAAATATTTCAGATAACTTTTTTTTCTTTTTTCCCGTTATTTGGGTGCAAAATAAGGGCAAAAACAGAAAACCAAAATATTTCAAATAACTTTTTTTTTATTTTTCCCCGTTATTTGGGTGCAAAATAAGGAAAAAACAGAAAACCAAAATATTTCAGATAACTTTTTTTTTATTTTTTCCCGTTATTTGGGTGCAAAATAAGGACAAAAACTGAAAGCCAAAATATGTCAAATACCTTTTTTTTTATTTTGTCCCGTTATTTGGGTGCAAAATAAGCACAAAAACAGAAAACCACAATATTTCAGATAACTTTTTTTTATTTTTTCCCGTTATTTGGGTGCAAAATAAGGGCAAAAACAGAAAACCAAAATATTTCAAATAACTTTTTATTTCTTTTTTCCCGTTATTTGGGTGCAAAATAAGGACAAAAACAGAAAACCAAAATATTTGAAATAACTTTTTTTTTATTTTTTCCCGTTATTTGGGTGCAAAATAAGGACAAAAACAGAAAACCAAAACATTTCAAATAACTGTGTTTTTAATTTTTCCCGCTATTTTGGGGCAAAATAAGGACAAAAACAGAAAACCAAAATATTTCAGATCACTTTTTTTTTCTTTTTTCTCGTTATTTGGCGGCAAAATAAGGACAAAAACAGAATACCAAAATATTTCAGATAACTTTTTTTTTATTTTTTCCCGTTATTTGGGTGCAAAATAAGGACAAAAACTGAAAGCCAAAATATGTCAATTACCTTTTTTTTTATTTTTTCCCGTTATTTGGGTGCAAAATAAAGAACAAAAACAGAAAACCAAAATATTTTAAATAACTTTTTTTTATTTTTCCCGTTATTTAAGTGCAAAATAAGGACAAAAACTGAAAACCAAAATATTTCAAATAACTTTTTTTTTATTTTTTCCCGTTATTTGGGTGCAAAATAAGGACAAAAACAGAAAACCAAAATATTTCAAATAACTTTTTTTTTATTTTTTCCCGTTATTTGGGTGCAAAATAAGGACAAAAACAGAAAACCAAAATATTTCAAATAACTTTTTTTTTATTTTTCCCCGTTATTTGGGTGCAAAATAAGGACAAAAACAGAAAACCAAAATATTTCAAATAACTTTTTTTTTATTTTTTCCCGCTATTTGGGTGCAAAATAATGACAAAAACAGAAAACCAAAATATTTCAAATAACTTTCTTTTCTTTTTCCCCGTAATTTGGGTGCAAAATAAGGACAAAAACGGAAAACCAAAATATTTCAAATAACTTTTTTTAATTTTTCCCGTTATTTGGGTGCAAAATAAGGACAAAAACAGAAAACCAAAATATTTCAAATAACTGTGTTTTTAATTTTTCCCGCTATTTTGGTGTAAAATAAGGACAAAAACAGAAAACCAAAATATTTCAGATCACTTTTTTTTTCTTTTTTCTCGTTATTTGGCGGCAAAATAAGGACAAAAACAGAATACCAAAATATTTCAGATAACTTTTTTTTTATTTTTTCCCGTTATTTGGGTGCAAAATAAGGACAAAAACTGAAAGCCAAAATATGTCAATTACCTTTTTTTTTATTTTTTCCCGTTATTTGGGTGCAAAATAAGGACAAAAACAGAAAACCAAAATATTTCAAATAACGTTTTTTTTATTTTTTCCCGTTATTTGGGTGCAAAATAAGGAGAAAAACAGAAAACCAAAATATGTCAAATAACTTTTTTTTTATTTTTCCCCGTTATTTGGGTGCAAAATAAGGACAAAAACAGAAAACCAAAATATTTCAAATAACTTTTTTTTTATTTTTTCCCGCTATTTGGGTGCAAAATAATGACAAAAACAGAAAACCAAAATATTTCAAATAACTTTTTTTTCTTTTTCCCCGTTATTTGGGTGCAAAATAAGGACAAAAACGGAAAACCAAAATATTTCAAATAACTTTTTTTTATTTTTTCCCGTTATTTGGGTGCAAAATAAGGACAAAAACAGAAAACCAAAATATTTCAGATAACTTTTTTTTTCTTTTTTTTCCGTTATTTGGGTGCAAAATAAGGACAAAAGCAGAAAACCAAAATATTTCAAATAACTTTTTTTTGAAAATTTTTTTCCCGTTATTTGGGTGCAAAATAAGGACAAAAACAGAAAACCAAAATATTTCAGATATCTTTTTTTTTATTTTTTCCCGTTATTTGGGTGCAAAATAAGGACAAAAACTGAAAGCCAAAATATGTCAAATACCTTTTTTTTTATTTTTTCCCGTTATTTGGGTGCAAAATAAGGACAAAAACAGAAAACCAAAATATTTCAGATAACTTTTTTTTATTTTTTCCCGTTATTTGGGTGCAAAATAAGGACAAAACAGAAAACCAAAATATTTCAAATAACTTTTTTTTTATTTTTTCCCGTTATTTGGGTGCAAAATAAGGACAAAAACTGAAAACCAAAATATGTCAAATACCTTTTTTTTTATTTTTTCCCGTTATTTGGGTGCAAAATAAGGACAAAAACGGAAAACCAAAATATTTCAGATAACTTTTTATTTCTTTTTTCCCGTTATTTGGGTGCAAAATAAGGACAAAAACAGAAAACCAAAATATTTGAAATAACTTTTTTTTCATTTTTTCCCGTTATTTGGGTGCAAAATAAGGACAAAAACAGAAAACCAAAATATTTCAAATAACTTTGTTTTTAATATTTCCCGCTATTTGGGTGCAAAATAAGGACAAAAACAGAAAACCAAAATATTTCAGATCACTTTTTTTTTCTTTTTTCTCGTTATTTGGCGGCAAAATAAGGACAAAAACAGAAAACCAAAATATTTCAGATAACTTTTTTTTTATTTTTTCCCGTTATTTGGGTGCAAAATAAGGACAAAAACTGAAAGCCAAAATATGTCAAATACCTTTTTTTTTATTTTTTCCCGTTATTTGGGTGCAAAATAAGGACAAAAACAGAAAACCAAAATAATTCAGATAAGTTTTTTTTTATTTTTTCCCATTATTTGGGTGCAAAATAAGGACAAAAACAGAAAACCAAAATATTTCAAATATTTTTTTTTTTATTTTTTCCCGTTATTTGGGTGCAAAATAAGGACAAAAACAGAAAACCAAAATATTTCAGATAACTTTTTTTTTGTTTTTTTCCCGTTATTTGGGTGCAAAATAAGGACAAAAACAGAAAACCAAAATATTTCAGATAACTTTTTTTTTATTTTTTCCGTTATTTGGGTGCAAAATAAGGACAAAAACAGAAAACCAAAATAATTCAGATAACTTTTTTTTATGTTTTCCTGTTATTTGGGTGCAAAATAAGGACAAAAACTGAAAACCAAAATATTTTAAATAACTTTTTTTTTATTTTTTCCCGTTATTTGGGTGCAAAATAAGGACAAAAACAGAAAACCAAAATATTTCAAATAACTTTTTTTTTATTTTTTCCCGTTATTTGGGTGCAAAATAAGGACGAAAACAGAAAACCAAAATATTTCAAATAAATTTTTTTTTCTTTTTTCCCGTTATTTGGGTGCAAAATAAGGACAAGAACCGCAAACCAAAATATTTCAAATAACTTTTTTTTATTTTTTCCCGTCATTTGGGTGCAAAATAAGGACAAGAACCGCAAACCAAAATATTTCAAATAACTTTTTTTTTATTTTTTCCCGTTATTTGGGTGCAAAATAAGGACAAAAACAGGAAACCAAAATATTTGAAATAACTTTTTTTTATTTTTTCCCGTTATTTGGGTGCAAAATAAGGACAAAAACAGAAAACCAAAATATTTCAGATAACTTTTTTTTTATTTTTTCCCGTTATTTGGGTGCAAAATAAGGACAAAAACAGAAAACCAAAATATTTCAAATAACTTTTTTTTTATTTTTTCCCGTTATTTGGGTGCAAAATAAGGACAAAAACAGAAAACCAAAATATTTCAAATAACTTTTTTTTTATTTTTTCCCGTTATTTGGGTGCAAAATAAGGACAAAAACAGGAAACCAAAATATTTGAAATAACTTTTTTTTATTTTTTCCCGTTATTTGGGTGCAAAATAAGGACAAAAACAGAAAACCAAAATATTTCAGATAACTTTTTTTTATTTTTTTCCCGTTATTTAGGTGCAAAATAAGGACAAAAACAGAAAACCAAAATATTTCAGATAACTGCAAAATAAGGACAAAAACCGAAAACCAAAATATTTCAGATAAATTTTATTTTTATTTTTTCCCGTTATTTAGGTGCAAAATAAGGACAAAAACAGAAAACCAAAATATTTCAAATAACTTTTTTTTTCTTTTTTCCCGTTATTTGGGTGCAAAATAAGGACAAAAACAGAAAACCAAAATATTTCAAATAACTTTTTTTTTATTTTGCCCCGTTATTTGGGTGCAAAATAAGGACAAAAACAGAAAACCAAAATATTTCAAATAACTTTTTTTTCTTTTTACCCGTTATTTGGGTGCAAAATAAGGACAAAAACAGAAAACCAAAATATTTCAAATAACTTTTTTTATTTTTTCCCGTTATTTGGGTGCAAAATAAGGACAAAAACAGAAAACCAAAATATTTCAGATAACTTTTTTTTTTTTTTTTCCCGTTATTTGGGTGCAAAATAAGGACAAAAACAGAAAACCAAAATATTTCAAATAACTTTTTTTTTATTTTTCCCCGTTATTTGGGTGCAAAATAAGGACAAAAACAGAAAACCAAAATATTTCAAATAACTTTTTTTTTATTTTTTCCCGCTATTTGGGTGCAAAATAAGGACAAAAACAGAAAACCAAAATATTTCAAATAACTTTTTTTTTATTTTTTCCCGTTATTTGGGTGGAAAATAAGGACAAAAACTGAAAGCCAAAATATGTCAAATGCCTTTTTTTTTATTTTTTCCCGTTATTTGGTGCAAAATAAGGACAAAAACAGAAAACCAAAATATTTCAGATAACTTTTTTTTATTTTTTCCCGTTAGATGGGTGCAAAATAAGGGCAAAAACAGAAAACCAAAATATTTCAAATAACTTAAAAAACTGAAAGCCAAAATATGTCAAATACCTTTTTTTTATTTTGTCCCGTTATTTGGGTGCAAAATAAGCACAAAAACAGAAAACCAAAATATTTCAGATAACTTTTTTTTATTTTTTCCCGTTATTTGGGTGCAAAATAAGGGCAAAAACAGAAAACCAAAATATTTCAAATAACTTTTTATTTCTTTTTTCCCGTTATTTGGGTGCAAAATAAGGACAAAAACAGAAAACCAAAATATTTGAAATAACTTTTTTTTTATTTTTTCCCGTTATTTGGGTGCAAAATAAGGACAAAAACAGAAAACCAAAATATTTCAAATAACTGTGTTTTTAATTTTTCCCGCTATTTTGGTGCAAAATAAGGACAAAAACAGAAAACCAAAATATTTCAGATAACTTTTTTTTTCTTTTTTCTCGTTATTTGGCGGCAAAATAAGGACAAAAACAGAATACCAAAATATTTCAGATAACTTTTTTTTTATTTTTTCCCGTTATTTGGGTGCAAAATAAGGACCAAAACTGAAAGCCAAAATATGTCAATTACCTTTTTTTTTATTTTTTCCCGTTATTTGGGTGCAAAATAAGAACAAAAACAGAAAACCAAAATATTTTAAATAACTTTTTTTTATTTTTCCCGTTATTTAAGTGCAAAATAAGGACAAAAACTGAAAACCAAAATATTTCAAATAACTTTTTTTTTATTTTTTCCCGTTATTTGGGTGCAAAATAAGGACAAAAACAGAAAACCAAAATATTTCAAATAACTTTTTTTTTATTTTTTCCCGTTATTTGGGTGCAAAATAAGGACAAAAACAGAAAACCAAAATATTTCAAATAACTTTTTTTTTATTTTTCCCCGTTATTTGGGTGCAAAATAAGGACAAAAACAGAAAACCAAAATATTTCAAATAACTTTTTTTTTATTTTTTCCCGCTATTTGGGTGCAAAATAAGGACAAAAACAGAAAACCAAAATATTTCAAATAACTTTTTTTTCTTTTTCCCCGTTATTTGGGTGCAAAATAAGTACAAAAACAGAAAACCAAAATATTTGAAATAACTTTTTTTTTATTTTTTCCCGTTATTTGGGTGCAAAATAAGGACAAAAACAGAAAACCAAAATAATTCAGATAAGTTTTTTTTTATTTTTTCCCATTATTTGGGTGCAAAATAAGGACAAAAACAGAAAACCAAAATATTTCAAATATTTTTTTTTTTATTTTTTCCCGTTATTTGGGTTCAAAATAAGGGCAAAAACAGAAAACCAAAATATTTCAAATAACTTTTTATTTCTTTTTTCCCGTTATTTGGGTGCAAAATAAGGACAAAAACAGAAAACCAAAATATTTGAAATAACTTTTTTTTTATTTTTTCCCGTTATTTGGGTGCAAAATAAGGACAAAAACAGAAAACCAAAATATTTCAAATAACTTTGTTTTTAATTTTTCCCGCTATTTGGGTGCAAAATAAGGACAAAAACAGAAAACCAAAATATTTCAGATCACTTTTTTTTTCTTTTTTCTCGTTATTTGGCGGCAAAATAAGGACAAAAACAGAAAACCAAAATATTTCAGATAACTTTTTTTTTATTTTTTCCCGTTATTTGGGTGCAAAATAAGGACAAAAACTGAAAGCCAAAATATGTCAAATACCTTTTTTTTTATTTTTTCCCGTTATTTGGGTGCAAAATAAGGACAAAAAAAGAAAACCAAAATAATTCAGATAAGTTTTTTTTTATTTTTTCCTGTTATTTGGGTGCAAAATAAGGACAAAAACAGAAAACCAAAATAATTCAGATAACTTTTTTTTTATGTTTTCCTGTTATTTGGGTGCAAAATAAGGACAAAAACAGAAAACCAAAATATTTTAAATAACTTTTTTTTATTTTTCCTGTTATTTGGGTGCAAAATAAGGACAAAAACTGAAAACCAAAATATTTCAAATAACTTTTTTTTTATTTTTTCCCGTTATTTGGGTGCAAAATAAGGACAAAAACAGAAAACCAAAATATTTCAAATAACTTTTTTTTTATTTTTTCCCGTTATTTGGGTGCAAAATAAGGACGAAAACAGAAAACCAAAATATTTCAAATAAATTTTTTTTTCTTTTTTCCCGTTATTTGGGTGCAAAATAAGGACAAGAACCGCAAACCAAAATATTTCAAATAACTTTTTTTTAATTTTTTCCCATTATTTGGGTGCAAAATAAGGACAAAAACAGAAAATCAAAATATTTCAGATAACTTTTTTTTCATTTATCCCGTTATTTGGGTGCAAAATAAGGACAAAAACTGGAAACCAAAATATTTCAGATAACTTTTTTTTTATTTTTTGCCGTTATTTGGGTGCAAAATAAGGACAAAAACAGAAAACCAAAATATTTCAAATAACTTTTTTTTTATTTTTTCCCGTTATTTGGGTGCAAAATAAGGACAAAAACAGGAAACCAAAATATTTGAAATAACTTTTTTTTATTTTTTCCCGTTATTTGGGTGCAAAATAAGGACAAAAACAGAAAACCAAAATATTTCAGATAACTTTTTTTTATTTTTTCCCGTTATTTAGGTGCAAAATAAGGACAAAAACAGAAAACCAAAATATTTCAGATAACTGCAAAATAAGGACAAAAACAGAAAACCAAAATATTTCAGATAACTTTTTTTTTATTTTTTCCCGTTATTTAGGTGCAAAATAAGGACAAAAACAGAAAACCAAAATATTTCAAATAACTTTTTTTTTCTTTTTTCCCGTTATTTGGGTGCAAAATAAGGACAAAAACAGAAAACCAAAATATTTCAAATAACTTTTTTTTTATTTTGCCCCGTTATTTGGGTGCAAAATAAGGACAAAAACAGAAAACCAAAATATTTCAGATAACTTTTTATTTATTTTTTCCCGTTATTTGGGTGCAAAATAAGGACAAAAACAGAAAACCAAAATATTTCAAATAACTTTTTTTTTATTTTATCATGTTATTTGGGTGCAAAATAAGAACAAAAACAGAAAACCAAAATATTTCAAATAACTTTTATTTTATTTTTCCCGTTATTTGGGTGCAAAATAAGGACAAAAGTGAAAACCAAAATATTTCGAATAACTTTTTTTTTTATTTTTTCCCGTTATTTGGGTGCAAAATAAGCACAAAAACAGAAAACCAAAATATTTCAAATAACGTTTTTTTTATTTTTTCCCGTTATTTGGGTGCAAAATAAGGACAAAAACAGAAAACCAAAATATTTCAAATAACTTTTTTTTTATTTTTTCCCGTTATTTGGGTGGAAAATAAAGACAAAAACTGAAAGCCAAAATATGTCAAATGCCTTTTTTTTTATTTTTTCCCGTTATTTGGGTGCAAAATAAGGACAAAAACAGAAAACCAAAATATTTCAGATAACTTTTTTTTATTTTTTCCCGTTATTTGGGTGCAAAATAAGGGCAAAAACAGAAAACCAAAATATTTCAAATAACTTAAAAAACTGAAAGCCAAAATATGTCAAATACCTTTTTTTTTATTTTGTCCCGTTATTTGGGTGCAAAATAAGCACAAAAACAGAAAACCAAAATATTTCAGATAACTTTTTTTTATTTTTTCCCGTTATTTGGGTGCAAAATAAGGGCAAACACAGAAAACCAAAATATTTCAAATAACTTTTTATTTCTTTTTTCCCGTTATTTGTGTGCAAAATAAGGACAAAAACAGAAAACCAAAATATTTGAAATAACTTTTTTTTTATTTTTTCCCGTTATTTGGGTGCAAAATAAGGACAAAAACAGAAAACCAAAATATTTCAAATAACTGTGTTTTTAATTTTTCCCGCTATTTTGGTGCAAAATAAGGACAAAAACAGAAAACCAAAATATTTCAGATAACTTTTTTTTTCTTTTTTCTCGTTATTTGGCGGCAAAATAAGGACAAAAACAGAATACCAAAATATTTCAGATAACTTTTTTTTTATTTTTTCCCGTTATTTGGGTGCAAAATAAGGACAAAAACTGAAAGCCAAAATATGTCAGTTACCTTTTTTTTTATTTTTTCCCGTTATTTGGGTGCAAAATAAGAACAAAAACAGAAAACCAAAATATTTTAAATAACTTTTTTTTATTTTTCCCGTTATTTAAGTGCAAAATAAGGACAAAAACTGAAAACCAAAATATTTCAAATAACTTTTTTTTTATTTTTTCCCGTTATTTGGGTGCAAAATAAGGACAAAAACAGAAAACCAAAATATTTCAAATAACTTTTTTTTTATTTTTCCCCGTTATTTGGGTGCAAAATAAGGACAAAAACAGAAAACCAAAATATTTCAAATAACTTTTTTTTTATTTTTTCCCGCTATTTGGGTGCAAAATAAGGACAAAAACAGAAAACCAAAATATTTCAAATAACTTTTTTTTCTTTTTCCCCGTTATTTGGGTGCAAAATAAGGACAAAAACAGAAAACCAAAATATTTGAAATAACTTTTTTTTTATTTTTTCCCGTTATTTGGGTGCAAAATAAGGACAAAAACAGAAAACCAAAATATTTCAAATAACTTTGTTTTTAATTTTTCCCGCTATTTGGGTGCAAAATAAGGACAAAAACAGAAAACCAAAATATTTCAGATCACTTTTCTTTTTTCTCGTTATTTGGCGGCAAAATAAGGACAAAAACAGAAAACCAAAATATTTCAAATAACGTTTTTTTTATTTTTTCCCGTTATTTGGGTGCAAAATAAGGACAAAAACAGAAAACCAAAATATTTCAAATAACTTTTTTTTTATTTTTTCCCGTTATTTGGGTGGAAAATAAAGACAAAAACTGAAAGCCAAAATATGTCAAATGCCTTTTTTTTTATTTTTTCCCGTTATTTGGGTGCAAAATAAGGACAAAAACAGAAAACCAAAATATTTCAGATAACTTTTTTTTATTTTTTCCCGTTATTTGGGTGCAAAATAAGCACAAAAACAGAAAACCAAAATATTTCAAATAACGTTTTTTTTATTTTTTCCCGTTATTTGGGTGCAAAATAAGGACAAAAACAGAAAACCAAAATATTTCAAATAACTTTTTTTTTATTTTTTCCCGTTATTTGGGTGGAAAATAAAGACAAAAACTGAAAGCCAAAATATGTCAAATGCCTTTTTTTTTATTTTTTCCCGTTATTTGGGTGCAAAATAAGGACAAAAACAGAAAACCAAAATATTTCAGATAACTTTTTTTTATTTTTTCCCGTTATTTGGGTGCAAAATAAGGGCAAAAACAGAAAACCAAAATATTTCAAATAACTTAAAAAACTGAAAGCCAAAATATGTCAAATACCTTTTTTTTTATTTTGTCCCGTTATTTGGGTGCAAAATAAGCACAAAAACAGAAAACCAAAATATTTCAGATAACTTTTTTTTATTTTTTCCCGTTATTTGGGTGCAAAATAAGGGCAAACACAGAAAACCAAAATATTTCAAATAACTTTTTATTTCTTTTTTCCCGTTATTTGTGTGCAAAATAAGGACAAAAACAGAAAACCAAAATATTTGAAATAACTTTTTTTTTATTTTTTCCCGTTATTTGGGTGCAAAATAAGGACAAAAACAGAAAACCAAAATATTTCAAATAACTGTGTTTTTAATTTTTCCCGCTATTTTGGTGCAAAATAAGGACAAAAACAGAAAACCAAAATATTTCAGATAACTTTTTTTTTCTTTTTTCTCGTTATTTGGCGGCAAAATAAGGACAAAAACAGAATACCAAAATATTTCAGATAACTTTTTTTTTATTTTTTCCCGTTATTTGGGTGCAAAATAAGGACAAAAACTGAAAGCCAAAATATGTCAGTTACCTTTTTTTTTATTTTTTCCCGTTATTTGGGTGCAAAATAAGAACAAAAACAGAAAACCAAAATATTTTAAATAACTTTTTTTTATTTTTCCCGTTATTTAAGTGCAAAATAAGGACAAAAACTGAAAACCAAAATATTTCAAATAACTTTTTTTTTATTTTTTCCCGTTATTTGGGTGCAAAATAAGGACAAAAACAGAAAACCAAAATATTTCAAATAACTTTTTTTTTATTTTTCCCCGTTATTTGGGTGCAAAATAAGGACAAAAACAGAAAACCAAAATATTTCAAATAACTTTTTTTTTATTTTTTCCCGCTATTTGGGTGCAAAATAAGGACAAAAACAGAAAACCAAAATATTTCAAATAACTTTTTTTTCTTTTTCCCCGTTATTTGGGTGCAAAATAAGGACAAAAACAGAAAACCAAAATATTTGAAATAACTTTTTTTTTATTTTTTCCCGTTATTTGGGTGCAAAATAAGGACAAAAACAGAAAACCAAAATATTTCAAATAACTTTGTTTTTAATTTTTCCCGCTATTTGGGTGCAAAATAAGGACAAAAACAGAAAACCAAAATATTTCAGATCACTTTTCTTTTTTCTCGTTATTTGGCGGCAAAATAAGGACAAAAACAGAAAACCAAAATATTTCAGATAACTTTTTTTTTATTTTTTCCCGTTATTTGGGTGCAAAATAAGGACAAAAACTGAAAGCCAAAATATGTCAAATACCTTTTTTTTTATTTTTTCCCGTTATTTGGGAGCAAAATAAGGACAAAAACAGAAAACCAAAATAATTCAGATAAGTTTTTTTTTATTTTTTCCCATTATTTGGGTGCAAAATAAGGACAAAAACAGAAAACCAAAATATTTCAAATATTTTTTTTTTTATTTTTTCCCGTTATTTGGGTTCAAAATAAGGGCAAAAACAGAAAACCAAAATATTTCAAATAACTTTTTATTTCTTTTTTCCCGTTATTTGGGTGCAAAATAAGGACACAAAGAGAAAACCAAAATATTTGAAATAACTTTTTTTTTATTTTTTGCCGTTATTTGGGTGCAAAATAAGGACAAAAACAGAAAACCAAAATATTTCAGATCACTTTTTTTTTCTTTTTTCGCGTTATTTGGCGGCAAAATAAGGACAAAAACAGAAAACCAAAATATTTCAGATAACTTTTTTTTTATTTTTTCCCGTTATTTGGGTGCAAAATAAGGACAAAAACTGAAAGCCAAAATATGTCAAATACCTTTTTTTTTATTTTTTCCCGTTATTTGGGTGCAAAATAAGGACAAAAACAGAAAACCAAAATAATTCAGATAAGTTTTTTTTTATTTTTTCCCGTTATTTGGGTGCAAAATAAGGACAAAAACAGAAAACCAAAATAATTCAGATAACTTTTTTTTTCATTTATCCCGTTATTTGGGTGCAAAATAAGGACAAAAACTGGAAACCAAAATATTTCAGATAACTTTTTTTTTATTTTTTGCCGTTATTTGGGTGCAAAATAAGGACAAAAACAGAAAACCAAAATATTTCAAATAACTTTTTTTTTATTTTTTCCCGTTATTTGGGTGCAAAATAAGGACAAAAACAGGAAACCAAAATATTTGAAATAACTTTTTTTTATTTTTTCCCGTTATTTGGGTGCAAAATAAGGACAAAAACAGAAAACCAAAATATTTCAGATAACTTTTTTTTATTTTTTCCCGTTATTTAGGTGCAAAATAAGGACAAAAACAGAAAACCAAAATATTTCAGATAACTGCAAAATAAGGACAAAAACAGAAAACCAAAATATTTCAGGTAACTTTTTTTTTATTTTTTCCCGTTATTTAGGTGCAAAATAAGGACAAAAACAGAAAACCAAAATATTTCAAATAACTTTTTTTTTCTTTTTTCCCGTTATTTGGGTGCAAAATAAGGACAAAAACAGAAAACCAAAATATTTCAAATAACTTTTTTTTTATTTTGCCCCGTTATTTGGGTGCAAAATAAGGACAAAAACAGAAAACCAAAATATTTCAGATAACTTTTTATTTATTTTTTCCCGTTATTTGGGTGCAAAATAAGGACAAAAACAGAAAACCAAAATATTTCAAATAACTTTTTTTTTATTTTATCATGTTATTTGGGTGCAAAATAAGAACAAAAACAGAAAACCAAAATATTTCAAATAACTTTTATTTTATTTTTCCCGTTATTTGGGTGCAAAATAAGGACAAAAGTGAAAACCAAAATATTTCGAATAACTTTTTTTTTTATTTTTTCCCGTTATTTGGGTGCAAAATAAGCACAAAAACAGAAAACCAAAATATTTCAAATAACGTTTTTTTTATTTTTTCCCGTTATTTGGGTGCAAAATAAGGACAAAAACAGAAAACCAAAATATTTCAAATAACTTTTTTTTTATTTTTTCCCGTTATTTGGGTGGAAAATAAAGACAAAAACTGAAAGCCAAAATATGTCAAATGCCTTTTTTTTTATTTTTTCCCGTTATTTGGGTGCAAAATAAGGACAAAAACAGAAAACCAAAATATTTCAGATAACTTTTTTTTATTTTTTCCCGTTATTTGGGTGCAAAATAAGGGCAAAAACAGAAAACCAAAATATTTCAAATAACTTAAAAAACTGAAAGCCAAAATATGTCAAATACCTTTTTTTTTATTTTGTCCCGTTATTTGGGTGCAAAATAAGCACAAAAACAGAAAACCAAAATATTTCAGATAACTTTTTTTTATTTTTTCCCGTTATTTGGGTGCAAAATAAGGGCAAACACAGAAAACCAAAATATTTCAAATAACTTTTTATTTCTTTTTTCCCGTTATTTGTGTGCAAAATAAGGACAAAAACAGAAAACCAAAATATTTGAAATAACTTTTTTTTTATTTTTTCCCGTTATTTGGGTGCAAAATAAGGACAAAAACAGAAAACCAAAATATTTCAAATAACTGTGTTTTTAATTTTTCCCGCTATTTTGGTGCAAAATAAGGACAAAAACAGAAAACCAAAATATTTCAGATAACTTTTTTTTTTTTTTTTCTCGTTATTTGGCGGCAAAATAAGGACAAAAACAGAATACCAAAATATTTCAGATAACTTTTTTTTTATTTTTTCCCGTTATTTGGGTGCAAAATAAGGACAAAAACTGAAAGCCAAAATATGTCAGTTACCTTTTTTTTTATTTTTTCCCGTTATTTGGGTGCAAAATAAGAACAAAAACAGAAAACCAAAATATTTTAAATAACTTTTTTTTATTTTTCCCGTTATTTAAGTGCAAAATAAGGACAAAAACTGAAAACCAAAATATTTCAAATAACTTTTTTTTTATTTTTTCCCGTTATTTGGGTGCAAAATAAGGACAAAAACAGAAAACCAAAATATTTCAAATAACTTTTTTTTTATTTTTCCCCGTTATTTGGGTGCAAAATAAGGACAAAAACAGAAAACCAAAATATTTCAAATAACTTTTTTTTTATTTTTTCCCGCTATTTGGGTGCAAAATAAGGACAAAAACAGAAAACCAAAATATTTCAAATAACTTTTTTTTCTTTTTCCCCGTTATTTGGGTGCAAAATAAGGACAAAAACAGAAAACCAAAATATTTGAAATAACTTTTTTTTTATTTTTTCCCGTTATTTGGGTGCAAAATAAGGACAAAAACAGAAAACCAAAATATTTCAAATAACTTTGTTTTTAATTTTTCCCGCTATTTGGGTGCAAAATAAGGACAAAAACAGAAAACCAAAATATTTCAGATCACTTTTCTTTTTTCTCGTTATTTGGCGGCAAAATAAGGACAAAAACAGAAAACCAAAATATTTCAGATAACTTTTTTTTTATTTTTTCCCGTTATTTGGGTGCAAAATAAGGACAAAAACTGAAAGCCAAAATATGTCAAATACCTTTTTTTTTATTTTTTCCCGTTATTTGGGAGCAAAATAAGGACAAAAACAGAAAACCAAAATAATTCAGATAAGTTTTTTTTTATTTTTTCCCATTATTTGGGTGCAAAATAAGGACAAAAACAGAAAACCAAAATATTTCAAATATTTTTTTTTTTATTTTTTCCCGTTATTTGGGTTCAAAATAAGGGCAAAAACAGAAAACCAAAATATTTCAAATAACTTTTTATTTCTTTTTTCCCGTTATTTGGGTGCAAAATAAGGACACAAAGAGAAAACCAAAATATTTGAAATAACTTTTTTTTTATTTTTTGCCGTTATTTGGGTGCAAAATAAGGACAAAAACAGAAAACCAAAATATTTCAGATCACTTTTTTTTTCTTTTTTCGCGTTATTTGGCGGCAAAATAAGGACAAAAACAGAAAACCAAAATATTTCAGATAACTTTTTTTTTATTTTTTCCCGTTATTTGGGTGCAAAATAAGGACAAAAACTGAAAGCCAAAATATGTCAAATACCTTTTTTTTTATTTTTTCCCGTTATTTGGGTGCAAAATAAGGACAAAAACAGAAAACCAAAATAATTCAGATAAGTTTTTTTTTATTTTTTCCCGTTATTTGGGTGCAAAATAAGGACAAAAACAGAAAACCAAAATAATTCAGATAACTTTTTTTTTCATTTATCCCGTTATTTGGGTGCAAAATAAGGACAAAAACTGGAAACCAAAATATTTCAGATAACTTTTTTTTTATTTTTTGCCGTTATTTGGGTGCAAAATAAGGACAAAAACAGAAAACCAAAATATTTGAAATAACTTTTTTTTTATTTTTTGCCGTTATTTGGGTGCAAAATAAGGACAAAAACAGAAAACCAAAATATTTCAGATCACTTTTTTTTTCTTTTTTCTCGTTATTTGGCGGCAAAATAAGGACAAAAACAGAAAACCAAAATATTTCAGATAACTTTTTTTTTATTTTTTCCCGTTATTTGGGTGCAAAATAAGGACAAAAACTGAAAACCAAAATATTTCAAATAACTTTTTTTTTATTTTTTCCCGTTATTTGGGTGCAAAATAAGGACAAAAACAGAAAATCAAAATATTTCAGATAACTTTTTTTTTCATTGATCCCGTTATTTGGATGCAAAATAAGGACAAAAACTGGAAACCAAAATATTTCAGATAACTTTTTTTTTATTTTTTGCCGTTATTTGGGTGCAAAATAAGGACAAAAACAGAAAACCAAAATATTTGAAATAACTTTTTTTTTATTTTTTGCCGTTATTTGGGTGCAAAATAAGGACAAAAACAGAAAACCAAAATATTTCAGATCACTTTTTTTTTCTTTTTTCTCGTTATTTGGCGGCAAAATAAGGACAAAAACAGAAAACCAAAATATTTCAGATAACTTTTTTTTTATTTTTTCCCGTTATTTGGGTGCAAAATAAGGACAAAAACTGAAAGCCAAAATATGTCAAATACCTTTTTTTTTATTTTTTCCCGTTATTTGGGTGCAAAATAAGGACAAAAACAGAAAACCAAAATAATTCAGATAAGTTTTTTTTTATTTTTTCCCGTTATTTGGGTGCAAAATAAGGACAAAAACAGAAAACCAAAATAATTCAGATAACTTTTTTTTATGTTTTCCTGTTATTTGGGTGCAAAATAAGGACAAAAACAGAAAACCAAAATATTTTAAATAACTTTTTTTAATTTTTCCCGTTATTTGGGTGCAAAATAAGGACAAAAACTGAAAACCAAAATATTTCAAATAACTTTTTTTTTATTTTTTCCCGTTATTTGGGTGCAAAATAAGGACAAAAACAGAAAATCAAAATATTTCAGATAACTTTTTTTTTCATTTATCCCGTTATTTGGGTGCAAAATAAGGACAAAAACTGGAAACCAAAATATTTCAGATAACTTTTTTTTTATTTTTTGCCGTTATTTGGGTGCAAAATAAGGACAAAAACAGAAAACCAAAATATTTCAAATAACTTTTTTTTTATTTTTTCCCGTTATTTGGGAGCAAAATAAGGACAAAAACAGGAAACCAAAATATTTGAAATAACTTTTTTTTATTTTTTCCCGTTATTTGGGTGCAAAATAAGGACAAAAACAGAAAATCAAAATATTTCAGATAACTTTTTTTTTTCATTTATCCCGTTTTTTGGGTGCAAAATAAGGACAAAAACTGGAAACCAAAATATTTCAGATAACTTTTTTTTTATTTTTTGCCGTTATTTGGGTGCAAAATAAGGACAAAAACAGAAAACCAAAATATTTCAAATAACTTTTTTTTTATTTTTTCCCGTTATTTGGGTGCAAAATAAGGACAAAAACAGAAAACCAAAATATTTCAGATAACTTTTTTTTATTTTTTCCCGTTATTTAGGTGCAAAATAAGGACAAAAACAGAAAACCAAAATATTTCAGATAACTGCAAAATAAGGACAAAAACAGAAAACCAAAATATTTCAGATAACTTTTTTTTTATTTTTTCCAGTTATTTAGGTGCAAAATAAGAACAAAAACAGAAAACCAAAATATTTCAAATAACTTTTATTTTATTTTTCCCGTTATTTGGGTGCAAAATAAGGACAAAAGTGAAAACCAAAATATTTCGAATAACTTTTTTTTTTATTTTTTCCCGTTATTTGGGTGCAAAATAAGGACAAAAACAGAAAACCAAAATATTTCAAATAACTTTCTTTTATTTTTTCCCGTTATTTGGGTGCAAAATAAGGACAAAAACAGAAAACCAAAATATTTCAAATAACTTTTTTTTTCATTTATCCCGTTATTTGGGTGCAAAATAAGGACAAAAACAGAAAACCAAAATATTTCAGATAACTTTTTTTTATTTTTTCCCGTTATTTGGGTGCAAAATAAGGACAAAAACAAAAAACCAAAATATTTCAAATAACTTTTTTTTTATTTTGCCCCCGTTGTTTCTGTGCAAAATAAGGACAAAAACAGAAAACCAAAATATTTCAGATAACTTTTTATTTATTTTTTCCCGTTATTTGGGTGCAAAATAAGGACAAAAACAGAAAACCAAAATATTTCAAATAACTTTTTTTTTTTTTTTCCCCGTTATTTGGGTGCAAAATAAGGACAAAAACAGAAAACCAAAATATTTCAAATAACTTTTTTTTTATTTTATCATGTTATTTGGGTGCAAAATAAGAACAAAAACAGAAAACCAAAATATTTCAAATAACTTTTATTTTATTTTTCCCGTTATTTGGGTGCAAAATAAGGACAAAAGTGAAAACCAAAATATTTCGAATAACTTTTTTTTTTATTTTTTCCCGTTATTTGGGTGCAAAATAAGGACAAAAACAGAAAACCAAAATATTTCAAATAACTTTCTTTTATTTTTTCCCGTTATTTGGGTGCAAAATAAGGACAAAAACAGAAAACCAAAATATTTCAAATAACTTTTTTTAATTTTTTTCCCGTTATTTGGGTGCAAAATAAGGACAAAAACAGAAAACCAAAATATTTCAGATAATTTTTTTTTATTTTTTCCCGTTATTTAGTTGCAAAATAACGACAAAAACAGAAAACCAAAATATTTCAGATAACTTTTTTTTTCTTTTTTCCTGTTATTTGGGTGCAAAATAAAGACAAAAACAAAAAACCATAATATTTCAAATAACTTTTTTTTTATTTTGTGCCGTTATTTGGGTGCAAAATAAGGACAAAAACACAAAACCAAAATATTTCAGATAACTTTTTTTTTCTTTTTTCCCGTTATTTGGGTGCAAAATAAGGACAAAAACAGAAAACCAAAATATTTCAAATAACTTTTTTTTTAATTTTTCCCCGTTATTTGGGTGCAAAATAAGGACAAAAACTGAAAGCCAAAATATGTAAAATAACTTTTTTTTATTTTTTCCCGTTGTTTGGGTGCAAAATAAGGACAAAAACAGAAAACCAAAATATTTCAGATAACTTTTTTTTATTTTTTCCCGTTATTTGGGTGCAAAATAAGGGCAAAAACAGAAAACTAAAATATTTCAAATAACTTTTAATTTCTTTTTTCCCGTTATTTGGGTGCAAAATAAGGACAAAAACAGAAAACCAAAATATTTCAAATAACTTTGTTTTTAATTTTTCCCGCTATTTGGGTGCAAAATAAGGACAAAAACAGAAAACCCAAATATTTCAGATCACTTTTTTTTCCTTTTTTCTCGTTATTTGGCGGCAAAATAAGGACAAAAACAGAAAATTAAAATATTTCAGATAATTTTTTTTTATTTTTTCCCGTTATTTGTGTGCAAAATAAGGACAAAAACTGAAAGCCAAAATATGTCAAATACCTTTTTTTTTATTTTTTCCCGTTATTTGGGTGCAAAATAAGGACAAAAACAGAAAACCAAAATAATTCAGATAAGTTTTTTTTTATTTTTTCCCGTTATTTGGGTGCAAAATAAGGACAAAAACAGAAAACCAAAATATTTCAAATATTTTTTTTTTTATTTTTTCCCGTTATTTGGGTGCAAAATAAGGACAAAAACAGAAAACCAAAATATTTCAGATAACTTTTTTTTTGTTATTTCCCGTTATTTGGGTGCAAAATAAGGACAAAAACAGAAAACCAAAATATTTCAGATAACTTTTTTTTTATTTTTTCCCGTTATTTGGGTGCAAAATAAGGACAAAAACAGAAAACCAAAATAATTCAGATAACTTTTTTTTATGTTTTCCTGTTATTTGGGTGCAAAATAAGGACAAAAACAGAAAACCAAAATATTTTAAATAACTTTTTTTTATTTTTCCCGTTATTTGGGTGCAAAATAAGGACAAAAACTGAAAACCAAAATATTTCAAATAACTTTTTTTTTATTTTTTCCCATTATTTGGGTGCAAAGTAAGGACAAAAACAGAAAACCAAAATATTTCAAATAACTTTTTTTTATTTTTCCCGTTATTTGGGTGCAAAATAAGGACAAAAACAGAAAACCAAAATATTTCAAATACCTTTTTTTTCTTTTTTCCCATTATTTGGGTGCAAAATAAGGACATCAACCGCAAACCAAAATATTTCAAATAACTTTTTTTTAATTTTTTCGCATTATTTGGGTGCAAAATAAGCACAAAAACAGAAAACCAAAATATTTGAGATAACTTTTTTTTTCTTTTATCCCGTTATTTGGGTGCAAAATAAGGACAAAAACAGGAAACCAAAATATTTCAGATAACTTTTTTTTGAATTTTTGCCGTTATTTGGGTGCAAAGTAAGGACAAAAACAGAAAACCAAAATATTTCAAATAACTTTTTTTTTATTTTTTCCCGTTATTTGGGTGCAAAATAAGGACAAAAACAGAAAACCAAAATATTTCAAATAACTTTTTTTTTATTTTTTCCCGTTATTTAGGTGCAAAATAAGGACAAAAAACAGAAAACCAAAATATTTCAGATAACTGCAAAATAAGGACAAAAAGAAAACCAAAATATTTCAGATAACTTTTTTTTTATTTTTTCCCGTTATTTAGGTGCAAAATAAGGACAAAAACAGAAAACCAGAATATTTCAGATAACTTTTTATTTATTTTTTCCCGTTTGGGTGCAAAATAAGGACAAAAACAGGAAACCAAAATATTTGAAATAACTTTTTTTTATTTTTCCCCGTTATTTGGGTGCAAAATAAGGACAAAAACAGAAAACCAAAATATTTCAAATAACTTTTTTTTTATTTTTCCCCGTTATTTGGGTGCAAAATAAGGACAAAAACAGAAAACCAAAATATTTCAGATAACTTTTTATTTATTTTTTCCCGTTTGGATGCAAAATAAGGACAAAAACAGGAAACCAAAATATTTCAGATAACTTTTTTTTTATTTTTTGCCGTTATTTGAGTGCAAAGTAAGGACAAAAACAGAAAACCAAAATTATTCAAATAACTTTTTTTTTATTTTTTCCCGTTATTTTGGGTGCAAAATAAGGACAAAAACAGGAAACCAAAATATTTCAGATAACTTTTTTTTTATTTTTTCCCGTTATTTGGGTGCAAAATAAGGACAAAAACAGAAAACCAAAATATTTGAAATAACTTTTTTTTATTTTTTCCCGTTATGTGGGTGCAAAATAAGGACAAAAACAGAAAACCAAAATATTTCAGATAACTTTTTTTTATTTTTTCCCGTTATTTAGGTGCAAAATAAGGACAAAAACAGAAAACCAAAATATTTCAGATAACTTTTTATTTATTTTTTCCCGTTTGGGTGCAAAATAAGGACAAAAACAGGAAACCAAAATATTTGAAATAACTTTTTTTTATTTTTCCCCGTTATTTGGGTGCAAAATAAGGACAAAAACAGAAAACCAAAATATTTCAAATAACTTTTTTTTTATTTTTCCCCGTTATTTGGGTGCAAAATAAGGACAAAAACAGAAAACCAAAATATTTCAGATAACTTTTTATTTATTTTTTCCCGTTTGGGTGCAAAATAAGGACAAAAACAGGAAACCAAAATATTTCAGATAACTTTTTTTTGAATTTTTGCCGTTATTTGGGTGCAAAGTAAGGACAAAAACAGAAAACCAAAATATTTCAAATAACTTTTTTTTTTTTTTTCCCGTTATTTGGGTGCAAAATAAGGACAAAAACAGAAAACCAAAATATTTCAAATAACTTTTTTTTTATTTTTCCCCGTTATTTGGGTGCAAAATAAGGACAAAAACAGAAAACCAAAATATTTCAGATAACTTTTTATTTATTTTTTCCCGTTTGGGTGCAAAATAAGGACAAAAACAGGAAACCAAAATATTTCAGATAACTTTTTTTTTATTTTTTGCCGTTATTTGAGTGCAAAGTAAGGACAAAAACAGAAAACCAAAATATTTCAAATAACTTTTTTTTTATTTTTTCCCGTTATTTTGGGTGCAAAATAAGGACAAAAACAGGAAACCAAAATATTTCAGATAACTTTTTTTTTATTTTTTCCCGTTATTTGGGTGCAAAATAAGGACAAAAACAGAAAACCAAAATATTTGAAATAACTTTTTTTTATTTTTTCCCGTTATGTGGGTGCAAAATAAGGACAAAAACAGAAAACCAAAATATTTCAGATAACTTTTTTTTATTTTTTCCCGTTATTTAGGTGCAAAATAAGGACAAAAACAGAAAACCAAAATATTTCAGATAACTGCAAAATAAGGACAAAAACAGAAAACCAAAATATTTCAGATAACTTTTTTTTTATTTTTTCCCGTTATTTAGGTGCAAAATAAGGACAAAAACAGAAAACCAAAATATTACAAATAACTTTTTTTTTCTTTTTTCCCGTTATTTGGGTGCAAAATAAGGACAAAAACAGAAAACCAAAATAATTCAGATAACTTTTTTTTATGTTTTCCTGTTATTTGGGTGCAAAATAAGGACAAAAACAGAAAACCAAAATATTTCAAATAACTTTTTTTTATTTTTCCCGTTATTTGGGTGCAAAATAAGGACAAAAACTGAAAACCAAAAAAATTAAAAAAAATTTTTTTTTATTTTTTCCGATTATTTGGGTGCAAAGTAAGGACAAAAACAGAAAACCAAAATATTTCAAATAACTTTTTTTTATTTTTTCCCGTTATTTGGGTGCAAAATAAGGACAAAAACAGAAAACCAAAATATTTCAAATACCTTTTTTTTCTTTTTTCCCATTATTTGGGTGCAAAATAAGGACATAAACCGCAAACCAAAATATTTCAAATAACTTTTTTTTAATTTTTTCCCATTATTTGGGTGCAAAATAAGCACAAAAACAGAAAACCAAAATATTTGAGATAACTTTTTTTTTCTTTTGTCCCGTTATTTTGCACCCAAATAACGGGAAAAAAGAAAAAAAACAGTTATCTGAAATATTTTGGTTTTCTGTTTTTGTCCTTATTTTGCACCCAAATAACGGGAAAAAATTAAAAAAAAGTTATCTGAAATATTTTGGTTTTCTGTTTTTGTCCTTATTTTGCACCCAAATAACGGGAAAAAAGAAAAAAAAAGTTATCTGAAATATTTTGATTTTCTGTTTTTGTCCTTATTTTGCACCTAAATAACGGGAAAAAAGAAAAAAAAAGTTATCTGAAATATTTTGGTTTTCTGTTTTTGTCCTTATTTTGCACCTAAATAAGGGGAAAAAAGAAAAAAAAAGTTATCTGAAATATTTTGGTTTTCTGTTTTTGTCCTTATTTTGCACCTAAATAACGGGAAAAAAGAAAAAAAAAGTTATCTGAAATATTTTGGTTTTCTGGTTTTGTCCTTATTTTGCACCTAAATAACGGGAAAAAAGAAAAAAAAAGTTATCTGAAATATTTTGGTTTTCTGTTTTTGTCCTTATTTTGCACCCAAATAACGGAAAAAAATAAAAAAAAAGTTATTTGAAATATTTTGGTTTTCTGTTTTTGTCCTTATTTTGCACTCAAATAACGCGAAAAAAAGAAACAAAAGATATCTGAAATATTTTGGTTTTCTGTTTTTGTCCTTATTTTGCACCCAAATAACGGAAAAAAATAACAAAAAAGTTATTTGAAATATTTTGGTTTTCTGTTTTTGTCCTTATTTTGCACCCAAATAACGGGAAAAAAGAAAAAAAAAGTAATCTGAAATATTTTGGTTTTCTGTTTTTGTCCTTATTTTGCACCTAAATAACTGGAAAAAAGAATAAAAAAGTTATCTGAAATATTTTGGTTTTCTGTTTTTGTCCTTATTTTGCACCCAAATAACGGGAAAAAATAAAAAAAAGTTATTTGAAATATTTTGGTTTTCTGTTTCTGTCCTTATTTTGCACCCAAATAACGGGAAAAAAGAAAAAAAAAGTTATCTGAAATATTTTGGTTTTCTCTTTTTGTCTTTATTTTGCACCCAAATAACGGGAAAAAAGAAAAAAAAAGTTAATTGAAATATTTTGGTTTTCTGTTTTTGTGCTTATTTTGCACCCAAATAACGGGAAAAAAGAAAAAAAAAGTTATTTGAAATATTTTGGTTTTCTATTTCTGTCCTTATTTTGCACCCAAATAACGGGAAAAAAGAAAAAAAACAGTTATTTGAAATATTTTGGTTTTCTGTGTTTGTCCTTATTTTGCACCCAAATAACGGGAAAAAATAATAAAAAGTTATTTGAAATATTTTGGTTTTCTGTTTTTGCCTTATTTTGCACCCAAATAACGGGAAAAAAAAAAAATAAAAGTTATCGGAAATATTTTGGTTTTCTGTTTTTGTCCTTATTTTGCACCTAAATAACGGGAAAAAAGAAAAAAAAAGTTATCTGAAATATTTTGGTTTTCTGTTTTTGTCCTTATTTTGCACCTAAATAACGGAAAAAAACAAAAAAAAGTTATTTGAAATATTTTGGTTTTATGTTTTTGTCCTTATTTTGCACCAAAATAACGGGAAAAAATAAAAAAAAAGTTATTTGAAATATTTTGGTTTTCTATTTCTGTCCTTATTTTGCACCCAAATAACGGGAAAAAAGAAAAAAAACAGTTATTTGAAATATTTTGGTTTTCTGTGTTTGTCCTTATTTTGCACCCAAATAACGGGAAAAAATAAAAAAAAGTTATTTGAAATATTTTGGTTTTCTGTTTCTGTCCTTATTTTGCACCCAAATAACGGGAAAAAAGAAAAAAAAAGTTATCTGAAATATTTTGGTTTTCTGTTTTGTCCTTATTTTGCACCCAAATAACGGGAAAAAAGAAAAAAAAGTTATTTGAAATATTTTGGTTTTCTATTTTTGTGCTTATTTTGCACCCAAATAACGGGAAAAATTAAAAAAAAAGTTATTTGAAATATTTTGGTTTTCTGTTTTTGTCCTTATTTTGCACCTAAATAACCGAAAAAAATAAAAAAAAAGTTATTTGAAATATTTTGGTTTTCTGTTTTTGTCCTTATTTTGCACCCAAATAACGGGAAAAAAGAAAAAAAAAGTTATCTGAAATATTTTGGTTTTCTGTTTTTGTCCTTATTTTGCACCTAAATAACGGGAAAAAAGAAAAAAAAAGTTATCTGAAATATTTTGGTTTTCTGTTTTTGTCCTTATTTTGCACCTAAATAACGGAAAAAAAGAAAAAAAAGTTATTTGAAATAATTTGGTTTTCTGTTTTTGTCCTTATTTTGCACCCAAATAAGGTAGAAAAAGAAAAAAAAAGTTATTTGAAATATTTTGGTTTTCTGTTTTTGTCCTTATTTTACATCCAAAAAACGGGAAAAAAGAAAAAAAAAGTTATTTGAAATATTTTGGTTTTCTGTTTTTGTCCTTATTTTGCACCAAAATAACGGGCAAAAATAAAAAAAAAGTTAATTGAAATATTTTGGTTTTCTGTTTCTGTCCTTATTTTGCACCCAAATAACGGGGGAAAAAAAACAGTTATTTGAAATATTTTGGTTTTCTGTTTTTGTCCTTATTTTGCACCCAAATAACGGGAAAAAAGAAAAAAAATGTTATCTGATATATTCTCGTTTTCTGTTTTTGTCCTTATTTTGCAACTAAATAACGGAAAAAAATAAAAAAAAAGTTATTTGAAATATTTTGGTTTTCTGTGTTAGTCCTTATTTTGCACCCAAATAACGGGAAAAAAGAAAAAAACAGTTATCTGATATATTCTCGTTTTCTGTTTTTGTCCTTATTTTGCAACTAAATAACGGGAAAAAAAGAAAAAAAAAGTTATCTGAAATATTTTGGTTTTCTGTTTTTGTCCTTATTTTGCACCCAAATAACGGGCAAAAATAAAAAAAAAGTTATTTGAAATATTTTGGTTTTCTGTTTTTGTCCTTATTTGCACCCAAATAACGGGAAAAAAGAAAAAAAAAGTTATCTGAAATATTTTGGTTTTCTGTTTTTGTCCTTATTTTGCACCAAAATAACGGGAAAAAATAAAAAAAAAGTTATTTGAAATATTTTGGTTTTCTGTTTCTGTCCTTATTTTGCACCCAAATAACGGGAAAAAAAACAGTTATTTGAAATATTTTGGTTTTCTGTTTTGTCCTTATTTTGCACCCAAATAACGGGAAAAAAGAAAAAAAAAAGTTATCTGAAATATTTTGGTTTTCTGTTTTTGTCCTTATTTTGCACTTAAATAACGGGAAAAAATAAAAAAAAAGTTATTTGAAATATTTTGGTTTTCTGTGTTTGTCCTTATTTTGAACCCAAATAACGGGGAAAAATAAAAAAAAGTTATTTGAAATATTTTGGTTTTCTGTTTCTGTCCTTATTTTGCACCCAAATAACGGGAAAAAAGAAAAAAAAAGTTATCTGAAATATTTTGGTTTTCTGTTTTTGTCCTTATTTTGCACCCAAATAACGGGAAAAAAGAAAAAAAAAGTTATTTGAAATATTTTGGTTTTCTGTTTTTGTGCTTATTTTGCACCCAAATAACGGGAAAAAATAAAAAAAAAGTTATTTGAAATATTTTGGTTTTCTGTTTTTGTACTTATTTTGCACCCAAATAACGGGAAAAAATAAAAAAAATGTTATTTGAAATATTTTGGTTTTATCTGAAATATTTTGGTTTTCTGTTTTTGAACTTATTTTGCACCCAAATAACGGGAAAAAAGAAAAAAAAAGTTATTTGAAATATTATGGTTTTCTGTTTTTGTCCTTATTTTGCACCCAAATAACGGGAAAAAAGAAAAAAAAAGTTATCTGAAATATTTTGGTTTTCTGTTTTTGTCCTTATTTTGCACCAAAATAACGGGCAAAAATAAAAAAAAAGTTATTTGAAATATTTTGGTTTTCTGTTTCTGTCCTTATTTTGCACCCAAATAACGGGGAAAAAAAAAACAGTTATTTGAAATATTTTGGTTTTCTGTTTTTGTTCTTATTTTGCACCCAAATAACGGGAAAAACGAAAAAAAAAGTTATCTGAAATATTTTGGTTTTATGTTTTTGTCCTTATTTTGCACATAAATTACGGGAAAAAATAAAAAAAAATTTATTTGAAATATTTTGGTTTTCTGTATTTGTCCTTATTTTGCACCCAAATAACGGGAAAAAAGAAAAAAACAGTTATCTGAAATATTTTGGTTTTCTGTTTTTGTCCTTATTTTGCACCCAAATAACGTGAAAAATGAAAAAAAAAAGTTATCTGAAATATTTTGGTTTTCTGTTTCTGTCCTTATTTTGCACCCAAATAACGGGGGAAAAAAAACAGTTATTTGAAATATTTCGGTTTTCTGTTTTTGTCCTTATTTTGCACCCAAATAACGGGACAAAAGAAAAAAAATGTTATCTGATATATTCTCGTTTTCTGTTTTTGTCCTTATTTTGCAACTAAATAACGAGAAAAAAGAAAAAAAAGTTATCTGATATATTCTCGTTTTCTGTTTTTGTCCTTATTTTGCAACTAAATAACGGGAAAAAATAAAAAAAAAGTTATTTGAAATATTTTGGTTTTCTGTGTTTGTCCTTATTTTGCACCCAAATAACGGGAAAAAAGAAAAAAACAGTTATCTGATATATTCTCGTTTTCTGTTTTTGTCCTTATTTTGCAACTAAATAACGGGAAAAAAAGAAAAAAAAAGTTATCTGAAATATTTTGGTTTTCTGTTTTTGTCCTTATTTTGCACCCAAATAACGGGCAAAAATAAAAAAAAAGTTATTTGAAATATTTTGGTTTTCTGTTTTTGTCCTTATTTGCACCCAAATAACGGGAAAAAAGAAAAAAAAAGTTATCTGAAATATTTTGGTTTTCTGTTTTTGTCCTTATTTTGCACCAAAATAACGGGAAAAAATAAAAAAAAAGTTATTTGAAATATTTTGGTTTTCTGTTTCTGTCCTTATTTTGCACCCAAATAACGGGAAAAAAAACAGTTATTTGAAATATTTTGGTTTTCTGTTTTTGTCCTTATTTTGCACCCAAATAACGGGAAAAAAGAAAAAAAAAAAAGTTATCTGAAATATTTTGGTTTTCTGTTTTTGTCCTTATTTTGCACTTAAATAACGGGAAAAAATAAAAAAAAGTTATTTGAAATATTTTGGTTTTCTGTGTTTGTCCTTATTTTGCACCCAAATAACGGGGAAAAATAAAAAAAAGTTATTTGAAATATTTTGGTTTTCTGTTTCTGTCCTTATTTTGCACCCAAATAACGGGAAAAAAGAAAAAAAAAGTTATCTGAAATATTTTGGTTTTCTGTTTTTGTCCTTATTTTGCACCCAAATAACGGGAAAAAAGAAAAAAAAAGTTATTTGAAATATTTTGGTTTTCTGTTTTTGTGCTTATTTTGCACCCAAATAAGGGGAAAAAATAAAAAAAAAGTTATTTGAAATATTTTGGTTTTCTGTTTTTGTACTTATTTTGAACCCAAATAACGGGAAAAAATAAAAAAAATGTTATTTGAAATATTTTGGTTTTCTGTTTTTGTCCTTATTTTGCACCCAAATAACGGGAAAAAAGAAAAAAAAAGTTATCTGAAATATTTTGGTTTTCTGTTTTTGTCCTTATTTTGCACCCAAATAACTGGAAAAAAGAAAAAAAAAGTTATTTGAAATATTATGGTTTTCTGTTTTTGTCCTTATTTTGCACCCAAATAACGGGAAAAAAGAAAAAAAAAGTTATCTGAAATATTTTGGTTTTCTGTTTTTGTCCTTATTTTGCACCAAAATAACGGGCAAAAATAAAAAAAAAGTTATTTGAAATATTTTGGTTTTCTGTTTCTGTCCTTATTTTGCACCCAAATAACGGGGAAAAAAAAACAGTTATTTGAAATATTTTGGTTTTCTGTTTTTGTCCTTATTTTGCACCCAAATAACGGGAGAAAAGAAAAAAAAAGTTATCTGAAATATTTTGGTTTTCTGTTTTTGTCCTTATTTTGCACATAAATTACGGGAAAAAATAAAAAAAAATTTATTTGAAATATTTTGGTTTTCTGTGTTTGTCCTTATTTTGCACCCAAATAACGGGAAAAAAGAAAAAAACAGTTATCTGAAATATTTTGGTTTTCTGTTTTTGTCCGTATTTTGCACCCAAATAACGGGAAAAATGAAAAAAAAAAGTTATCTGAAATAGTTTGGTTTTCTGTTTTTGTCCTTATTTTGCACCTAAATAACGGGAAAAAAGAAAAAAAAAGTTATCTGATATATTTTCGTTTTCTGTTTTTGTCCTTATTTTGCAACTAAATAACGGGAAAAAAGAAAAAAAAAGTTTTCTGAAATATTTTGGTTTTCTGTTTTTGTCCTTATTTTGCACCCAAATAACGGGAAAAAAGAAAAAAAAAGTTATCTGAAATATTTTGGTTTCCTGTATTTGTACTTATTTTGCACCCAAATAACGGGAAAAAATAAAAAAAAAGTTATTTGAAATATTTTGGTTTTCTGTTTCTGTCCTTATTTTGCACCCAAATAACAGGAAAAAAGAAAAAAAACAGTTATTTGAAATATTTTGGTTTTCTGTTTTTGTCCTTATTTTGCACCCAAATAACGGGAAAAAAGAAAAAAAAAGTTATCTGAAATATTTTGGTTTTCTGTTTTTGTCCTTATTTTGCACATAAATAAAGGGAAAAAATAAAAAAAAAGTTATTTGAAATATTTTGGTTTTCTGTGTTTTTCCTTATTTTGCACCCAAATAACGGGAAAAAATAAAAAAAAGTTATTTGAAATATTTTGGTTTTCTGTTTCTGTCCTAATTTTGCACCTAAATAACGGGAAAAAAGAAAAAAAATAGTTATTTGAAATATTTTGGTTTTCTGTTTTTGTCCTTATTTTGCACCTAAATAACGGGAAAAAAGAAAAAAAAAGTTATCTGAAATATTTTCGTTTTCTGTTTTTGTCCTTATTTTGCACCTAAATAACGGGAAAAAAGAAAAAAAAAGTTATCTGAAATATTTTGGTTTTCTGTTTTTGTCCTTATTTTACACCCAAATAACGGGAAAAAATAAAAAAAAATTATCTGAAATATTTTGGTTTTCTGTTTTTGTCCTTATTTTGCACCTAAATAATGGGAAAAAATAAAAAAAAAGTTATTTGAAATATTTTGGTTTTGTGTTTTTGTCCTTATTTTGCACCCAAATAACGGGAAAAAAGAAAAAAAACAGTTATCTGAAATATTTTGGCTTTCTGTTTTTGTCCTTATTTTGCACCCAAATAACGGGAAAAAAGAAAAAAAAAGTTATCTGAAATATTTTGATTTTCTGTTTTTGTCCTTATTTTGCACCTAAATAACGGGAAAAAATAAAAAAAAAGTTATCTGAAATATTTTGGTTTTCTGTTTTTGTCCTTATTTTGCACCCAAATAACGGGAAAAATAAAAAAAAAGTTATTTGAAATATTTTGGCTTTCTGTTTTTGTCCTTATTTTGCACTCAAATAACGCGAAAAAAAGAAAAAAAAGATATCTGAAATATTTTGGTTTTCTGTTTTTGTCCTTATTTTGCACCCAAATAACGGGAAAAAATAACAAAAAAGTTATTTGAAATATTTTGGTTTTCTGTTTTTGTCCTTATTTTGCACCCAAATAACGAGAAAAAATAAAAAAAAAGTTATCTGAAATATTTGGGTTTTCTGTTTTTGTCCTTATTTTGCACCTAAATAACGAGAAAAAATAAAAAAAAAGTTATCTGAAATATTTTGGTTTTCTTTTTTTGTCCTTATTTTGCACCCAAATAACGGGAAAAAATAAAAAAAAAGTTATTTGAAATATTTTGGTTTTCTGTTTTTGTCCTTATTTTGCACCCAAATAACGAGAAAAAATAAAAAAACAGTTATCTGAAATATTTTGGCTTTCTGTTTTTGTCCTTATTTTGCACCCAAATAACGGGAAAAAAGAAAAAAAAAGTTATCTGAAATATTTTGATTTTCTGTTTTTGTCCTTATTTTGCACCTAAATAACGGGAAAAAATAAAAAAAAAAGTTATCTGAAATATTTTCGTTTTCTGTTTTTGTCCTTATTTTGCACCTAAATAACGGGAAAAAAGAAAAACAAAAATTATCTGAATATTTTGGTTTCGTGTTTTTGTCCTTATTTTGCACACAAATAACGGGAAAAAGAAAAAAAAAGATATCTGAAATATTTTGGTTTTCTGTTTTTGTCCTTATTTTGCACCCAAATAACGGGAAAAAATAACAAAAAAGTTATTTGAAATATTTTGGTTTTCTGTTTTTGTCCTTATTTTGCACCCAAATAACGAGAAAAAATAAAAAAAAAGTTATCTGAAATATTTGGGTTTTCTGTTTTTGTCCTTATTTTGCACCTAAATAACGGGAAAAAATAAAAAAAAAGTTATCTGAAATATTTTGGTTTTCTTTTTCTGTCCTTATTTTGCACCCAAAGAACGGGAAAAAAGAAAAATAAAGTTATTTGAAATATTTTGGTTTTCTGTTTTTGTCCTTATTTTGCACTCAAATAACGCGAAAAAAAGAAAAAAAAGATATCTGAAATATTTTGGTTTTCTGTTTTTGTCTTTATTTTGCACCCAAATAACGGGAAAAAATAAAAAAAAAGTTATTTGAAATATTTTGGTTTTCTGTTTTTGTCCTTATTTTGCACCCAAATAACGAGAAAAAATAAAAAAACAGTTATCTGAAATATTTTGGCTTTCTGTTTTTGTCCTTATTTTGCACCCAAATAACGGGAAAAAATAACAAAAAAGTTATTTGAAATATTTTGGTTTTCTGTTTTTGTCCTTATTTTGCACCCAAATAACGAGAAAAAATAAAAAAAAAGTTATCTGAAATATTTGGGTTTTCTGTTATTGTCCTTATTTTGCACCTAAATAACGGGAAAAAATAAAAAAAAAGTTATCTGAAATATTTTGGTTTTCTTTTTTTGTCCTTATTTTGCACCCAAATAACGGGAAAAAATAAAAAAAAAGTTATTTGAAATATTTTGGTTTTCTGTTTTTGTCCTTAGTCTGCACCCAAATAACGAGAAAAAATAAAAAAACAGTTATCTGAAATATTTGGCTTTCTGTTTTTGTCCCTTATTTTGCACCCAAATAACGGGAAATAAGAAAAAATAAGTTATCTGAAATATTTTGATTTTCTTTTTTTGTCCTTATTTTGCACCTAAATAACGGGAAAAAAGAAAAAAAAAGTTATTTGAAATATTTTGGTTTTCTGTTTTTGTCCTTATTTTGCACTCAAATAACGCGAAAAAAAGAAAAAAAAGATATCTGAAATATTTTGGTTTTCTGTTTTTGTCCTTATTTTGCACCCAAATAACGGGAAAAAATAACAAAAAAGTTATTTGAAATATTTTGGTTTTCTGTTTTTGTCCTTATTTTGCACCCAAATAACGAGAAAAAATAAAAAAACAGTTATCTGAAATATTTTGGCTTTCTGTTTTTGTCCTTATTTTGCACCCAAATAACGGGAAAAAAGAAAAAAAAAGTTATCTGAAATATTTTGATTTTCTGTTTTTGTCCTTATTTTGCACCTAAATAACGGGAAAAAATAAAAAAAAAGTTATCTGAAATATTTTCGTTTTCTGTTTTTGTCCTTATTTTGCACCTAAATAACGGGAAAAAAGAAAAACAAAATTATCTGAATATTTTGGTTTCGTGTTTTTGTCCTTATTTTGCACACAAATAACGGAAAAAGAAAAAAAAAAGTTATCTGAAATATTTTGTTTTCTGTTTTTGTCCTTATTTTGCACCCAAATAACGGGAAAAAATAAAAAAAAAATTATCTGAAATATTTTGGTTTTCTGTTTTTGTCCTTATTTTGCACCTAAATAATGGGAAAAAATAAAAAAAAAGTGATTTGAAATATTTTGGTTTTCTGGTTTTTGTCCTTATTTTGCACCCAAATAACGGGAAAAAAGAAAAAAAACAGTTATCTGAAATATTTTGGCTTTCTGTTTTTGTCCTTATTTTGCACCCAAATAACGGGAAAAAAGAAAAAAAAAGTTATCTGAAATATTTTGATTTCTGTTTTTGTCCTTATTTTGCACCTAAATAACGGGAAAAAATAAAAAAAAAAGTTATCTGAAATATTTTGGTTTTCTGTTTTTGTCCTTATTTTGCACCCAAATAACGGGAAAAAATAAAAAAAAAGTTATTTGAAATATTTTGGTTTTCTGTTTTTGTCCTTATTTTGCACTCAAATAACGCGAAAAAAAGAAAAAAAAGATATCTGAAATATTTTGGTTTTCTGTTTTTGTCCTTATTTTGCACCCAAATAACGGGAAAAAATAACAAAAAAGTTATTTGAAATATTTTGGTTTTCTGTTTTTGTCTTTATTTTGCACCCAAATAACGAGAAAAAATAAAAAAAAAGTTATCTGAAATATTTTGGTTTTCTGTTTTTGTCCTTATTTTGCACCCAAATAACGGGAAAAAATAAAAAAAAAGTTATCTGAAATATTTTGGTTTTCTGTTTTTGTCCTTATTTTGCACCTAAATAACCGGAAAAAAGAAAAAAAAAGTTATCTGAAATATTTGGTTTTCTGTTTTGTCCTTTTTTGCACCTAAATAACGGGAAAAAAGAAAAAAAAGTTATTTCAAATATTTTGGTTTTCTGTTTTTGTCCTTATTTTGCACCTAAATAACCGGAAAAAAAGAAAAAAAAAGTTATCTGAAATTTTTTGGTTTTCTGTTTTTGTCCTTATTTTGCACCCAAATAACTTGAAAAAATAAAAAAAAGTTATTTGAAATATTTTGGTTTCCTGTTATTGTCCTTATTTTGCACCCAAATAACGGGAAAAAATAAAAAAAAAGTTATCTGAAATATTTTGGTTTTCTGTTTTGTCCTTATTTTGCACCTAAATAACCGGAAAAAAGAAAAAAAAGTTATCTGAAATATTTTGGTTTTCTGTTTTTGTCCTTTTTTGCACCTAAATAACGGGAAAAAAGAAAAAAAAAGTTATTTCAAATATTTTGGTTTTCTGTTTTTGTCCTTATTTTGCACCTAAATAACGGGAAAAAAGAAAAAAAAAAGTTATCTGAAATATTTTGGTTTCCCGTTATTTGGGTGCAAAATAAGGACAAAAAAAAAGTTATCTGAAATATTTTGGTTTTCTGTTTTTGTCCTTATTTTGCACCCAAATAACGGGAAAAAATAAAAAAAAGTTATCTGAAATATTTTGGTTTTCTGTTTTTGTCCTTATTTTGCACCCAAATAACAGGAAAAAAAAAAGTTATCTGAAATATTTTGGTTTTCTGTTTTTGTCCTTATTTTGCACCTAAATAACGGGGAAAAAGAAAAAAAAAGTTATCTGAAATATTTTGGTTTTCTGTTTTGTCTTTATTTTGCACCTAAATAACGGGAAAAAAGAAAAAAAAAGTTATCTGAAATATTTTGGTTTTCTGTTTTTGTCCTTATTTTGCACCTAAATAACGGGAAAAAAGAAAAAAAAAGTTATCTGAAATATTTTGGTTTTCTGTTTTTGTCCTTATTTTGCACCCAATTAACGGGAAAAAAGAAAAAAAAAGTTATCTGAAATATTTTGGTTTTCTGTTTTTGTCCTTATTTTGCACCCAAATAACGGGAAAAAAGAAAAAAAAAGTTATCTGAAATATTTTGGTTTTCTGTTTTTGTCCTTATTTTGCACCGAAATAACAGGAAAAAATAAAAAAAAAGTTAACTGAAATATTTTGGTTTTCTTTTTTTGTCCTTATTTTGCACCCAAATAACGGGTAAAAAATAAAAAAAAAAATATTTGAAATATTTTGGTCTTCAGTTTTTGTCCTTATTTTGCACCTAAATAACGGGAAAAAAGAAAAAAAAAGTTATCTGAAATATTTTGGTTTTCTGTTTTTGTCCTTATTTTGCACCCAAATAACGGGAAAAAATAAAAAAAAGTTATTTGAAATATTTTGGTTTTCTGTTTTTGTCCTTGTTTTGCACCCAAATAACGGGAAAAAATAAAAAAAAAGTTATCTGAAATATTTTGGTTTTCTGTTTTTGTCCTTATTTTGCACCTAAATAACGGGAAAAAAGAAAAAAAAGTTATCTGAAATATTTTGGTTTTCTGTTTTTGTCCTTATTTTGCACCCAAATAACGGGAAAAAAGAAAAAAAAAGTTATCTGAAATATTTTGGTTTTCTGTTTTTGTCCTTATTTTGCACCAAAATAACGGGCAAAAATAAAAAAAAAGTTATTTGAAATATTTTGGTTTTCTGTTTCTGTCCTTATTTTGCACCCAAATGACGGGAACAAAAAAAAACAGTTATTTGAAATATTTTGGTTTTCTGTTTTTGTCCTTATTTTGCACCTAAATAACGGGAAAAAAGAAAAAAAAAGTTATCTGAAATATTTTGGTTTTCTGTGTTTGTCCTTATTTTGCACCCAAATAACGGGAAAAAAGAAAAAAAAAGTTATCTGAAATATTTTGGTTTTCTGTTTTTGTCCTTATTTTGCACCAAAATAACAGGAAAAAATAAAAAAAAAGTTATTTGAAATATTTTGGGTTTCTGTCCTTATTATGCACCCAAATAACAGGAAAAAAGAAAAAAAACAGTTATTTGAAATATTTTGGTTTTCTGTTTTTGTCCTTATTTTGCACCCAAATAACGGGAAAAAAGAAAAAAAAAAGTTATCTGAAATATTTTGGTTTTCTGTTTTTGTCCTTATTTTGCACATAAATAACGGGAAAAAATAAAAAAAATTTATTTGAAATATTTTGGTTTTCTGTGTTTGTCCTTATTTTGCACCCAAATAACGGGAAAAAATAAAAAAAAGTTATTTGAAATATTTTGGTTTTCTGTTTTTGTCCTTATTTTGCGCCCAAATAACGGGAAAAATGAAAAAAAAAGTTATCTGAAATATTTTGGTTTTCTGTTTTTGTCCTTATTTTGCACCCAAATAACGGGAAAAAATAAAAAAAAAGTTATTTGAAATATTTTGATTTGCTGTGTTTGTCCTTATTTTGCACCCAAATAACGGAAAAAATAAAAAAAAGTTTTTTGAAATATTTTGGTTTTCTGTTTCTGTCCTTATTTTGCACCCAAATAACGGGAAAAAAGAAAAAAAAACAGTTATTTGAAATATTTTGGTTTTCTGTTTTTGTCCTTATTTTGCACCCAAATAACGGGAAAAAATAAAAAAAAAGTTATTTGAAATATTTTGATTTTCTGTGTTTGTCCTTATTTTGCACCCAAATAACGGGAAAAAATAAAAAAAAGTTATTTGAAATATTTTGGTTTTCTGTTTTTGTCCTTATTTTGCGTCCAAATAACGGGAAAAATGAAAAAAAAAGTTATCTGAAATATTTTGGTTTTCTGTTTTTGTCCTTATTTTGCACCCAAATAACGGGAAAAAATAAAAAAAAAGTTATTTGAAATATTTTGATTTGCTGTGTTTGTCCTTATTTTGCGCCCAAATAACGGGAAAAATGAAAAAAAAAGTTATCTGAAATATTTTGGTTTTCTGTTTTTGTCCTTATTTTGCGCCCAAATAACGGGAAAAAAGAAAAAAAAAGTTATCTGAAATATTTTGGTTTTCTGTTTTTGTCCTTATTTTGCACATAAATAACGGGAAAAAATAAAAAAATTTATTTGAAATATTTTGGTTTTCTGTGTTTGTCCTCATTTTGCACCCAAATAACGGGAAAAAATAAAAAAAAGTTATTTGAAATATTTTGGTTTTCTGTTTTTGTCCTTATTTTGCGCCCAAATAACCGGAAAAAAGAAAAAAAAAGTTATCTGAAATATTTTGGTTTTCTGTTTTTGTCCTTATTTTGCACCCAAATAACGGGAAAAAATAAAAAAAAAGTTATTTGAAATATTTTGATTTGCTGTGTTTGTCCTTATTTTGCGCCCAAATAACGGGAAAAATGAAAAAAAAGTTATCTGAAATATTTTGGTTTTCTGTTTTTGTCCTTATTTTGCGCCCAAATAACGGGAAAAATGAAAAAAAAAGTTATCTGAAATATTTTGGTTTTCTGTTTTTGTCCTTATTTTGCACCCAAATAACGGGAAAAAATAAAAAAAAAGTTATTTGAAATATTTTGATTTTCTGTGTTTGTCCTTATTTTGCACCCAAATAACGGGAAAAAATAAAAAAAAGTTATTTGAAATATTTTGGTTTTCTGTTTCTGTCCTTATTTTGCACACAAATAACGGGAAAAAAGAAAAAAAAACAGTTATTTGAAATATTTTGGTTTTCTGTTTTTGTCCTTATTTTGCGCCCAAATAACGGGAAAAAGAAAAAAAAAGTTATCTGAAATATTTTGGTTTTCTGTTTTTGTCCTTATTTTGCACCCAAATAACGGGAAAAAAAAAGTTATCAGAAATATTTTGGTTTTCTGTTTTTGTCCTTATTTTGCACCCAAATAACGGGAAAAAAAAAGTTATCTGAAATATTTTGGTTTTCTGTTTTTGTCCTTATTTTGCACCTAAATAACGGGAAAAAAGAAAAAAAAAGTTATCTGAAATATTTTGGTTTTCTGTTTTTGTCCTTATTTTGCACCTAAATAATGGGAAAAAATAATAAAAAAGTTATTTGAAATATTTTGGTTTTCTGTTTTTGTCCTTATTTTGCACCCAAATAACGGGAAACAAGAAAAAAAAAGTTATCTGAAATATTTTGATTTTCTGTTTTTGTCCTTATTTTGCACCTAAATAACGGGAAAAAATAAAAAAAAGTTATCTGAAATATTTTGGTTTTCTGTTTTTGTCCTTATTTTGCACCTAAATAAGGGGAAAAGAGAAAAAAAATGTTATCTGAAATATTTTGGTTTTCTGATTTTGTCCTTATTTTGCACCCAAATAACGGGAAAAAATAAACAAAAGTTATTTGAAATATTTTGGTTTTCTGTTTTTGTCCTTATTTTGCGCCCAAATAACGGGAAAAATGAAAAAAAAAGTTATCTGAAATATTTTGGTTTTCTGTTTTTGTCCTTATTTTGCACCCAAATAACGGGAAAAAATAAAAAAAAAGTTATTTGAAATATTTTGATTTGCTGTGTTTGTCCTTATTTTGCGCCCAAATAACGGGAAAAATGAAAAAAAAAGTTATCTGAAATATTTTGGTTTTCTGTTTTTGTCCTTATTTTGCGTCCAAATAACGGGAAAAATGAAAAAAAAAGTTATCTGAAATATTTTGGTTTTCTGTTTTTGTCCTTATTTTGCACCCAAATAACGGGAAAAAATAAAAAAAAAGTTATTTGAAATATTTTGATTTTCTGTGTTTGTCCTTATTTTGCACCCAAATAACGGGAAAAAATAAAAAAAAGTTATTTGAAATATTTTGGTTTTCTGTTTCTGTCCTTATTTTGCACACAAATAACGGGAAAAAAGAAAAAAAAACAGTTATTTGAAATATTTTGGTTTTCTGTTTTTGTCCTTATTTTGCGCCCAAATAACGGGAAAAAGAAAAAAAAAGTTATCTGAAATATTTTGGTTTTCTGTTTTTGTCCTTATTTTGCACCCAAATAACGGGAAAAAAAAAGTTATCAGAAATATTTTGGTTTTCTGTTTTTGTCCTTATTTTGCACCCAAATAACGGGAAAAAAAAAGTTATCTGAAATATTTTGGTTTTCTGTTTTTGTCCTTATTTTGCACCTAAATAACGGGAAAAAAGAAAAAAAAAGTTATCTGAAATATTTTGGTTTTCTGTTTTTGTCCTTATTTTGCACCTAAATAATGGGAAAAAATAATAAAAAAGTTATTTGAAATATTTTGGTTTTCTGTTTTTGTCCTTATTTTGCACCCAAATAACGGGAAAAAAGAAAAAAAACAGTTATCTGAAATATTTTGGCTTTCTGTTTTTGTCCTTATTTTACACCCAAATAACGGGAAAAAATAAAAAAAAAGTTATCTGAAATATTTTGGTTTTCTGTTTTTGTCCTTATTTTGCACCCAAATAACGGGAAACAAGAAAAAAAAAGTTATCTGAAATATTTTGATTTTCTGTTTTTGTCCTTATTTTGCACCTAAATAACGGGAAAAAATAAAAAAAAGTTATCTGAAATATTTTGGTTTTCTGTTTTTGTCCTTATTTTGCACCTAAATAAGGGGAAAAAAGAAAAAAAAAGTTATCTGAAATATTTTGGTTTTCTGTTTTTGTCCTTATTTTGCACCTAAATAACGGGAAAAAAGAAAAAAAAAGTTATCTGAAATATTTTGGTTTTCTGTTTTTGTCCTTATTTTGCACCTAAATAACGGGAAAAAAGAAAAAAAAAGTTATCTGAAATATTTTGGTTTTCTGTTTTTGTCCTTATTTTGCACCTAAATAACGGGAAAAAAAAAAAAAAGTTATCTGAAATATTTTGGTTTTCTGTTTTTGTCCTTATTTTGCACCCAAATAACGGGAAAAAAGAAAAAAAAAGTTATCTGAAATATTTTGATTTTCTGTTTTTGTCCTTATTTTGCACCTAAATAACGGGAAAAAATAAAAAAAAGTTATCTGAAATATTTTGGTTTTTTTTTTGTCCTTATTTTGCACCCAAATAACGGGAAAAAATAAAAAAAAAAGTTATTTTAAGTATTTTGGTTTTCTGTTTTTGTCCTTATTTTGCACCTAAATAAGGGGAAAAAAGAAAAAAAAAGTTATCTGAAATATTTTTGTTTTCTGTTTTTGTCCTTATTTTGCACCTAAATAACGGGAAAAAAGAAAAAAAAAGTTATCTGAAATATTTTGGTTTTCTGGTTTTGTCCTTATTTTGTACCTAAATAACAGGAAAAAAGAAAAAAAAAGTTATCTGAAATATTTTGGTTTTCTGTTTTTGTCCTTATTTTGCACCCAAAAAACGGGAAAAAATAAAAAAAAAGTTATTTAAAATATTTTGGTTTTCTGTTTTTGTCCTTAATTTGCACTCAAATAACGCGAAAAAAAGAAAAAAAAGATATCTGAAATATTTTGGTTTTCTGTTTTTATCCTTATTTTGCACCCAAATAACGAGAAAAAATAAAAAAAAAGTTATCTGAAATATTTGGGTTTTCTGTTTTCGTCCTTATTTTGCACCTAAATAACGGGAAAAAAGAAAAAAAAAGTTATCTGAAATATTTTGGTTTTGTGTTTTTGTCCTTATTTTGCACCTAAATAACGGGAAAAAATAAAAAAAAAGTTATCTGAAATATTTTGGTTTTCTGTTTTTGTCCTTATTTTGCACCCAAAAAACGGGAAAAAATAAAAAAAAAGTTATTTAAAATATTTTGGTTTTCTGTTTTTGTCCTTATTTTGCACCCAAATAACGGGAAAAAATAAAAAAAAGTTATTTGAAATATTTTGGTTTTCTGTTTCTGTCCTTATTTTGCACACAAATAACGGGAAAAAAGAAAAAAAAACAGTTATTTGAAATATTTTGGTTTTCTGTTTTTGTCCTTATTTTGCGCCCAAATAACGGGAAAAAGAAAAAAAAAGTTATCTGAAATATTTTGATTTTCTGTTTTTGTCCTTATTTTGCACCTAAATAACGGGAAAAAATAAAAAAAAGTTATCTGAAATATTTTGGTTTTCTGTTTTTGTCCTTATTTTGCACCTAAATAAGGGGAAAAAAGAAAAAAAAAGTTATCTGAAATATTTTGGTTTTCTGTTTTTGTCCTTATTTTGCACCTAAATAACGGGAAAAAAGAAAAAAAAAGTTATCTGAAATATTTTGGTTTTCTGTTTTTGTCCCTATTTTGCACCTAAATAACGGGAAAAAAAAAAAAAAAGTTATCTGAAATATTTTGGTTTTCGGTTTTTGTCCTTATTTTGCACCCAAATAACGGGAAAAAAGAAAAAAAACAGTTATCTGAAATATTTTGGCTTTCTGTTTTTGTCCTTATTTTGCACCCGAATAACGGGAAAAAATAAAAAAAAAGTTATCTGAAATATTTTGGTTTTCTGTTTTTGTCCTTATTTTGCACCCAAATAACGGGAAAAAAGAAAAAAAAAGTTATCTGAAATATTTTGATTTTCTGTTTTTGTCCTTATTTTGCACCTAAATAACGGGAAAAAATAAAAAAAAGTTATCTGAAATATTTTGGTTTTTTTTTGTCCTTATTTTGCACCCAAATAACGGGAAAAAATAAAAAAAAAAAGTTATTTTAAATATTTTGGTTTTCTGTTTTTGTCCTTATTTTGCACCTAAATAAGGGGAAAAAAGAAAAAAAAAGTTATCTGAAATATTTTTGTTTTCTGTTTTTGTCCTTATTTTGCACCTAAATAACGGGAAAAAAGAAAAAAAAAGTTATCTGAAATATTTTGGTTTTCTGGTTTTGTCCTTATTTTGTACCTAAATAACAGGAAAAAAGAAAAAAAAAGTTATCTGAAATATTTTGGTTTTCTGTTTTTGTCCTTATTTTGCACCCAAAAAACGGGAAAAAATAAAAAAAAAGTTATTTAAAATATTTTGGTTTTCTGTTTTTGTCCTTAATTTGCACTCAAATAACGCGAAAAAAAGAAAAAAAAGATATCTGAAATATTTTGGTTTTCTGTTTTTATCCTTATTTTGCACCCAAATAACGAGAAAAAATAAAAAAAAAGTTATCTGAAATATTTGGGTTTTCTGTTTTCGTCCTTATTTTGCACCTAAATAACGGGAAAAAAGAAAAAAAAAGTTATCTGAAATATTTTGGTTTTCTGGTTTTGTCCTTATTTTGTACCTAAATAACAGGAAAAAAGAAAAAAAAAGTTATCTGAAATATTTTGGTTTTCTGTTTTTGTCCTTATTTTGCACCCAAAAAACGGGAAAAAATAAAAAAAAAGTTATTTAAAATATTTTGGTTTTCTGTTTTTGTCCTTATTTTGCACCCAAATAACGGGAAAAAATAAAAAAAAGTTATTTGAAATATTTTGGTTTTCTGTTTCTGTCCTTATTTTGCACACAAATAACGGGAAAAAAGAAAAAAAAACAGTTATTTGAAATATTTTGGTTTTCTGTTTTTGTCCTTATTTTGCGCCCAAATAACGGGAAAAAGAAAAAAAAAGTTATCTGAAATATTTTGGTTTTCTGTTTTTGTCCTTATTTTGCACCCAAATAACGGGAAAAAAAAAGTTATCAGAAATATTTTGGTTTTCTGTTTTTGTCCTTATTTTGCACCCAAATAACGGGAAAAAAAAAGTTATCTGAAATATTTTGGTTTTCTGTTTTTGTCCTTATTTTGCACCTAAATAACGGGAAAAAAGAAAAAAAAAGTTATTTGAAATATTTTGGTTTTCTGTTTTTGTCCTTATTTTGCACCTAAATAATGGGAAAAAATAATAAAAAAGTTATTTGAAATATTTTGGTTTTCTGTTTTTGTCCTTATTTTGCACCCAAATAACGGGAAAAAAGAAAAAAAACAGTTATCTGAAATATTTTGGCTTTCTGTTTTTGTCCTTATTTTGCGCCCAAATAACGGGAAAAATGAAAAAAAAAGTTATCTGAAATATTTTGGTTTTCTGTTTTTGTCCTTATTTTGCGCCCAAATAACGGGAAAAATGAAAAAAAAAGTTATCTGAAATATTTTGGTTTTCTGTTTTTGTCCTTATTTTGCACCCAAATAACGGGAAAAAATAAAAAAAAAGTTATTTGAAATATTTTGATTTTCTGTGTTTGTCCTTATTTTGCACCCAAATAACGGGAAAAAATAAAAAAAAGTTATTTGAAATATTTTGGTTTTCTGTTTCTGTCCTTATTTTGCACACAAATAACGGGAAAAAGAAAAAAAAAGTTATCTGAAATATTTTGGTTTTCTGTTTTTGTCCTTATTTTGCACCCAAATAACGGGAAAAAAAAAGTTATCAGAAATATTTTGGTTTTCTGTTTTTGTCCTTATTTTGCACCCAAATAACGGGAAAAAAAAAGTTATCTGAAATATTTTGGTTTTCTGTTTTTGTCCTTATTTTGCACCTAAATAACGGGAAAAAAGAAAAAAAAAGTTATCTGAAATAGTTTGGTTTTCTGTTTTTGTCCTTATTTTGCACCTAAATAATGGGAAAAAATAATAAAAAAGTTATTTGAAATATTTTGGTTTTCTGTTTTTGTCCTTATTTTGCACCCAAATAACGGGAAAAAAGAAAAAAAACAGTTATCTGAAATATTTTGGCTTTCTGTTTTTGTCCTTATTTTACACCCAAATAACGGGAAAAAATAAAAAAAAAGTTATCTGAAATATTTTGGTTTTCTGTTTTTGTCCTTATTTTGCACCCAAATAACGGGAAACAAGAAAAAAAAAGTTATCTGAAATATTTTGATTTTCTGTTTTTGTCCTTATTTTGCACCTAAATAACGGGAAAAAATAAAAAAAAGTTATCCGAAATATTTTGGTTTTCTGTTTTTGTCCTTATTTTGCACCTAAATAAGGGGAAAAAAGAAAAAAAAAGTTATCTGAAATATTTTGGTTTTCTGTTTTTGTCCTTATTTTGCACCTAAATAACGGGAAAAAAGAAAAAAAAAGTTATCTGAAATATTTTGGTTTTCTGTTTTTGTCCTTATTTTGCACCTAAATAACGGGAAAAAAAAAAAAAAAGTTATCTGAAATATTTTGGTTTTCGGTTTTTGTCCTTATTTTGCACCCAAATAACGGGAAAAAAGAAAAAAAACAGTTATCTGAAATATTTTGGCTTTCTGTTTTTGTCCTTATTTTGCACCCGAATAACGGGAAAAAATAAAAAAAAAGTTATCTGAAATATTTTGGTTTTCTGTTTTTGTCCTTATTTTGCACCCAAATAACGGGAAAAAAGAAAAAAAAAGTTATCTGAAATATTTTGATTTTCTGTTTTTGTCCTTATTTTGCACCTAAATAACGGGAAAAAATAAAAAAAAGTTATCTGAAATATTTTGGTTTTTTTTTGTCCTTATTTTGCACCCAAATAACGGGAAAAAATAAAAAAAAAAAGTTATTTTAAATATTTTGGTTTTCTGTTTTTGTCCTTATTTTGCACCTAAATAAGGGGAAAAAAGAAAAAAAAAGTTATCTGAAATATTTTTGTTTTCTGTTTTTGTCCTTATTTTGCACCTAAATAACGGGAAAAAAGAAAAAAAAAGTTATCTGAAATATTTTGGTTTTCTGGTTTTGTCCTTATTTTGTACCTAAATAACAGGAAAAAAGAAAAAAAAAGTTATCTGAAATATTTTGGTTTTCTGTTTTTGTCCTTATTTTGCACCCAAAAAACGGGAAAAAATAAAAAAAAAGTTATTTAAAATATTTTGGTTTTCTGTTTTTGTCCTTAATTTGCACTCAAATAACGCGAAAAAAAGAAAAAAAAGATATCTGAAATATTTTGGTTTTCTGTTTTTATCCTTATTTTGCACCCAAATAACGAGAAAAAATAAAAAAAAAGTTATCTGAAATATTTGGGTTTTCTGTTTTCGTCCTTATTTTGCACCTAAATAACGGGAAAAAAGAAAAAAAAAGTTATCTGAAATATTTTGGTTTTGTGTTTTTGTCCTTATTTTGCACCTAAATAACGGGAAAAAATAAAAAAAAAGTTATCTGAAATATTTTGGTTTTTTTTTTGTCCTTATTTTGCACCCAAATAACGGGAAAAAATAAAAAAAAAAAGTTATTTTAAATATTTTGGTTTTCTGTTTTTGTCCTTATTTTGCACCCAAATAACGGGAAAAAATAAAAAAAAAGTTATCTGAAATATTTTTGTTTTCTGTTTTTGTCCATATTTTGCACCCAAATAACGGGAAAAAAGAAAAAAAAAGTTATTTGAAATATTTTGGTTTTCTGTTTTTGTCCTTATTTTGCACCTAAATAATGGGAAAAAATAATAAAAAAGTTATTTGAAATATTTTGGTTTTCTGTTTTTGTCCTTATTTTGCACCCAAATAACGGGAAAAAAGAAAAAAAACAGTTATCTGAAATATTTTGGCTTTCTGTTTTTGTCCTTATTTTGCACCCAAATAACGGGAAAAAATAAAAAAAAAGTTATCTGAAATATTTTGGTTTTCTGTTTTTGTCCTTATTTTGCACCCAAATAACGGGAAAAAAGAAAAAAAAAGTTATCTGAAATATTTTGATTTTCTGTTTTTGTCCTTATTTTGCACCTAAATAACGGGAAAAAATAAAAAAAAGTTATCTGAAATATTTTGGTTTTCTGTTTTTGTCCTTATTTTGCACCTAAATAAGGGGAAAAAAGAAAAAAAAAGTTATCTGAAATATTATGGTTTTCTGTTTTTGTCCTTATTTTGCACCTAAATAACGGGAAAAAAGAAAAAAAAAGTTATCTGAAATATTTTGGTTTTCTGTTTTTGTCCTTATTTTGCACCTAAATAACGGGAACAAAAAAAAAAAAGTTATCTGAAATATTTTGGTTTTCGGTTTTTGTCCTTATTTTGCACCCAAATAACGGGAAAAAAGAAAAAAAACAGTTATCTGAAATATTTTGGCTTTCTGTTTTTGTCCTTATTTTGCACCCGAATAACGGGAAAAAATAAAAAAAAAGTTATCTGAAATATTTTGGTTTTCTGTTTTTGTCCTTATTTTGCACCTAAATAAGGGGAAAAAAGAAAAAAAAAGTTATCTGAAATATTATGGTTTTCTGTTTTTGTCCTTGTGTTGCACCTAAATAACGGGAAAAAAGAAAAAAAAAGTTATCTGAAATATTTTGGTTTTCTGTTTTTGTCCTTATTTTGCACCTAAATAAGGGGAAAAAAGAAAAAAAAAGTTATCTGAAATATTTTGGTTTTCTGTTTTTGTCCTTATTTTGCACCCAAATAACGGGAAAAAAGAAAAAAAAAGTTATCTGAAATATTTTGATTTTCTGTTTTTGTCCTTATTTTGCACCTAAATAACGGGAAAAAATAAAAAAAAGTTATCTGAAATATTTTGGTTTTTCTTTTGTCCTTATTTTGCACCCAAATAACGGGAAAAAATAAAAAAAAAAAGTTATTTTAAATATTTTGGTTTTCTGTTTTTGTCCTTATTTTGCACCTAAATAAGGGGAAAAAAGAAAAAAAAAGTTATCTGAAATATTTTTGTTTTCTGTTTTTGTCCTTATTTTGCACCTAAATAACGGGAAAAAAGAAAAAAAAAGTTATCTGAAATATTTTGGTTTTCTGGTTTTGTCCTTATTTTGTACCTAAATAACAGGAAAAAAGAAAAAAAAAGTTATCTGAAATATTTTGGTTTTCTGTTTTTGTCCTTATTTTGCACCCAAAAAACGGGAAAAAATAAAAAAAAAGTTATTTAAAATATTTTGGTTTTCTGTTTTTGTCCTTAATTTGCACTCAAATAACGCGAAAAAAAGAAAAAAAAGATATCTGAAATATTTTGGTTTTCTGTTTTTATCCTTATTTTGCACCCAAATAACGAGAAAAAATAAAAAAAAAGTTATCTGAAATATTTGGGTTTTCTGTTTTCGTCCTTATTTTGCACCTAAATAACGGGAAAAAAGAAAAAAAAAGTTATCTGAAATATTTTGGTTTTGTGTTTTTGTCCTTATTTTGCACCTAAATAACGGGAAAATATAAAAAAAAAGTTATCTGAAATATTTTGGTTTTTTTTTTGTCCTTATTTTGCACCCAAATAACGGGAAAAAATAAAAAAAAAAGTTATTTTAAATATTTTGGTTTTCGGTTTTTGTCCTTATTTTGCACCCAAATAACGGGAAAAAATAAAAAAAAAGTTATCTGAAATATTTTTGTTTTCTGTTTTTGTCCATATTTTGCACCCAAATAACGGGAAAAAAGAAAAAAAAAGTTATTTGAAATATTTTGGTTTTCTGTTTTTGTCCTTATTTTGCACCCAAATAACTTGAAAAAATAAAAAAAAAGTTATTTGAAATATTTTGGTTTCCTGTTATTGTCCTTATTTTGCACCCAAATAACGGGAAAAAATAAAAAAAAAGTTATCTGAAATATTTTGGTTTTCTGTTTTTGTCCTTATTTTGCACCTAAATAACGGGAAAAAAGAAAAAAAAAGTTATCTGAAATATTTTGGTTTCCCGTTATTTGGGTGCAAAATAAGGACAAAAACAGAAAACCAATATATTTCAGATAACTTTTTTTTTCTTTTTTCCCGTTATTTAGGTGCAAAATAAGGACAAAAACAGAAAACCAAAATATTTCAGATAACTTTTTTTTTATTTTTTCAAGTTATTTGGGTGCAAAATAAGGACAAAAACAGAAAACCAAAATATTTCAGATAACTTTTGGTTTTCTGTTTTTGTCCTTATTTTGCACCCAAATAACGGGAAAAAAGAAAAAAAAAGTTATCTGAAATATTTTGGTTTTCTGTTTTTGTCCTTATTTTGCACCCAAATAACTTGAAAAAATAAAAAAAAAGTTATTTGAAATATTTTGGTTTCCTGTTATTGTCCTTATTTTGCACCCAAATAACGGGAAAAAATAAAAAAAAAGTTATCTGAAATATTTTTGTTTTCTGTTTTTGTCCATATTTTGCACCCAAATAACGGGAAAAAAGAAAAAAAAGTTATTTGAAATATTTTGGTTTTCTGTTTTTGTCCTTATTTTGCACCCAAATAACTTGAAAAAATAAAAAAAAAGTTATTTGAAATATTTTGGTTTCCTGTTATTGTCCTTATTTTGCACCCAAATAACCGGAAAAAAGAAAAAAAAAGTTATCTGAAATATTTTGGTTTTCTGTTTTTGTCCTTTTTTCCACCTAAATAACGGGAAAAAAGAAAAAAAAAGTTATTTGAAATATTTTGGTTTTCTGCTTTTTTCCTTATTTTGCACCTAAATAACGGGAAAAAATAAAAAAAAAGTTATCTGAAATATTTTGGTTTCCCGTTATTTGGGTGCAAAATAAGGACAAAAAAAGAAAACAAAAGTTATCTGAAATATTTTGGTTTTCTGTTTTTGTCCTTATTTTGCACCCAAATAACGGGAAAAAATAAAAAAAAAGTAATTTGAAATATTTTGGTTTTCTGTTTTTGTCCTTATTTTGCACCCAAATAACGGGAAGAAAGAAAAAAAAAGTTATTTGAAATATTTTAGTTTTCTGTTTTTGTCCTTATTTTGCACCCAAATAACGGGAAAAAAAAAAGTTATCTGAAATATTTTGGTTTTCTGTTTTTGTCCTTATTTTGCACCTAAATAACGGGGAAAAAGAAAAAAAAAGTTATCTGAAATATTTTGGTTTTCTGTTTTTGTCTTTATTTTGCACCTAAATAACGGGAAAAAAGAAAAAAAAAGTTATCTGAAATATTTTGGTTTTCTGTTTTTGTCCTTATTTTGGACCCAAATAACGGGAAAAAATAAAAAAAAAGTTATTTGAAATATTTTGGTTTTCTGTTTTTGTCCTTATTTTGCACCCAAATAATGGGAAAAAATAAAAAAAAAGTTATCTGAAATATTTTGGTTTTCGGTTTTTGTCCTTATTTTGCACCCAAATAACGGGACAAAAAAAAAAAAGTTATTTGAAATATTTTGGTTTTCTGTTTTTGTCCTTATTTTGCACCCAAATAACGGGAAAAAAGAAAAAAAAAGTTACTTAAAATATTTTGGTTTTCTGTTTTTGTCCTTATTTTGCACCTAAATAACGGGAAAAAAGAAAAAAAAGGTTATTTGAAATATTTTGGTTTTATGTTTTTGTCCTTATTTTGCACCCAAATAACGGGAAAAAAGAAAAAAAAAGTTATCTGAAATATTTTGGTTTTCTGTTTTTGTCCTTATTTTGCACCCAAATAACGGGAAAAAATAAAAAAAAGTTATCTGAAATATTTTGGTTTTCTGTTTTTGTCCTTATTTTGCACCCAAATAACGGGAAAAAAGAAAAAAAAAGTTATTTGAAATATTTTAGTTTTCTGTTTTTGTCCTTATTTTGCACCCAAATAACGGGGAAAAAAAAAGTTATCTGAAATATTTTGGTTTTCTGTTTTTGTCATTATTTTGCACCCCAAATAACGGGGAAAAAGAAAAAAAAAGTTATCTGAAATATTTTGGTTTTCTGTTTTTGTCTTTATTTTGCACCTAAATAACGGGAAAAAAGAAAAAAAAAGTTATCTGAAATATTTTGGTTTTCTGTTTTTGTCCTTATTTTGCACCCATATAACGGGAAAAAATAAAAAAAAAGTTATTTGAAATATTTTGGTTTTCTGTTTTTGTCCTTACTTTGCACCTAAATAACGGGAAAAAAAAAAAAAAGTTATCTGAAATATTTTGGTTTTCTGTTTTTGTCCTTATTTTGCACCCCAAATAACGGGAAAAAAGAAAAAAAAAGTTATTTGAAATATTTTGGTTATTTGAAATATTTTTTCTGGTTTTGTCCTTATTTTGCACCTAAATAACCGGAAAAAAGAAAAAAAAAATTATCTGAAATATTTTGGTTTTCTGTTTTTGTCTTTATTTTGCACCTAAATAACGGGAAAAGAGAAAAAAAAAGTTATATGGAATATTTTGGTTTTCTGTTTTTGTCCTTATTTTGCACCCAAATAACAGGAAAAAAGAAAAAAAAAGTTATCTGAAATATTTTGGTTTTCTGTTTTTGTCCTTATTTTGCACCGAAATAACGGGAAAAAATAAAAAAAAATTAACTGAAATATTTTGGTTTTCTTTTTGTGTCCTTATTTTGCACCCAAATAACGGGTAAAAAATAAAAAAAAAAATATTTGAAATATTTTGGTTTTCAGTTTTTGTCCTTATTTTGCATCCAAATAACGGAAAAAATTAAAAAAAAAGTTATCTGGAATATTTTGGTTTTCTGTTTTTGTCCTTATTTTGCACCCAAATAACGGGAAAAAATAAAAAAAAAGTTATTTGATATATTTTGGTTTTCTGTTTTTGTCCTTGTTTTGCACCCAAATAACGGGAAAAAAGAAAAAAAAAGTTATCTGAAATATTTTGGTTTTCTGTTTTTGTCCTTATTTTGCACCTAAATAACGGGAAAAAAGAAAAAAAAAGTTATCTGAAATATTTTGGTTTTCGGTTTTTGTCCTTATTTTGCACATAAATAACGGGAAAAATAAAAAAAAAGTTATTTGAAATATTTTGGTTTTCTGTTTTTGTCCTTCTTTTGCACCTAAATAACGGGAAAAAAGAAAAAAAAAGTTATCTGAAATATTTTGGTTTTCTGTTTTTGTCCTTATTTTGCACCCAAATAACGGGAAAAAAGAAAAAAAAAATATTTGAAATATTTCGGTTTTCTGTTTTTGTCCTTATTTTGCACCTAAATAACGGGAAAAAAGAAAAAAAAAGTTATCTGAAATATTTTGGTTTTCTGTTTTTGGCCTTATTTTGCACCAAAATAACGGGACAAAATAAAAAAAAAGTTATTTGAAATATTTTGGTTTTCTGTTTCTCTCCTTATTTTGCACCCAAATAACGGGAAAAAAGAAAAAAAACAGTTATTTGAAATATTTTCATTTTCTGTTTTTGTCCTTATTTTGCACCCAAATAACGGGAAAAAAGAAAAAAAAGTTATTTGATATATTTTGGTTTTCTGTTTTTGTCCTTATTTTACACCCAAAAAACGGGAAAAAAGAAAAAAAAAGTTATTTGAAATATTTTGGTTTTCTGTTTTTGTCCTTATTTTGCACCCAAATAAGGGGAAAAAAGAAAAAAAAAGTTATCTGAAATATTTGGGTTTTCTGTTTTTGTCCTTATTTTACACCCAAATAACGGGAAAAAATAAAAAAAAAGTTATTTGAAATATTTTGGTTTTCTGTTTTTGTCCTTATTTTGCACCTAAATAACGGGAAAAAAGAAAAAAAAAGTTATCTGAAATATTTTGGTTTTCTGTTTTTGTCCTTATTTTGCACCCAAATAACGGGAAAAAATAAAAAAAAAAGTTATTTGAAATATTTTGGTTTTCTGTTTCTGTCCTTATTTTGCACCCATATAACGGGAAAAAATAAAAAAAAAGTTATTTGAAATATTTTGGTTTTCTGTTTTTGTCCTTATTTTGCACCAAAATAACGGGAAAAAAGAAAAAAAAAGTAATCTGAAATATTTTGGTTTTCTGTTTTTGTCCTTATTTTACACCCAAATAACGGGAAAAAAGAAAAAAAAAGTTATCTGAAATATTTTGGTTTTCGGTTTTATTCCTTATTTTGCACATAACGGGAAAAAAATAAAAAAAAAGTTATTTGAAATATTTTTGTTTTCTGTTTTTGTCCTTATTCTGCACCTAAATAACGGGAAAAAAGAAAAAAAAAGTTATCTGAAATATTTTGGTTTTCTGTTTTTGGCCTTATTTTGGACCCAAATAACGGGAAAAAATAAAAAAAAAAGTTATTTGAAATATTTTAGTTTTTTGTTTTTGTCCTTATTTTGCACATAAATAACGGGGAAAAAATAAAAAAAAAGTTATTTGATATATTTTGGTTTTCTGTTTTTGTCCTTATTTTGCACCCAAATAACGAAAAAAAATAAAAAAAAAGTTGTTTGAAATATTTTGGTTTTCTGTTTTTGTCCTTATTTTGCACCCATATAACGGCAAAAAATAAAAAAAAAGATATTTGAAATATTTTGGTTTTCTGTTTTTGTCCTTATTTTGCACCTAAATAACGGGACAAAAGAAAAAAAAAGTTATTTGAAATATTTTGGTTTTCTGTTTTTGTCCTTATTTTGCACCCAAATAGCGGGAAAAAAGAAAAAAAAAGTTATTTGAAATATTTTGGTTTTCTGCTTTTGTCCTTATTTTGCACCTAAATAACCGGAAAAAAAGAAAAAAAAAGTTATCTGAAATATTTTGGTTTTCTGTTTTTGTCCTTATTTTGCACCTAAATAACGGGGAAAAAAGAAAAAAAAAGTTATCTGAAATATTTTGGTTTTCTGTTTTTGTCCTTATTTTGCACCCAAATAACGGGAAAAAAGAAAAAAAAAGTTATCTGAAATATTTTGGTTTTCTGTTTGTGTCCTTATTTTGCACCCAAATAACGAAAAAAAATAAAAAAAAAGTTATCTGAAATATTTTGGTTTTCTGTTTTTGTCCTTATTTTGCACCCAAATAACGGGAAAAAAGAAAAAAAAAGTTATTTGAAATATTTTGGTTTTCTGTTTTTGTCCTTATTTTGCACCCAAATAAGGGGAAAAAAGAAAAAAAAAGTTATTTGAAATATTTTGGTTTTCTGTTTTTGTGCTTATTTTGCACCCAAATAACGGGAAAAAATAAAAAACAAGTTATTTGAAATATTTTGGTTTTCTGTTTTTGTCCTTATTTTGCACCCAAATAACGGCAAAAAAATAAAAAAAAGTTATCTCAAATATTTTGGTTTTCTGTTTTTGTCCTTATTTTGCACCCAAATAACGGGAAAAAAGAAAAAAAAAGTTATCTGATATATTTTGGTTTTCTGTTTTGTTCTTATTTTGCACCCAAATAATGGGAAAAAATTAAAAAAAAGTTATTTGAAATATTTTGGTTTGCGGTTTTTGTCCTTATTTTGCACCCAAGTAACAGGAAAAAAGAAAAAAAAAGTTATTTTAAATATTTTAGTTTTCTGTTTTTGTCCTTATTTTGCACCCAAATAACGGGAAAAAAAAAGTTAACTGAAATATTTTGGTTTTCTGTTTTTGTCTTTATTTTGCACCTAAATAACGGGAAAAAAGAAAAAAAAAGTTATCTGAAATATTTTGGTTTTCTGTTTTTGTCTTTATTTTGGACCCAAATAACGGGAAAAAATAAAAAAAAAGTTATTTGAAATATTTTGGTTTTCTGTTTTTGTCCTTATTTTGCACCCAAATAATGGGAAAAAATAAAAAAAAAGTTATCTGAAATATTTTGGTTTTCTGTTTTTGTCCTTATTTTGCACCCAAATAACGGGAAAAAAGAAAAAAAAAGTTATTTGAAATATTTTGGTTTTCTGTTTTTGTGCTTATTTTGCACCCAAATAACGGGAAAAAATAAAAAAAAAGTTATTTGAAATATTTTGGTTTTCTGTTTTTGTCCTTATTTTGCACCCAAATAACGGCAAAAAAATAAAAAAAAGTTATCTGAAATATTTTGGTTTTCTGTTTTTGTCCTTATTTTGCACCCAAATAACGGGAAAAAAGAAAAAACAAGTTATCTGAAATATTTTGGTTTTCTGTTTTGTTCTTATTTTGCACCCAAATAATGGGAAAAAATAAAAAAAAAGTTATTTGAAATATTTTGGTTTTCTGTTTCTCTCCTTATTTTGCACCCAAATAACGGGAAAAAAGAAAAAAAACAGTTATTTGAAATATTTTCATTTTCTGTTTTTGTCCTTATTTTGCACCCAAATAACGGGAAAAAAGAAAAAAAAGTTATTTGAAATATTTTGGTTTTCTGTTTTTGTCCTTATTTTGCACCCAAATAACGGGAAAAAAGAAAAAAAAAGTTATCTGAAATATTTGGGTTTTCTGTTTTTGTCCTTATTTTACACCCAAATAACGGGAAAAAAGAAAAAAAAAGTTATCTGAAATATTTTGGTTTTCGGTTTTTGTCCTTATTTTGCACATAACGGGAAAAAAATAAAAAAAAAGTTATTTCAAATATTTTGTTTTTCTGTGTTTGTCCTTATTTTGCACCTAATTAACGGGAAAAGAGAAAAAAAAAGTTATATGCATAATTTTGGTTTTCTGTTTTTGGCCTTATTTTGCACCCAAATAACGGGAAAAAAGAAAAAAAAAGTTATTTGAAATATTTTGGTTTTCTGTTTTTGTCCTTATTTTGCACCTAAATAACGGGAAAAAAGAAAAAAAAAGTTATCTGAAATATTTTGGTTTTCTGTTTTTGTCCTTATTTTGCACCCAAATAACGGGAAAAAATAAAAAAAAAAGTTATTTGAAATATTTTGGTTTTCTGTTTCTGTCCTTATTTTGCACCCATATAACGGGAAAAAATAAAAAAAAAGTTATTTGAAATATTTTGGTTTTCTGTTTTTGTCCTTATTTTGCACCAAAATAACGGGAAAAAAGAAAAAAAAAGTTATCTGAAATATTTTGGTTTTCTGTTTTTGTCCTTATTTTACACCCAAATAACGGGAAAAAAGAAAAAAAAAGTTATCTGAAATATTTTGGTTTTCGGTTTTTGTCTTTATTTTGCACATAACGGGAAAAAAATAAAAAAAAAGTTATTTGAAATATTTTGGTTTTCTGTTTTTGTCCTTATTTTGCACCTAAATAACGGGAAAAAAGAAAAAAAAAGTTATCTGAAATATTTTGGTTTTCTGTTTTTGGCCTAATTTTGTACCCAAATAACGGGAAAAAATAAAAAAAAAAGTTATTTGAAATATTTTGGTTTTTTGTTTCTGTCCTTATTTTGCACCCATATAACGGAAAAAAATAAAAAAAAAGTTATTTGAAATATTTTGGTTTTCTGTTTTTGTCCTTATTTTGCACCAAAATAAGGCGAAAAAAGAAAAAAAAAGTTATCTGAAATATTTTGGTTTTCTGTTTTTGTCCTTATTTTGCACATAAATAACGGGGAAAAAATAAAAAAAAAGTTATTTGAAATATTTTGGTTTTCTGTTTTTGTCCTTATTTTGCACCCAAATAACAAAAAAAAATAAAAAAAAAGTTGTTTGAAATATTTTGGTTTTCTGTTTTTGTCCTTATTTTGCACCTAAATAACGGGGAAAAAGAAAAAAAAAGTTATTTGAAATATTTTGGTTTTCTGTTATTAGTCCTTATTTTGCACCCAAATAGCGGGAAAAAATAAAAAAAAGATATTTGAAATATTTTGGTTTTCTGTTTTTGTCCTTATTTTGCACCTAAATAACGGGAAAAAATAAAAAAAAAGTTATTTGAAATATTCTGGTTTTCTGTTTTTGTCCTTATTTTGCACCTAAATAACGGGAAAAAATAAAAAAAAAGTTATTTGAAATATTTTGGTTTTCTGTTATTAGTCCTTATTTTGCACCCAACTAGCGGGAAAAAAGAAAAAAAAAGTTATTTGAAATATTTTGGTTTTCTGTTTTTGTCCTTATTTTGCACCCAAGTAACAGGAAAAAAGAAAAAAAAAGTTATTTTAAATATTTTAGTTTTCTGTTTTTGTCCTTATTTTGCACCCAAATAACGGGAAAAAAAAAGTTAACTGAAATATTTTGGTTTTCTGTTTTTGTCTTTATTTTGCACCTAAATAACGGGAAAAAAGAAAAAAAAAGTTATCTGAAATATTTTGGTTTTCTGTTTTTGTCCTTATTTTGGACCCAAATAACGGGAAAAAATAAAAAAAAAGTTATTTGAAATATTTTGGTTTTCTGTTTTTGTCCTTATTTTGCACCCAAATAATGGGAAAAAATAAAAAAAAAGTTATCTGAAATATTTTGGTTTTCTGTTTTTGTCCTTATTTTGCACCCAAATAACGGGAAAAAAGAAAAAAAAAGTTATTTGAAATATTTTGGTTTTCTGTTTTTGTGCTTATTTTGCACCCAAATAACGGGAAAAAATAAAAAAAAAGTTATTTGAAATATTTTGGTTTTCTGTTTTTGTCCTTATTTTGCACCCAAATAACGGCAAAAAAATAAAAAAAAGTTATCTGAAATATTTTGGTTTTCTGTTTTTGTCCTTATTTTGCACCCAAATAACGGGAAAAAAGAAAAAAAAAGTTATCTGAAATATTTTGGTTTTCTGTTTTGTTCTTATTTTGCACCCAAATAATGGGAAAAAATAAAAAAAAAGTTATTTGAAATATTTTGGTTTTCTGTTTCTCTCCTTATTTTGCACCCAAATAACGGGAAAAAAGAAAAAAAACAGTTATTTGAAATATTTTCATTTTCTGTTTTTGTCCTTATTTTGCACCCAAATAACGGGAAAAAAGAAAAAAAAGTTATTTGAAATATTTTGGTTTTCTGTTTTTGTCCTTATTTTGCACCCAAATAAGGGGAAAAAAGAAAAAAAAAAGTTATCTGAAATATTTGGGTTTTCTGTTTTTGTCCTTATTTTACACCCAAATAACGGGAAAAAAGAAAAAAAAAGTTATCTGAAATATTTTGGTTTTCGGTTTTTGTCCTTATTTTGCACATAACGGGAAAAAAATAAAAAAAAAGTTATTTGAAATATTTTGGTTTTCTGTTTTTGTCCTTATTTTGCACCTAAATAACGGGAAAAAAGAAAAAAAAAGTTATCTGAAATATTTTGGTTTTCTGTTTTTGGCCTTATTTTGCACCCAAATAACGGGAAAAAAGAAAAAAAAAGTTATTTGAAATATTTTGGTTTTCTGTTTTTGTCCTTATTTTGCACCTAAATAACGGGAAAAAAGAAAAAAAAAGTTATCTGAAATATTTTGGTTTTCTGTTTTTGTCCTTATTTTGCACCCAAATAACGGGAAAAAATAAAAAAAAAAGTTATTTGAAATATTTTGGTTTTCTGTTTCTGTCCTTATTTTGCACCCATATAACGGGAAAAAATAAAAAAAAAGTTATTTGAAATATTTTGGTTTTCTGTTTTTGTCCTTATTTTGCACCAAAATAACGGGAAAAAAGAAAAAAAAAGTTATCTGAAATATTTTGGTTTTCTGTTTTTGTCCTTATTTTACACCCAAATAACGGGAAAAAAGAAAAAAAAAGTTATCTGAAATATTTTGGTTTTCGGTTTTTGTCTTTATTTTGCACATAACGGGAAAAAAATAAAAAAAAAGTTATTTGAAATATTTTGGTTTTCTGTTTTTGTCCTTATTTTGCACCTAAATAACGGGAAAAAAGAAAAAAAAAGTTATCTGAAATATTTTGGTTTTCTGTTTTTGGCCTAATTTTGTACCCAAATAACGGGAAAAAATAAAAAAAAAAGTTATTTGAAATATTTTGGTTTTTTGTTTCTGTCCTTATTTTGCACCCATATAACGGAAAAAAATAAAAAAAAAGTTATTTGAAATATTTTGGTTTTCTGTTTTTGTCCTTATTTTGCACCAAAATAAGGCGAAAAAAGAAAAAAAAAGTTATCTGAAATATTTTGGTTTTCTGTTTTTGTCCTTATTTTGCACATAAATAACGGGGAAAAAATAAAAAAAAAGTTATTTGAAATATTTTGGTTTTCTGTTTTTGTCCTTATTTTGCACCCAAATAACAAAAAAAAATAAAAAAAAAGTTGTTTGAAATATTTTGGTTTTCTGTTTTTGTCCTTATTTTGCACCTAAATAACGGGGAAAAAGAAAAAAAAAGTTATTTGAAATATTTTGGTTTTCTGTTATTAGTCCTTATTTTGCACCCAAATAGCGGGAAAAAATAAAAAAAAAGATATTTGAAATATTTTGGTTTTCTGTTTTTGTCCTTATTTTGCACCTAAATAACGGGAAAAAATAAAAAAAAAGTTATTTGAAATATTCTGGTTTTCTGTTTTTGTCCTTATTTTGCACCTAAATAACGGGAAAAAAGAAAAAAAAAGTTATTTGAAATATTTTGGTTTTCTGTTATTAGTCCTTATTTTGCACCCAACTAGCGGGAAAAAAGAAAAAAAAAGTTATTTGAAATATTTTGGTTTTCTGTTTTTGTCCTTATTTTGCACCTAAATAACCGGAAAAAAAGAAAAAAAAAGTTATCTGAAATATTTTGGTTTTCTGTTTTTGTCCTTATTTTGCACCTAAATAACGGGGAAAAAAGAAAAAAAAAGTTATCTGAAATATTTTGGTTTTCTGTTTTTGTCCTTATTTTGCACCCAAATAACGGGAAAAAAGAAAAAAAAAGTTATCTGAAATATTTTGGTTTTCTGTTTGTGTAATTATTTTGCACCCAAATAACGGAAAAAAATAAAAAAAAAGTTATCTGAAATATTTTGGTTTTCTGTTTTTGTCCTTATTTTGCACCCAAATAACGGGAAAAAAGAAAAAAAAAGTTATTTGAAATATTTTGGTTTTCTGTTTTTGTCCTTATTTTGCACCCAAATAACGGGAAAAAAGAAAAAAAAAGTTATTTGAAATATTTTGGTTTTCTGTTTTTGTGCTTATTTTGCACCCAAATAACGGGAAAAAATAAAAAAAAAGTTATTTGAAATATTTTGGTTTTCTGTTTTTGTCCTTATTTTGCACCCAAATAACGGCAAAAAAATAAAAAAAAGTTATCTGAAATATTTTGGTTTTCTGTTTTTGTCCTTATTTTGCACCCAAATAACGGGAAAAAAGAAAAAAAAAGTTATCTGAAATATTTTGGTTTTCTGTTTTGTTCTTATTTTGCACCAAATAATGGGAAAAAATTGAAAAAAAGTTATTTGAAATATTTTGGTTTGCGGTTTTTGGCCTTATTTTGCACCCAAGTAACAGGAAAAAAGAAAAAAAAAGTTATTTGAAATATTTTAGTTTTCTGTTTTTGTCCTTATTTTGCACCCAAATAACGGGAAAAAAAAAAGTTATCTGAAATATTTTGGTTTTCTGTTTTTGTCTTTATTTTGCACCTAAATAACAGGTAAAAAGAAAAAAAAGTTATCTGAAATATTTTGGTTTTCTGTTTTTGTCCTTATTTTGGACCCAAATAACGGGAAAAAATAAAAAAAAAGTTATTTGAAATATTTTGGTTTTCTGTTTTTGTCCTTATTTTGCACCCAAATAATGGGAAAAAATAAAAAAAAAGTTATCTGAAATATTTTGGTTTTCTGTTTTTGTCCTTATTTTGCACCCAAATAGCGGGAAAAAAGAAAACAAAAGCTATTTGAAATATTTTGGTTTTCTGTTTTTGTGCTTATTTTGCACCCAAATAACGGGAAACAATAAAAAAAAAGTTATTTGAAATATTTTGGTTTTCTGTTTTTGTCCTTATTTTGCACCCAAATAACGGCAAAAAAATAAAAAAAAGTTATCTGAAATATTTTGGTTTTCTGTTTTTGTCCTTATTTTGCACCCAAATAACGGGAAAAAAGAAAAAAAAAGTTATCTGAAATATTTTGGTTTTCTGTTTTGTTCTTATTTTGCACCCAAATAATGGGAAAAAATAAAAAAAAAGTTATTTGAAATATTTTGGTTTTCTGTTTTTGTCCTTATTTTGCACCCAAATAACGGGAAAAAAGAAAAAAAAAGTATTTGGGTTTTCTGTTTTTGTCCTTATTTTACACCCAAATAACGGGAAAAAAGAAAAAAAAAGTTATCTGAAATATTTTGGTTTTCGGTTTTTGTCCTTATTTTGCACATAACGGGAAAAAAATAAAAAAAAAGTTATTTGAAATATTTTGGTTTTCTGTTTTTGTCCTTATTTTGCACCTAAATAACGGGAAAAAAGAAAAAAAAAGTTATCTGAAATATTTTGGTTTTCTGTTTTTGGCCTTATTTTGCACCCAAATAACGGGAAAAAAGAAAAAAAAAGTTATTTGAAATATTTTGGTTTTCTGTTTTTGTCCTTATTTTGCACCTAAATAACGGGAAAAAAGAAAAAAAAAGTTATCTGAAATATTTTGGTTTTCTGTTTTTGTCCTTATTTTGCACCCAAATAACGGGAAAAAAGAAAAAAAAAGTTATCTGAAATATTTTGGTTTTCTGTTTCTGTCCTTATTTTGCACCCATATAACGGGAAAAAATAAAAAAAAAGTTATTTGAAATATTTTGGTTTTCTGTTTTTGTCCTTATTTTGCACCAAAATAACGGGAAAAAAGAAAAAAAAAGTTATCTGAAATATTTTGGTTTTCTGTTTTTGTCCTTATTTTACACCCAAATAACGGGAAAAAAAAAAAAAAAAGTTATCTGAAATATTTTGGTTTTCGGTTTTTGTCCTTATTTTGCACATAACGGGAAAAAAATAAAAAAAAAGTTATTTGAAATATTTTGGTTTTCTGTTTTTGTCCTTATTTTGCACCTAAATAACGGGAAAAAAGAAAAAAAAAGTTATCTGAAATATTTTGGTTTTCTGTTTTTGGCCTTATTTTGCACCCAAATAACGGGAAAAAATAAAAAAAAAAGTTATTTGAAATATTTTGGTTTTTTGTTTCTGTCCTTATTTTGCACCCATATAACGGAAAAAAATAAAAAAAAAGTTATTTGAAATATTTTGGTTTTCTGTTTTTGTCCTTATTTTGCACCAAAATAAGGCGAAAAAAGAAAAAAAAAGTTATCTGAAATATTTTGGTTTTCTGTTTTTGTCCTTATTTTGCACATAAATAACGGGGAAAAAATAAAAAAAAAGTTATTTGAAATATTTTGGTTTTCTGTTTTTGTCCTTATTTTGCACCCAAATAACAAAAAAAAATAAAAAAAAAGTTGTTTGAAATATTTTGGTTTTCTGTTTTTGTCCTTATTTTGCACCCATATAACGGGAAAAAATAAAAAAAAAGATATTTGAAATATTTTGGTTTTCTGTTTTTGTCCTTATTTTGCACCTAAATAACGGGAAAAAATAAAAAAAAAGTTATTTGAAATATTCTGGTTTTCTGTTTTTGTCCTTATTTTGCACCTAAATAACGGGAAAAAAGAAAAAAAAAGTTATTTGAAATATTTTGGTTTTCTGTTTTTGTCCTTATTTTGCACCCAAATAGCGGGAAAAAAGAAAAAAAAAGTTATTTGAAATATTTTGGTTTTCTGTTTTTGTCCTTATTTTGCACCTAAATAACCGGAAAAAAAGAAAAAAAAAGTTATCTGAAATATTTTGGTTTTCTGTTTTTGTCCTTATTTTGCACCTAAATAACGGGGAAAAAAGAAAAAAAAAGTTAACTGAAATATTATGGTTTTCTGTTTTTGTCCTTATTTTGCACCCAAATAACGGGAAAAAAGAAAAAAAAATTTATCTGAAATATTTTGGTTTTCTGTTTGTGTCCTTATTTTGCACCCAAATAACGGAAAAAAATAAAAAAAAAGTTATCTGAAATATTTTGGTTTTCTGTTTTTGTCCTTATTTTGCACCCAAATAACGGGAAAAAAGAAAAAAAAGTTATCTGAAATATTTTGGTTTTCTGTTTTTGTCCTTATTTTGGACCCAAATAACGGGAAAAAATAAAAAAAAAGTTATTTGAAATATTTTGGTTTTCTGTTTTTGTCCTTATTTTGCACCCAAATAATGGGAAAAAATAAAAAAAAAGTTATCTGAAATATTTTGGTTTTCTGTTTTTGTCCTTATTTTACACCCAAATAACGGGAAAAAAGAAAAAAAAAGTTATTTGAAATATTTTGGTTTTCTGTTTTTGTGCTTATTTTGCACCCAAATAACGGGAAAAAATAAAAAAAAAGTTATTTGAAATATTTTGGTTTTCTGTTTTTGTCCTTATTTTGCACCCAAATAACGGCAAAAAAATAAAAAAAAGTTATCTGAAATATTTTGGTTTTCTGTTTTTGTCCTTATTTTGCACCCAAATAACGGGAAAAAAGAAAAAAAAAGTTATCTGAAATATTTTGGTTTTCTGTTTTTGTCCTTATTTTGCACCCAAATAACGGGAAAAAAGAAAAAAAAAGTTATTTGAAATATTTTGGTTTTCTGTTTTTGTGCTTATTTTGCACCCAAATAACGGGAAAAAATAAAAAAAAAGTTATTTGAAATATTTTGGTTTTCTGTTTTTGTCCTTATTTTGCACCCAAATAACGGCAAAAAAATAAAAAAAAGTTATCTGAAATATTTTGGTTTTCTGTTTTTGTCCTTATTTTGCACACAAATAACGGGAAAAAAGAAAAAAAAAGTTATCTGAAATATTTTGGTTTTCTGTTTTGTTCTTATTTTGCACCCAAATAATGGGAAAAAATTAAAAAAAAGTTATTTGAAATATTTTGGTTTGCGGTTTTTATCCTTATTTTGCACCCAAGTAACAGGAAAAAAGAAAAAAAAGTTATTTGAAATATTTTGGTTTTCTGTTTTTGTCCTTATTTTGCACCCAAATAACGGGAAAAAAGAAAAAAAAAGTTATTTAAAATATTTTGGTTTTCTGTTTCTGTCCTTATTTTGCACCTAAATAACGGGAAAAAAGAAAAAAAGGTTATTTGAAATATTTTGGTTTTATGTTTTTGTCCTTATTTTGCACCCAAATAACGAAAAAAAATAAAAAAAAAGTTATTTGAAATATTTTGGTTTTCTGTTTTTTTCCTTATTTTGCACCCAAATAACGGGAAAAAAGAAAAAAAAGTAATTTGAAATATTTTGGTTTTCTATTTTTGTCCTTATTTTGCACCCAAATAACGGGAAAAAAGAAAAAAAAAGTTATCTTAAATATTTTGGTTTTCTGTTTTTGTCCTTATTTTGCACCCAAATAACGAAAAAAAATAAAAAAAAAGTTATTTGAAATATTTTGGTTTTCTGTTTTTTTCCTTATTTTGCACCCATATAACGGGAAAAAATAAAAAAAAAGTCATTTGAAATATTTTGGTTTTCTGTTTTTGTCCTTATTTTGCACCTAAATAACGGAAAAAACAAAAAAGTTATATGAAATATTTTGGTTTTCTGTTTTTGTCCTTATTTTGCACCCAAATAATGGGAAAAAATAAAAAAAAAGTTATCTGAAATATTTTGGTTTTCTGTTTTTGTCCTTATTTTGCACCTAAATAACGGGAAAAAAGAAAAAAAAAGTTATCTGAAATATTTTGGTTTTCTGTTTTTGTCCTTATTTTGCACCTAAATAACGGGAAAAAATAAAAAAAAAGGTATCTGAAATATTTTTGTTTTTTTTTTGTCCTTATTTTGCACCCAAATAACGGGAAAAAAGAAAAAAAAAGTTATTTGAAATATTTTGGTTTTCTGTTTTTGTGCTTATTTTGCACCCAAATAACGGGAAAAAATAAAAAAAAAGTTATTTGAAATATTTTGGTTTTCTGTTTTTGTTCTTATTTTGCACCAAAATAAGGGGAAAAAAGAAAAAAAAAGTTATCTGAAATATTTTGGTTTTCTGTTTTTGTCCTTATTTTGCACCCAAATAACGGGAAAAAATAAAAAAAAAACTTATTTGAAATATTTTGGTTTTTTGTTTCTGTCCTTATTTTGCACCCATATAACGGAAAAAAATAAAAAAAAAGTTATTTGAAATATTTTGGTTTTCTGTTTTTGTCCTTATTTTGCACCAAAATAAGGGGAAAAAAGAAAAAAAAAGTTATCTGAAATATTTTGGTTTTCTGTTTTTGTCCTTATTTTGCACCTAAATAACGGGAAAAAAGAAAAAAAAAGTTATCTGAAATATTTTGGTTTTCTGTTTTTGTCCTTATTTTGCACCCAAATAACGGGAAAAAATAAAAAAAAAAGTTATTTGAAATATTTTGGTTTTCTGTTTCTGTCCTTATTTTGCACCCATATAACGGGAAAAAATAAAATAAAAGTTATTTGAAATATTTTGGTTTTCTGTTTTTGTCCTTATTTTGCACCAAAATAACGTGAAAAAAGAAAAAAAAAGTTATTTGAAATATTTTGGTTTTCTGTTTTTGTCCTTATTTTACACCCAAATAACGGGAAAAAAGAAAAAAAAAGTAATCTGAAATATTTTGGTTTTCGGTTTTTGTCCTTATTTTGCACATAACGGGAAAAAAATAAAAAAAAAGTTATTTGAAATATTTTGGTTTTCTGTTTTTGTCCTTATTTTGCACCTAAATAACGGGAAACAAGAAAAAAAAAGTTATCTGAAATATTTTGGTTTTCTGTTTTTGGCCTTATTTTGCACCCAAATAACGGGAAAAAAGAAAAAAAAGTTATTTGAAATATTTTGGTTTTCTGTTTTTGTCCTTATTTTGCACCTAAATAACGGGAAAAAAGTTATCTGAAATATTTTGGTTTTCTGTTTTTGTCCTTATTTTGCACCCAAATAACGGGAAAAAATAAAAAAAAAACTTATTTGAAATATTTTGGTTTTTTGTTTCTGTCCTTATTTTGCACCTAAATAACGGGAAACAAGAAAAAAAAAGTTATCTGAAATATTTTGGTTTTCTGTTTTTGGCCTTATTTTGCACCCATATAACGGAAAAAAATAAAAAAAAAGTTATTTGAAATATTTTGGTTTTCTGTTTTTGTCCTTATTTTGCACCAAAATAAGGGGAAAAAAGAAAAAAAAAGTTATCTGAAATATTTTGGTTTTCTGTTTTTGTCCTTATTTTGCACATAAATAACGGGGAAAAAATAAAAAAAAAGTTATTTGAAATATTTTGGTTTTCTGTTTTTGTCCTTATTTTGCACCCAAATAACGAAAAAAAATAAAAAAAAAGTTGTTTGAAATATTTTGGTTTTCTGTTTTTGTCCTTATTTTGCACCCATATAACGGGAAAAAATAAAAAAAAAGATATTTGAAATATTTTGGTTTTCTGTTTTTGTCCTTATTTTGCACCTAAATAACGGGAAAAAATAAAAAAAAAGTTATTTGAAATATTCTGGTTTTCTGTTTTTGTCCTTATTTTGCACCTAAATAACGGGAAAAAAGAAAAAAAAAGTTATCTGAAATATTTTGGTTTTCTGTTTTTGTCCTTATTTTGCACCCAAATAACGGGAAAAAAGAAAAAAAAAGTTATTTGAAATATTTTGGTTTTCTGTTTTTGTCCTTATTTTGCACCTAAATAACCGGAAAAAAAGAAAAAAAAAGTTATCTGAAATATTTTGGTTTTCTGTTTTTGTCCTTATTTTGCACCTAAATAACGGGGAAAAAAGAAAAAAAAAGTTATCTGAAATATTTTGGTTTTCTGTTTTTGTCCTTATTTTGCACCCAAATAACGGGAAAAAAGAAAAAAAAAGTTATCTGAAATATTTTGGTTTTCTGTTTTTGTTCTTATTTTGCACCCAAATAACGGAAAAAAATAAAAAAAAAGTTATTTGAAATATTTTGGTTTTCTGTTTTTGTCCTTATTTTGCACCCAAATAACGGCAAAAAAATAAAAAAAAGTTATCTGAAATATTTTGGTTTTCTGTTGTTGTCCTTATTTTGCACCCAAATAACGGGAAAAAAGAAAAAAAAAGTTATCTGAAATATTTTGGTTTTCTGTTTTGTTCTTATTTTGCTCCCAAATAATGGGAAAAAATTAAAAAAAAGTTATTTGAAATATTTTGGTTTGCGGTTTTTGTCCTTATTTTGCACCCAAGTAACAGGAAAAAAGAAAAAAAAAGTTATTTGAAATATTTTAGTTTTCTGTTTTTGTCCTTATTTTGCACCTAAATAACGGGGAAAAAGAAAAAAAAAGTTATCTGAAATATTTTGGTTTTCTGTTTTTGTCTTTATTTTGCACCTAAATAACGGGAAAAAAGAAAAAAAAGTTATCTGAAATATTTTGGTTTTCTGTTTTTGTCCTTATTTTGGACCCAAATAACGGGAAAAAATAAAAAAAAAGTTATTTGAAATATTTTGGTTTTCTGTTTTTGTCCTTATTTTGCACCCAAATAATGGGAAAAAATAAAAAAAAAGTTATCTGAAATATTTTGGTTTTCTGTTTTCGTGCTTATTTTGCACCCAAATAACGGGAAAAAATAAAAAAAAAGTTATTTGAAATATTTTGGTTTTCTGTTTTTGTCCTTATTTTGCACCCAAATAACGGCAAAAAAATAAAAAAAAGTTATCTGAAATATTTTGGTTTTCTGTTTTTGTCCTTATTTTGCACCCAATAACGGGAAAAAAGAAAAAAAAAGTTATCTGAAATATTTTGGTTTTCTGTTTTGTTCTTATTTTGCACCCAAATAATGGGAAAAAATTAAAAAAAAGTTATTTGAAATATTTTGGTTTGCGGTTTTTGTCCTTATTTTGCACCCAAGTAACAGGAAAAAAGAAAAAAGAGTTATTTGAAATATTTTGGTTTTCTGTTTTTGTCCTTATTTTGCACCCAAATAACAGGAAAAAAGAAAAAAAAAGTTATTTAAAATATTTTGGTTTTCTGTTTTTGTCCTTATTTTGCACCTAAATAACGGGAAAAAAGAAAAAAAAGGTTATTTGAAATATTTTGGTTTTATGTTTTTGTCCTTATTTTGCACCCAATTAACGGGAAAAAAGAAAAAAAAAGTTATCTGAAATATTTTGGTTTTCAGTTTTTGTCCTTATTTTGCACCCATATAACGGGAAAAAATAAAAAAAAAGTTATTTGAAATATTTTGGTTTTCTGTTTTTGTCATTATTTTACACCTAAATAACGGGAAAAAAAAAAAAGTTATATGAAATATTTTGGTTTTCTGTTTTTGTCCTTATTTTGCACCCCAAATAACGGGAGAAAAGAAAAAAAAAGTTATTTGAAATATTTTGGTTATTTGAAATATTTTTTCTGGTTTTGTCCTTATTTTGCACCTAAATAACGGGGAAAAAAGAAAAAAAAAGTTATCTGAAATATTTTGGTTTTCTGTTTTTGTCCTTATTTTGCACCCAAATAACGGGAAAAAAGAAAAAAAAAGTTATCTGAAATATTTTGGTTTTCTGTTTTTGTCGTTATTTTGCACCCAAATAACGGAAAAAAATAAAAAAAAAGTTATCTGAAATATTTTGGTTTTCTGTTTTTGTCTTTATTTTGCACCCAAATAACGGCAAAAAAATAAAAAAAAGTTATCTGAAATATTTTGGTTTTCTGTTGTTGTCCTTATTTTGCACCCAAATCACGGGAAAAAAGAAAAAAAAAGTTATCTGAAATATTTTGGTTTTCTGTTTTGTTCTTATTATGCACCCAAATAATGGGAAAAAATTAAAAAAAAGTTATTTGAAATATTTTGGTTTGCGGTTTTTGTCCTTATTTTGCACCCAAGTAACAGGAAAAAAGAAAAAAAAAGTTATCTGAAATATTTTGGTTTTCTGTTTTTTTGCTTATTTTGCACCCAAATAACGGGAAAAAATAAAAAAAAAGTTATTTGAAATATTTTGGTTTTCTGTTTTTGTCCATATTTTGCACCCAAATAACGGCAAAAAAATAAAAAAAAGTTATCTGAAATATTTTGGTTTTCTGTTTTTGTCCTTATTTTGCACCCAAATAACGGGAAAAAAGAAAAAAAAAGTTATCTGAAATATTTTGGTTTTCTGTTGTGTTCTTATTTTGCACCCAAATAATGGGAAAAAATTAAAAAAAAGTTATTTGAAATATTTTGGTTTGCGGTTTTTGTCCTTATTTTGCACCCAAGTAACAGGAAAAAAGAAAAAAAAGTTATTTGAAATATTTTGGTTTTCTGTTTTTGTCCTTATTTTGCACCCAATTAACAGGAAAAAAGAAAAAAAAAGTTAATTAAAATATTTTGGTTTTCTGTTTTTGTCCTTATTTTGCACCTAAATAACGGGAAAAAAGAAAAAAAAGGTTATTTGAAATATTTTGGTTTTATGTTTTTGTCCTTATTTGCACCCAAATAACGGGAAAAAAGAAAAAAAAAGTTATCTGAAATATTTTGGTTTTCTGTTTTTGTCCTTATTTTGCACCCAAATAACGAAAAAAAATAAAAAAAAAGTTATTTGAAATATTTTGGTTTTCAGTTTTTGTCCTTATTTTGCACCCATATAACGGGAAAAAATAAAAAAAAAGTTATTTGAAATATTTTGGTTTTCTGTTTTTGTCCTTATTTTACACCTAAATAACGGGAAAAAAAAAAAAAGTTATATGAAATATTTTGGTTTTCTGTTTTTGTCCTTATTTTGCACCCCAAATAACGGGAGAAAAGAAAAAAAAAGTTATTTGAAATATTTTGGTTATTTGAAATATTTTTTCTGTTTTTGTCCTTATTTTGCACCTAAATAACCGGAAAAAAGAAAAAAAAAGTTATCTCAAATATTTTGGTTTTCTGTTTTTGTCCTTATTTTGCACCTAAATAACGGGAAAAAAGAAAAATAACGTTTTCTGAAATATTTTGGTTTTCTGTTTTTGTCCTTATTTTGCACCCAAATAACGGGAAAAAAGAAAAAAAAAGTTATCTAAAATATTTTGGTTTTCTGTTTTGTTCTTATTTTGCACCCAAATAATGGGAAAAAATTAAAAAAAAGTTATTTGAAATATTTTGGTTTGCGGTTTTTGTCCTTATTTTGCACCCAAGTAACAGGAAAAAAGAAAAAAAAGTTATTTGAAATATTTTGGTTTTCTGTTTTTGTCCTTATTTTGCACCTAAATAACCGGAAAAAAGAAAAAAAAAGTTATCTGAAATATTTTGGTTTTCTGTTTTTGTACTTATTTTGCACCTAAATAACGGGAAAAAAGAAAAAAAAAGTTATCTGAAATATTTTGGTTTTCTGTTTTTGTCCTTATTTTGCACCCAAATAACGGGAAAAAAGAAAAAAAAGGTTATTTGAAATATTTTGGTTTTATGTTTTTGTCCTTATTTTGCACCCAAATAACGGGAAAAAAGAAAAAAAAAGTTATCTGAAATATTTTGGTTTTCTGTTTTTGTCCTTATTTTGCACCCAAATAACGAAAAAAAATAAAAAAAAAGTTATTTGAAATATTTTGGTTGTCTGTTTTTGTCCTTATTTTGCACCCATATAACGGGAAAAAATAAAAAAAAAGTTATTTGAAATATTTTGGTTTTCTGTTTTTGTCCTTATTTTGCACCTAAATAACGGGAAAAAAGAAAAAAAAAGTTATTTGAAATATTTTGGTTATTTGAAATATTTTTTCTGGTTTTGTCCTTATTTTGCACCTAAATAACCGGAAAAAAGAAAATAAAGTTATCTGAAATATTTTGGTTTTCTGTTTTTGTCCTTATTTTGCACCTAAATAACGGGAAAAAAGAAAAAAAAGTTATCTGAAATAGTTTGGTTTTCAGTTTTTGTCCTTATTTTGCACCCCAAATAACGGGAAAAAAGAAAAAAAAAGTTATTTGAAATATTTTGGTTATTTGAAATATTTTTTCTGGTTTTGTCATTATTTTGCACCTAAATAACCGGAAAAAAGAAAAAAAAAGTTATCTGAAATATTTTGGTTTTCTGTTTTTGTCCTTATTTTGCACCCAAATAACGGGAAAAAAGAAAAAAAAAGTTATCTGAAATATTTTGGTTTTCTGTTTTTGTCCTTATTTTGCACCGAAATAACGGGAAAAAATAAAAAAAAAGTTAACTGAAATATTTTGGTTTTCTTTTTTTGTCCTTATTTTGCACCCAAATAACGGGTAAAAAATAAAAAAAAAAATATTTGAAATATTTTGGTTTTCAGTTTTTGTCCTTATTTTGCATCCAAATAACGGAAAAAAATAAAACAAAAGTTATCTGAAATATTTTGGTTTTCTGTTTTTGTCCTTATTTTGCACCCAAATAACGGGAAAAATAAAAAAGAAGTTATTTGAAATATTTTGGTTTTCTGTTTTTGTCCTTGTTTTGCACCCAAATAACGGGAAAAAAGAAAAAAAAGTTATCTGAAATATTTTGGTTTGCTGTTTTTGTCCTTATTTTGCACCTAAATAACGGGAAAAAAGAAAAAAAAGTTATCTGAAATATTTTGGTTTTCTATTTTTGTCCTTATTTTGCACCCAAATAACGGGAAAAAAGAAAATAAAAGCTATTTGAATATTTCGGTTTTCTGTTTTTGTCCTTATTTTGCACCCAAATAACGGGAAAAAAAAAAAAAAAGTTATCTGAAATATTTTGGTTTTCTGTTTTTGGCCTTATTTTGCACCAAAATAACGGGAAAAAATAAAAAAAAAGTTATTTGAAATATTTTGGTTTTCTGTTTCTCTCCTTATTTTGCACCCAAATAACGGGAAAAAAGAAAAAAAACAGTTATTTGAAATATTTTGGTTTTCTGTTTTTGTCCTTATTTTACACACAAAAAACGGGAAAAAAGAAAAAAAAAGTTATTTGAAATATTTTGGTTTTCTGTTTTTGTCCTTATTTTGCACCCAAATAACGGGAAAAAAAGAAAAAAAAAGTTATCTGAAATATTTTGGTTTCTGTTTTTGTCCTTATTTTACACCCAAATAACGGGAAAAAAGAAAAAAAAAGTTATCTGAAATATTTCGGTTTTCGGTTTTTGTCCTTATTTTGCACATAACGGGAAAAAATAAAAAAAAAGTTATTTGAAATATTTTGGTTTTCTGTTTTTGTCCTTATTTTACACCTAAATAACGGGAAAAAAGAAAAAAAAGTTATCTGAAATATTTTGGTTTTCTGTTTTTGGCCTTATTTTGCACCCAAATAACGCGAAAAAAGAAAAAAAAAGTTATTTGAAATATTTTGGTTTTCTGTTTTTGTCCTTATTTTGCACCTAAATAACGGGAAAAAAGAAAAAAAAAGTTATCTGAAATATTTTGGTTTTCTGTTTTTGTCCTTATTTTGCACCCAAATAACGGGAAAAAATAAAAAAAAAGTTATTTGAAATATTTTGGTTTTCTGTTTCTGTCCTTATTTTGCACCCATATAACGGGAAAAAATAAAAAAAAAGTTGTTTGAAATATTTTGGTTTTCTGTTTTTGTCCTTATTTTGCACCAAAATAACGGGAAAAAAGAAAAAAAAAGTTATCTGAAATATTTTGGTTTTCTGTTTTTGTCCTTATTTTACACCCAAATAACGGGAAAAAAGAAAAAAAAAGTTATCTGAAATATTTTGGTTTTCGGTTTTTGTCCTTATTTTTCACATAACGGGAAAAAAATAAAAAAAAAGATATTTGAAATATTTTGGTTTTCTGTTTTTGTGCTTATTTTGCACCTAAATAACGGGAAAAAAGAAAAAAAAAGTTATCTGAAATATTTTGGTTTTCTGTTTTTGGCCTTATTTTGCACCCAAATAACGGGAAAAAAGAAAAAAAAGTTATTTGAAATATTTTGGTTTTCTGTTTTTGTCCTTATTTTGCACCTAAATAACGGGAAAAAAGAAAAAAAAAGTTATTTGAAATATTTTGGTTTTCTGTTTTTGTCCTTATTTTGCACCCAAATAACGGGAAAAAAGAAAAAAAAAGTTATCTTAAATATTTTGGTTTTCTGTTTTTGTCCTTATTTTGCACATAAATAACGGGGAAAAAATAAAAAAAAAGTTATTTGAAATATTTTGGTTTTCTGTTTTTGTCCTTATTTTGCACCCAAATAACGAAAAAAAATAAAAAAAAAGTTGTTTGAAATATTTTGGTTTTCTGTTTTTGTCCTTATTTTTCACCCATATAACGGGAAAAAATAAAAAAAAAGATATTTGAAATATTTTGGTTTTCTGTTTTTGTCCTTATTTTGCACCTAAATAACGGGAAAAAATAAAAAAAAAGTTATTTGAAATATTCTGGTTTTCTGTTTTTGTCCTTATTTTGCACCTAAATAACGGGAAAAAAGAAAAAAAAAGTTATCTGAAATATTTTGGTTTTCTGTTTTTGTGCTTATTTTGCACCCAAATAACGGGAAAAAATAAAAAAAAAGTTATTTGAAATATTCTGGTTTTCTGTTTTTGTCCTTATTTTGCACCTAAATAACGGGAAAAAAGAAAAAAAAAGTTATCTGAAATATTTTGGTTTTCTGTTTTTGTCCTTATTTTGCACCCAAATAACGGGAAAAAAGAAAAAAAAAGTTATTTGAAATATTTTGGTTTTCTGTTTTTGTCCTTATTTTGCACCCAAATAACGGGAAAAAAGAAAAAAAAAGTTATTTGAAATATTTTGGTTTTCTGTTTTTGTCCTTATTTTGCACCCAAATAACGGGAAAAAAGAAAAAAAAAGTTATTTGAAATATTTTGGTTTTCTGTTTTTGTGCTTATTTTGCACCCAAATAACGGGAAAAAATAAAAAAAAAGTTATTTGAAATATTCTGGTTTTCTGTTTTTGTCCTTATTTTGCACCTAAATAACGGGAAAAAAGAAAAAAAAAGTTATCTGAAATATTTTGGTTTTCTGTTTTTGTCCTTATTTTGCACCCAAATAACGGGAAAAAAGAAAAAAAAAAGTTATTTGAAATATTTTGGTTTTCTGTTTTTGTCCTTATTTTGCACCTAAATAACCGGAAAAAAAGAAAAAAAAAGTTATCTGAAATATTTTGGTTTTCTGTTTTTGTCCTTATTTTGCACCTAAATAACGGGGAAAAAAGAAAAAAAAGTTATCTGAAATATTTTGGTTTTCTGTTTTTGTCCTTATTTTGCACCCAAATAACGGGAAAAAAGAAAAAAAAAGTTATCTGAAATATTTTGGTTTTCTGTTTTTGTCCTTATTTTGCACCCAAATAACGAAAAAAAATAAAAAAAAAGTTATCTGAAATATTTTGGTTTTCTGTTTTTGTCCTTATTTTGCACCCAAATAACGGGAAAAAAGAAAAAAAAAGTTATTTGAAATATTTTGGTTTTCTGTTTTTGTCCTTATTTTGCACCCAAATAACGGGAAAAAAGAAAAAAAAAGTTATTTGAAATATTTTGGTTTTCTGTTTTTGTGCTTATTTTGCACCCAAATAACGGGAAAAAATAAAAAAAAAGTTATTTGAAATATTCTGGTTTTCTGTTTTTGTCCTTATTTTGCACCTAAATAACGGGAAAAAAGAAAAAAAAAGTTATCTGAAATATTTTGGTTTTCTCTTTTTGTCCTTATTTTGCACCCAAATAACGGGCAAAAAGACAAAACAAGTTATGTGAAATATTTTGGTTTTCTGTTTTTGTCCTTATTTTGCACCTAAATAACCGGAAAAAAAAAGAAGTTATCTGAAATATTTTGGTTTTCTGTTTTTGTCCTTATTTTGCACCTAAATAACGGGGAAAAAAGAAAAAAAAAGTTATCTGAAATATTTTGGTTTTCTGTTTTTGTCCTTATTTTGCACCCAAATAACGGGAAAAAAGAAAAAAAAAGTTATCTGAAATATTTTGGTTTTCTGTTTTTGTCCTTATTTTGCACCTAAATAACGGGAAAAAATAAAAAAAAAGTTATTTGAAATATTCTGGTTTTCTGTTTTTGTCCTTATTTTGCACCTAAATAACGGGAAAAAAGAAAAAAAAAGTTATCTGAAATATTTTGGTTTTCTGTTTTTGTTCTTATTTTGCACCCAAATAACGGGAAAAAAGAAAAAAAAAGTTATTTGAAATATTTTGGTTTTCTGTTTTTGTCCTTATTTTGCACCTAAATAACCGGAAAAAAAGAAAAAAAAAGTTATCTGAAATATTTTGGTTTTCTGTTTTTGTCCTTATTTTGCACCTAAATAACGGGGAAAAAAGAAAAAAAAAGTTATCTGAAATATTTTGGTTTTCTGTTTTTGTCCTTATTTTGCACCCAAATAACGGGAAAAAAGAAAACAAAAGTTATTTGAAATATTTTGGTTTTCTGTATTTGTCCTTATTTTACACCCAAAAAACGGGAAAAAATAAAAAAAAAGTTATTTGAAATATTTTGGTTTTCTGTTTTTGTCCTTATTTTGCACCCAAATAACGACAAAAAGGAAAAAAAAGTGATCTGAAATATTTTGGTTTTCTGTTTTTGTCCTTGTTTTGCACCAAAATAACGGGCAAAAATAAAAAAAAAAGTTATTTGAAATATTTTGGTTTTCTGTTTCTGTCCTTATTTTGCACCCAAATAACGGGAAAAAGAACAGTTATTTGAAATATTTTGGTTTTCTGTTTTTGTCCTTATTTTACACCCATATAACGGGAAAAAATTAAAAAAAAGATATTTGAAATATTTTGGTTTTCTGTTTTTGTCCTTATTTTGCACCTAAATAACGGGAAAAAATAAAAAAAAAGTTATTTGAAATATTCTGGTTTTCTGTTTTTGTCCTTATTTTGCACCTAAATAACGGGAAAAAAGAAAAAAAAAGTTATCTGATATATTTTGGTTTTCTGTTTTTGTCCTTATTTTGCACCCAAATAACGGGAAAAAAGAAAAAAAAAGTTATTTGAAATATTTTGGTTTTCTGTTTTTGTCCTCATTTTGCACCTAAATAACCGGAAAAAAAGAAAAAAAAAGTTAACTGAAATATTTTGGTTTTCTGTTTTTGTCCTTATTTTGCACCTAAACAACGGGTAAAAAAGAAAAGAAAAGTTATCTGAAATATTTTGGTTTTCTGTTTTTGTGCTTATTTTGCACCCAAATAACGGGAAAAAAGAAAAAAAAGTTAACTGAAATATTTTGGTTTTCTGTTTTTGTCCTTATTTTGAACCCAAATAACGGGAAAAAAGAAAAAAAAAGTTAACTGAAATATTTTGGTTTTCTTTTTTTGTCCTTATTTTGCACCCAAATAACGGGTAAAAAATAAAAAAAAAGTTATTTGAAATATTTTGGTTTTCTGTTTTTGTCCTTATTTTGCACCCAAATAACGGAAAAAAATAAGAAAAAAGATATCTGAAATATTTTGGTTTTCTGTTTTTGTCCTTATTTTGCACCCAAATAACGGGAAAAAAGAAAAAAAAAGTTATTTGAAATATTTTGGTTTTCTGTTTTTGTCCTTATTTTGCACCCAAATAACGGGAAAAAAGAAACAAAAAGTTATTTGAAATATTTTGGTTTTCTGTTTTTGTGCTTATTTTGCACCCAAATAACGGGAAAAAATAAAAAAAAAGTTATTTGAAATATTTTGGTTTTCTGTTTTTGTCCTTATTTTGCACCCAAATAACGGGAGAAAAAAAAAGTTATCTGAAATATTTTGGTTTTCCGTTTTTGTCCTTATTTTGCACCTAAATAACGGGAAAAAAGAAAAAAAAAGTTATCTGAAATATTTTGGTTTTCTGTTTTTGTCCTTATTTTGCACCTAAATAACGGGAAAAAAGAAAAAAAAGTTATTTGAAATATTTTGGTTTTCTGTTTTTGTCCTTATTTTGCACCCAAATAACGGGAAAAAAGAAAAAAAAAGTTATTTGAAATATTTTGGTTTTCTGTATTTGTCCTTATTTTACACCCAAAAAACGGGAAAAAAAAAAAGCTATTTGAAATATTTTGGATTTCTGTTTTTGTCCTTATTTTGCACCCAAATAACGACAAAAATGAAAAAAAAGTTATCTGAAATATTTTGGTTTTCTGTTTTTGTCCTTATTTTACACCAAAATAACGGGCAAAAATAAAAAAAAAGTTATTTGAAATATTTTGGTTTTCTGTTTCTGTCCTTATTTTGCACCCAAATAACGGGCAAAAAAAACAGTTATTTGAAATATTTTGGTTTTCTTTTTTTGTCCTTATTTTGCACACAAATAACGGGTAAAAAATAAAAAAAAAGTTATTTGAAATATTTTGGTTTTCTGTTTTTGTCCTTATTTTGCACCCCAATAACGGAAAAAAAATAAAAAAAAAGTTATCTGAAATATTTTGGTTTTCTGTTTTTGTCCTTATTTTGCACCCAAATAACGGGAAAAAAGAAAAAAAAAGTTATTTGAAATATTTTGGTTTTCTGTTTTTGTCCTTATTTTGCACCCAAATAACGGGAAAAAAGAAAAAAAAAGTTATTTGAAATATTTTGGTTTTCTGTTTTTGTGCTTATTTTGCACCCAAATAACGGGAAAAAATAAAAAAAAAGTTATTTGAAATATTTTGGTTTTCTTTTTTTGTCCTTATTTTGCACCCAAATAACGGGAAAAAATAAAAACAAAGTTATTTGAAATATTTTGGTTTTCTGTTTTTGTCCTTATTTTGCACCCAAATAACTGGGAAAAAAAAAAAGTTATCTGAAATATTTTGGTTTTCCGTTTTTGTCCTTATTTTGCACCTAAATAACGGGAAAAAAGAAAAAAAAAGTTATCTGAAATATTTTGGTTTTCTGTTTTTGTCCTTATTTTGCACCTAAATAACGGGAAAAAAGAAAAAAAAGTTATATGAAATATTTTGGTTTTCTGTTTTTGTCCTTATTTTGCACCCAAATAACGGGAAAAAAGAAAAAAAAAGTTATTTGAAATATTTTGGTTTTCTGTATTTGTCCTTATTTTACACCCAAAAAACGGGAAAAAAGAAAAAAAAAGTTATTTGAAATATTTTGGATTTCTGTTTTTGTCCTTATTTTGCACCCAAATAACGACAAAAAGGAAAAAAAAGTTATCTGAAATATTTTGGTTTTCTATTTTTGTCCTTATTTTGCACCAAAATAACGGGCAAAAATAAAAAAAAAGTTATTTGAATTATTTTGGTTTTCTGTTTCTGTCCTTATTTTGCACCCAAATAACGGGAAAAAAGAAAAAAAAAGTTATCTGAAATATTTTGGTTTTCTGTTTGTGTCCTTATTTTGCACATAAATAACGGAAAAAATAAAAAAAAAGTTATTTGAAATATTTTGGTTTTCTGTGTTTGTCCTTATTTTGCACCCAAATAACGGGAAAAAATAAAAAAAAATTATCTGAAATATTTTGGTTTTCGGTTTTTGTGCTTATTTTGCACCCAAATAACGGGAAAAAATAAAAAAAAAGTTATTTGAAATATTTTGGTTTTCTGTTTTTGTCCTTATTTTGCACCTAAATAACGGGAAAAAAGAAAAAAAAAGTTATCTGAAATATTTTATTTTTCTGTTTTTGTCCTAATTTTGCACCCAAATAGCGGGAAAAAATAAAAAAAAAGTTATTTGAAATATTTTGGTTTTCTGTTTCTGTCCTTATTTTGCACCCATATAACGGGAAAAATAAAAAAAAAGTTATTTGAAATATTTTGGTTTTCTGTTTTTGTCTTTATTTTGCACCAAAATAACGGGAAAAAATAAAAAAAAAGTTATTTGAAATATTTTGGTTTTCTGTTTTTGTCCTTATTTTGCACCCAAATAACGGGAAAAAAGAAAAAAAAAGTTATCTGAAATATTTTGGTTTTCTGTTTTTGTCCTTATTTTGCACCTAAATAACGGGGAAAAAAGAAAAAAGAAGTTATCTGAAATATTTTGTTTTTCGGTTTTTGTCCTTATTTTGCACCCAAATAACGACAAAAAGGAAAAAAAAGTTATCTGAAATATTTTGGTTTTCTATTTTTGTCCTTATTTTGCACCAAAATAACGGGCAAAAATAAAAAAAAAGTTATTTGAAATATTTTGGTTTTCTGTTTCTGTCCTTATTTTGCACATAAATAACGGAAAAAATAAAAAAAAAGTTATTTGAAATATTTTGGTTTTCTGTGTTTGTCCTTATTTTGCACCCAAATAACGGGAAAAAAGAAAAAAAAATTATCTGAAATATTTTGGTTTTCGGTTTTTGTCCTTATTTTGCACCCAAATAACGGGAAAAAATAAAAAAAAAGTTATTTGAAATATTTTGGTTTTCTGTTTTTGTCCTTATTTTGCACCTAAATAACGGGAAAAAAGAAAAAAAAAGTTATCTGAAATATTTTATTTTTCTGTTTTTGTCCTAATTTTGCACCCAAATAGCGGGAAAAAATAAAAAAAAAGTTATTTGAAATATTTTGGTTTTCTGTTTCTGTCCTTATTTTGCACCCATATAACGGGAAAAATAAAAAAAAAGTTATTTGAAATATTTTGGTTTTCTGTTTTTGTCCTTATTTTGCACCCAAATAACGGGAAAAAAGAAAAAAAAAGTTATTTGAAATATTTTGGTTTTCTGTTTTTGTGCTTATTTTGCACCCAAATAACGGGAAAAAATAAAAAAAAAGTTATTTGAAATATTTTGGTTTTCTGTTTTTGTCCTTATTTTGCACCCAAATAACGGGAAAAAATAAAAACAAAGTTATTTGAAATATTTTGGTTTTCTGTTTTTGTCCTTATTTTGCACCCAAATAACGGGGGAAAAAAAAAGTTATCTGAAATATTTTGGTTTTCTGTTTTTGTCCTTATTTTGCACCTAAATAACGGGAAAAAAGAAAAAAAAGTTATATGAAATATTTTGGTTTTCTGTTTTTGTCCTTATTTTGCACCCAAATAACGGGAAAAAAGAAAAAAAAAGTTATTTGAAATATTTTGGTTTGCTGTATTTGTCCTTATTTTACACCCAAAAAACGGGAAAAAAGAAAAAAAAAGTTATTTGAAATATTTTGGATTTCTGTTTTTGTCCTTATTTTGCACCCAAATAACGACAAAAAGGAAAAAAAAGTTATCTGAAATATTTTGGTTTTCTATTTTTGTCCTTATTTTGCACCAAAATAACGGGCAAAAATAAAAAAAAAGTTATTTGAAATATTTTGGTTTTCTGTTTCTGTCCTTATTTTGCACCCAAATAACGGGAAAAAAGAAAAAAAAAGTTATCTGAAATATTTTGGTTTTCTGTTTGTGTCCTTATTTTGCACATAAATAACGGAAAAAATAAAAAAAAAGTTATTTGAAATATTTTGGTTTTCTGTGTTTGTCCTTATTTTGCACCCAAATAACGGGAAAAAAGAAAAAAAAATTATCTGAAATATTTTGGTTTTCGGTTGTTGTCCTTATTTTGCACCCAAATAACGGGAAAAAATAAAAAAAAAGTTATTTGAAATATTTTGGTTTTCTGTTTTTGTCCTTATTTTGCACCTAAATAACGGGAAAAAAGAAAAAAAAAGTTATCTGAAATATTTTATTTTTCTGTTTTTGTCCTAATTTTGCACCCAAATAGCGGGAAAAAATAAAAAAAAAGTTATTTGAAATATTTTGGTTTTCTGTTTCTGTCCTTATTTTGCACCCATATAACGGGAAAAATAAAAAAAAAGTTATTTGAAATATTTTGGTTTTCTGTTTTTGTCTTTATTTTGCACCAAAATAACGGGAAAAAATAAAAAAAAAGTTATTTGAAATATTTTGGTTTTCTGTTTTTGTCCTTATTTTGCACCCAAATAACGGGAAAAAAGAAAAAAAAAGTTATCTGAAATATTTTGGTTTTCTGTTTTTGTCCTTATTTTGCACCTAAATAACGGGGAAAAAAGAAAAAAAAAGTTATCTGAAATATTTTGGTTTTCTGTTTTTGTCCTTATTTTGCACCAAAATAACGGGAAAAAAGAAAAAAAAAGTTATCTGAAATATTTTGGTTTTCTGTTTTTGTCTTTATTTTGCACCCAAATAACGGGAAAAAATAAAAAAAAGTTATTTGAAATATTTTGGTTTTCTGTTTTTGTCCTTATTGTGTTTCCCAAATAACGGGAAAAAATAAAAAAAAAGTTATCTGAAATATTTTGGTTTTCTGTTTTTGTCCTTATTTTGCACCCAAATAACGGGAAAAAATAAAAAAAATGTTATTTGAAATATTTTGGTTTTCTGTTTTTGTCCTTATTTTTCACCTAAATAACGGGAAAAAAGAAAAAAAAAGTTATTTGAAATATTTTGGTTTTCTGTTTTTGTCCTTACTTTGCACCCAAATAACGGGAAAAAAGAAAAAAAGGTTATCTGAAATATTTTGGTTTTCTGTTTTTGTCCATATTTTGCACCTAAATAACGGGAAAAAAGAAAAAAAAAGTTATTTGAAATATTTTGGTTTCCTGTTTTTGTCCTTATTTTTCACCCAAATAACGGGAAAAAATAAAAAAAAAGTTATCTGAAATATTTTGGTTTTCTGTTTTTGTCCTTATTGTGCACCCAAATAACGGGAAAAAAGAAAAAAAAAGTTATCTGAAATATTTTGGTTTTCTGTTTTTGTCCTTATTTTGCACCCAAATAACGGGAAAAAAGAAAAAAAGGTTATCTGAAATATTTTGGTTTTCTGTTTTTGTCCTTATTTTGCACCTAAATAATGGGAAAAAAGAAAAAAAAAGTTATTTGAAATATTTTGGTTTCCTGTTTTTGTCCTTATTTTTCACCCAATAACGGGAAAAAATAAAAAAAAACTTATCTGAAATATTTTGGTTTTCTGTTTTTGTCCTTATTTGGCACCCAAATAACGGGAAAAAGAAAAAAAAAGTGATCTGAAATATTTTGGTTTTCTGTTTTTGTCCTTATTTTGCACCTAAATAACGGGAAAAAAGAAAAAAAAAGTTATCTGAAATATTTTGGTTTTCTGGTTTTGTCCTTATTTTGCACCTAAATAACGGGAAAAAAGAAAAAAAAAGTTATCTGAAATATTTTGGTTTTCTGTTTTTGTCCTTATTTTGCACCTAAATAACGGGAAAAAAGAAAAAAAAAGTTATCTGAAATATTTTGGTTTTCTGGTTTTGTCCTTATTTTGCACCTAAATAACGGGAAAAAAGAAAAAAAACGTTATCTGAAATATTTTGGTTTTCTGGTTTTGTCCTTATTTTGCACCTAAATAACGGGAAAAAAGAAAAAAAAAGTTATCTGAAATATTTTGGTTTTCTGTTTTTGTCCTTATTTTGCACCTAAATAACGGGAAAAAAGAAACAAAAGTTATCTGAAATATTTTCGTCCTTGTTTTGCACCCAAATAACGGGAAAAAATAAAAAAAAAGTTATTTGAAATATTTTGGTTTTCTGTTTTTGTCCTTATTGTGCACCCAAATAACGGGAAAAAAGAAAAAAAAAGTTATCTGAAATATTTTGATTTTCTGTTTTTGTCCTTATTTTGCACCCAAATAACGGGAAAAAATAAAAAGAATGTTATTTGAAATATTTTGGTTTTCTGTTTTTGTCCTTATTTTTCACCTAAATTACGGGAAAAAAGAAAAAAAAAGTTATTTGAAATATTTTGTTTTTCTGTTTTTGCCCATATTTTGCACCCAAATAACGGGAAAAAAGAAAAAAAAAGTTATTTGAAATATTTTGGTTTTCTGTTTTTGTCCTTATTGTGCAACCAAATAACGGGAAAAAAGAAAAAAAAAGTTATTTGAAATATTTTGGTTTTCTGTTTTTGTCCTTATTTTGCACCCAAATAACGGGGAAAAAGAAAAAAAAAGTTATCTGAAATATTATGGTTTTCTGTGTTTGTCCTTATTTTGCACCCAAATAACGGGAAAAAAGAAAAAAAAATTATCTGAAATATTTTGGTTTTCGGTTGTTGTCCTTATTTTGCACCCAAATAACGGGAAAAAATAAAAAAAAAGTTATTTGAAATATTTTGGTTTTCTGTTTTTGTCCTTATTTTGCACCTAAATAACGGGAAAAAAGAAAAAAAAAGTTATCTGAAATATTTTATTTTTCTGTTTTTGTCCTAATTTTGCACCCAAATAGCGGGAAAAAATAAAAAAAAAGTTATTTGAAATATTTTGGTTTTCTGTTTCTGTCCTTATTTTGCACCCATATAACGGGAAAAATAAAAAAAAAGTTATTTGAAATATTTTGGTTTTCTGTTTTTGTCTTTATTTTGCACCAAAATAACGGGAAAAAATAAAAAAAAAGTTATTTGAAATATTTTGGTTTTCTGTTTTTGTCCTTATTTTGCACCCAAATAACGGGAAAAAAGAAAAAAAAAGTTATCTGAAATATTTTGGTTTTCTGTTTTTGTCCTTATTTTGCACCTAAATAACGGGGAAAAAAGAAAAAAAAAGTTATCTGAAATATTTTGGTTTTCTGTTTTTGTCCTTATTTTGCACCAAAATAACGGGAAAAAAGAAAAAAAAAGTTATCTGAAATATTTTGGTTTTCTGTTTTTGTCTTTATTTTGCACCCAAATAACGGGAAAAAATAAAAAAAAGTTATTTGAAATATTTTGGTTTTCTGTTTTTGTCCTTATTGTGTTTCCCAAATAACGGGAAAAAATAAAAAAAAAGTTATCTGAAATATTTTGGTTTTCTGTTTTTGTCCTTATTTTGCACCCAAATAACGGGAAAAAATAAAAAAAATGTTATTTGAAATATTTTGGTTTTCTGTTTTTGTCCTTATTTTTCACCTAAATAACGGGAAAAAAGAAAAAAAAAGTTATTTGAAATATTTTGGTTTTCTGTTTTTGTCCTTACTTTGCACCCAAATAACGGGAAAAAAGAAAAAAAGGTTATCTGAAATATTTTGGTTTTCTGTTTTTGTCCATATTTTGCACCTAAATAACGGGAAAAAAGAAAAAAAAAGTTATTTGAAATATTTTGGTTTCCTGTTTTTGTCCTTATTTTTCACCCAAATAACGGGAAAAAATAAAAAAAAAGTTATCTGAAATATTTTGGTTTTCTGTTTTTGTCCTTATTGTGCACCCAAATAACGGGAAAAAAGAAAAAAAAAGTTATCTGAAATATTTTGGTTTTCTGTTTTTGTCCTTATTTTGCACCCAAATAACGGGAAAAAAGAAAAAAAGGTTATCTGAAATATTTTGGTTTTCTGTTTTTGTCCTTATTTTGCACCTAAATAATGGGAAAAAAGAAAAAAAAAGTTATTTGAAATATTTTGGTTTCCTGTTTTTGTCCTTATTTTTCACCCAATAACGGGAAAAAATAAAAAAAAACTTATCTGAAATATTTTGGTTTTCTGTTTTTGTCCTTATTTGGCACCCAAATAACGGGAAAAAGAAAAAAAAAGTGATCTGAAATATTTTGGTTTTCTGTTTTTGTCCTTATTTTGCACCTAAATAACGGGAAAAAAGAAAAAAAAAGTTATCTGAAATATTTTGGTTTTCTGGTTTTGTCCTTATTTTGCACCTAAATAACGGGAAAAAAGAAAAAAAAAGTTATCTGAAATATTTTGGTTTTCTGTTTTTGTCCTTATTTTGCACCTAAATAACGGGAAAAAAGAAAAAAAAAGTTATCTGAAATATTTTGGTTTTCTGGTTTTGTCCTTATTTTGCACCTAAATAACGGGAAAAAAGAAAAAAAACGTTATCTGAAATATTTTGGTTTTCTGGTTTTGTCCTTATTTTGCACCTAAATAACGGGAAAAAAGAAAAAAAAAGTTATCTGAAATATTTTGGTTTTCTGTTTTTGTCCTTATTTTGCACCTAAATAACGGAAAAAAAGAAACAAAAGTTATCTGAAATATTTTCGTCCTTGTTTTGCACCCAAATAACGGGAAAAAATAAAAAAAAAGTTATTTGAAATATTTTGGTTTTCTGTTTTTGTCCTTATTGTGCACCCAAATAACGGGAAAAAAGAAAAAAAAAGTTATCTGAAATATTTTGATTTTCTGTTTTTGTCCTTATTTTGCACCCAAATAACGGGAAAAAATAAAAAGAATGTTATTTGAAATATTTTGGTTTTCTGTTTTTGTCCTTATTTTTCACCTAAATTACGGGAAAAAAGAAAAAAAAAGTTATTTGAAATATTTTGTTTTTCTGTTTTTGCCCATATTTTGCACCCAAATAACGGGAAAAAAGAAAAAAAAAGTTATTTGAAATATTTTGGTTTTCTGTTTTTGTCCTTATTGTGCAACCAAATAACGGGAAAAAAGAAAAAAAAAGTTATTTGAAATATTTTGGTTTTCTGTTTTTGTCCTTATTTTGCACCCAAATAACGGGGAAAAAGAAAAAAAAAGTTATCTGAAATATTATGGTTTTCTGTTTTTGTCCTTATTTTGCACCCAAATAACGGGAAAAAATAAAAAAAAAGTTATATGAAATATTTTCGTTTTCTGTTTTTGTCCTTATTTTGCACCCAAATAACGGGAAAAAATAAAAAAAAAGTTATTTGAAATATTTTGGTTTTCTGTTTTTGTCCTTATTGTGCACCCAAATAACGGGAAAAAAGAAAAAAAAAGTTATCTGAAATATTTTGGTTTTCTGTTTTTGTCCTTATTTTGCACCCAAATAACGGGAAAAAATAAAAAAATGTTATTTGAAATATTTTGGTTTTCTGTTTTTGTCCTTATTTTTCACCTAAATAACGGGAAAAAAGAAAAAAAAAGTTATTTTAAATATTTTGGTTTTCTGTTTTTGTCCTTATTTTGCACCCAAATAACGGGAAAAAAGAAAAAAAGGTTATCTGAAATATTTTGGTTTTCTGTTTTTGTCCTTATTTTGCACCTAAATAACGGGAAAAAAGAAAAAAAAAGTTATTTGAAATATTTTGGTTTTCTGTTTTTGTCCTTATTTTTCACCCAAATAAAGGGAAAAAATAAAAAAAAAGTTATCTGAAATATTTTGGTTTTCTGTTTTTGTCCTTATTTTGCACCCAAATAACGGGAAAAAAGAAAAAAAAAGTTATTTGATATATTTTGGTTTTCTGTTTTTGTCCTTATTTTGCACCCAAATAACGGGAAAAAATTTAAAAAAAGTTATTTGAAATATTTTGGTTTTCTGTTTTTGTCCTTATTTTGCACCCAAATAACGGGAAAAAAGGAATATAAAAGTGATGTGAAATATTTTGGTTTTCTGTTTTTGTCCTTATTGTGCACCCAAATAACGGGAAAAAAAAAGTTATCTGAAATATTTTGGTTTCTGTTTTTGTCCTTATTTTGCACCTAAATAACGGGAAAAAAGAAAAAAAAAGTTATCTGAAATATTTTGGTTTTCTGGTTTTGTCCTTATTTTGCACACAAATAACGGGAAAAAGAAAAAAAAAGTTATCTGAAATATTTTGGTTTTCTGTTTTTGTCCTTATTTTGCACCCAAATAACGGGAAAAAAGAAAAAAACAGTTATCTGAAATATTTTGGTTTTCTGTTTTGTCCTTATTTTGCACCCAAATAACGGGAAAAAAGAAAAAAAAAGTTATCTGAAATATTTTGGTTTTTTGTTTTTGTCCTTATTTTGCAAACAAATAACGGGAAAAAGAAAAAAAAAGTTATCTGAAATATATTGGTTTTCTGTTTTTGTCCTTATTTTGCACCTAAATAACGGGAAAAAAGAAAAAAAAAGTTATCTGAAATATTATGGTTTTCTGTTTTTGTTCTTATTTTGCACCCAAATAACGGGAAAAAATAAAAAAAAAGTTATTTGAAATATTTTCGTTTTCTGTTTTTGTCCTTATTTTGCACCCAAATAACGGGAAAAAATAAAAAAAAAGTTATTTGAAATATTTTGGTTTTCTGTTTTTGTCCTTATTGTGCACCCAAATAACGGGAAAAAAGAAAAAAAAAGTTATCTGAAATATTTTGGTTTTCTGTTTTTGTCCTTATTTTGCACCCAAATAACGGGAAAAAATAAAAAAATGTTATTTGAAATATTTTGGTTTTCTGTTTTTGTCCTTATTTTTCACCTAAATAACGGGAAAAAAGAAAAAAAAAGTTATTTGAAATATTTTGGTTTTCTGTTTTTGTCCTTATTTTGCACCCAAATAACGGGAAAAAAGAAAAAAAGGTTATCTGAAATATTTTGGTTTTCTCTTTTTGTCCTTATTTTGCACCTAAATAACGGGAAAAAAGAAAAAAAAAGTTATTTGAAATATTTTGGTTTCCTGTTTTTGTCCTTATTTTTCACCCAAATAAAGGGAAAAAATAAAAAAAAAGTTATCTGAAATATTTTGGTTTTCTGTTTTTGTCCTTATTTTGCACCCAAATAACGGGAAAAAAGAAAAAAAAAGTTATTTGATATATTTTGGTTTTCTGTTTTTGTCCTTATTTTGCACCCAAATAACGGGAAAAAATTTAAAAAAAGTTATTTGAAATATTTTGGTTTTCTGTTTTTGTCCTTATTTTGCACCCAAATAACGGGAAAAAAGAATATAAAAGTGATGTGAAATATTTTGGTTTTCTGTTTTTGTCCTTATTGTGCACCCAAATAACGGGAAAAAAAAACTTATCTGACATATTTTGGTTTCTGTTTTTGTCCTTATTTTGCACCTAAATAACGGGAAAAAAGAAAAAAAAAGTTATCTGAAATATTTTGGTTTTCTGGTTTTGTCCTTATTTTGCACACAAATAACGGGAAAAAGAAAAAAAAAGTTATCTGAAATATTTTGGTTTTCTGTTTTTGTCCTTATTTTGCACCCAAATAACGGGAAAAAAGAAAAAAACAGTTATCTGAAATATTTTGGTTTTCTGTTTTGTCCTTATTTTGCACCCAAATAACGGGAAAAAAGAAAAAAAAAGTTATCTGAAATATTTTGGTTTTCTGTTTTTGTCCTTATTTTGCACCCAACTAACGGGAAAAAGAAAAAAAAAGTTATCTGAAATATATTGGTGTTCTGCTTTTCTCCTTATTTTGCACCCAAATAACGGGAAAAAAGAAAAAAAAAGTTATCTGAAATATTTTGGTTTTCTGTTTTTGTCCTTATTTTGCACCCAAATAACGGCAAAAAATAAAAAAAAAGATATCTGAAATATTTTGGTTTTCTATTTTTGTCCTTATTTTGCACCCAAATAACGGGAAAAAAGAAAAAAAAGTTATTTGAAATATTTTGTTTTTCTGTTTTTGCCCATATTTTGCACCCAAATAACGGGGAAAAAAAAAAAAAAGTTATCTGAAATATTTAGGTTTTCTGTTTTTGTCCTTATTTTGCACCCAAATAACGGGAAAAAATAAAAAAAAAGTTATTTGAAATATTTTCGTTTTCTGTTTTTGTCCTTATTTTGCACCCAAATAACGGGAAAAAATAAAAAAAAGTTATTTGAAATATTATGGTTTTCTGTTTTTGTCCTTATTGTGCACCCAAATAACGGGAAAAAAGAAAAAAAAAGTTATCTGAAATATTTTGGTTTTCTGTTTTTGTCCTTATTTTGCACCCAAATAACGGGAAAAAATAAAAAAAATGTTATTTGAAATATTTTGGTTTTCTGATTTTGTCCTTATTTTTCACCTATATAACGGGAAAAAAGAAAAAAAAAGTTATTTGAAATATTTTGGTTTTCTGTTTTTGTCCTTATTTTGCACCCAAATAACGGGAAAAAAGAAAAAAAAAGTTATCTGAAATATTTTGGTTTTCTGTTTTTATCCTTATTTTGCACCCAAGTAACGGGAAAAAAGAAAAAAACAGTTATCTGAAATATTTTGGTTTTCTGTTTTGTCCTTATTTTGCACCCAAATAACGGGAAAAAAGAAAAAAAAAGTTATCTGAAATATTTTGGTTTTCTGTTTTTGTCCTTATTTTGCACACAAATAACGGGAAAAAGAAAAAAAAAGTTATCTGAAATATTTTGGTTTTCTGTTTTTGTCCTTATTTTGCACCTAAATAACGGGAAAAAAGAAAAAAAAAGTTATCTGAAATATTTTGGTTTTCTGTTTTTGTCCTTATTTTGCACCCAAATAACGGCAAAAAATAAAAAAAAAGATATCTGAAATATTTTGGTTTTCTATTTTTGTCCTTATTTTGCACCCAAATAACGGGAAAAAAGAAAAAAAAGTTATTTGAAATATTTTGTTTTTCTGTTTTTGCCCATATTTTGCACCCAAATAACGGGGAAAAAGAAAAAAAAAGTTATCTGAAATATTTAGGTTTTCTGTTTTTGTCCTTATTTTGCACCCAAATAACGGGAAAAAATAAAAAAAAAGTTATTTGAAATATTTTCGTTTTCTGTTTTTGTCCTTATTTTGCACCCAAATAACGGGAAAAAATAAAAAAAAGTTATTTGAAATATTTTGGTTTTCAGTTTTTGTCCTTATTGTGCACCCAAATAACGGGAAAAAAGAAAAAAAAAGTTATCTGAAATATTTTGGTTTTCTGTTTTTGTCCTTATTTTGCACCCAAATAACGGGAAAAAATAAAAAAAATGTTATTTGAAATATTTTGGTTTTCTGTTTTTGTCCTTATTTTTCACCTATATAACGGGAAAAAAGAAAAAAAAAGTTATTTGAAATATTTTGGTTTTCTGTTTTTGTCCTTATTTTGCACCCAAATAACGGGAAAAAAGAAAAAAACAGTTATCTGAAATATTTTGGTTTTCTGTTTTGTCCTTATTTTGCACCCAAATAACGGGAAAAAAGAAAAAAAAAGTTATCTGAAATATTTTGTTTTTCTGTTTTTGCCCATATTTTGCACCCAAATAACGGGGAAAAAGGAAAAAAAAGTTATTTGAAATATTTTCTGTTTTTGTCCTTATTTTGCACCCAAATAACGGGAAAAAATAAAAAAAAGTTATTTGAAATATTATGGTTTTCTGTTTTTGTCCTTATTGTGCACCCAAATAACGGGAAAAAAGGAAAAAAAAGTTATCTGAAATATTTTGGTTTTCTGTTTTTGTCCTTATTTTGCACCCAAATAACGGGAAAAAATAAAAAAAATGTTATTTGAAATATTTTGGTTTTCTGATTTTGTCCTTATTTTTCACCTATATAACGGGAAAAAAGAAAAAAAAAGTTATTTGAAATATTTTGGTTTTCTGTTTTTGTCCTTATTTTGCACCCAAATAACGGGAAAAAAGAAAAAAAAAGTTATCTGAAATATTTTGGTTTTCTGTTTTTGTCCTTATTTTGCACACAAATAACGGGAAAAAGAAAAAAAAAGTTATCTGAAATATTTTGGTTTTCTGTTTTTGTCCTTATTTTGCACCTAAATAACGGGAAAAAAGAAAAAAAAAGTTATCTGAAATATTTTGGTTTTCTGTTTTTGTCCTTATTTTGCACCCAAATAACGGCAAAAAATAAAAAAAAAGATATCTGAAATATTTTGGTTTTCTATTTTTGTCCTTATTTTGCACCCAAATAACGGGAAAAAAGAAAAAAAAGTTATTTGAAATATTTTGTTTTTCTGTTTTTGCCCATATTTTGCACCCAAATAACGGGGAAAAAGAAAAAAAAAGTTATCTGAAATATTTAGGTTTTCTGTTTTTGTCCTTATTTTGCACCCAAATAACGGGAAAAAATAAAAAAAAAGTTATTTGAAATATTTTCGTTTTCTGTTTTTGTCCTTATTTTGCACCCAAATAACGGGAAAAAATAAAAAAAAGTTATTTGAAATATTTTGGTTTTCTGTTTTTGTCCTTATTGTGCACCCAAATAACGGGAAAAAAGAAAAAAAAAGTTATCTGAAATATTTTGGTTTTCTGTTTTTGTCCTTATTTTGCACCCAAATAACGGGAAAAAATAAAAAAAATGTTATTTGAAATATTTTGGTTTTCTGTTTTTGTCCTTATTTTTCACCTATATAACGGGAAAAAAGAAAAAAAAAGTTATTTGAAATATTTTGGTTTTCTGTTTTTGTCCTTATTTTGCACCCAAATAACGGGAAAAAAGAAAAAAAGGTTATCTGAAATATTTTGGTTTTCTGTTTTTGTCCATATTTTGCACCTAAATAACGGGAAAAAAGAAAAAAAAAGTTATTTGAAATATTTTGGTTTCCTGTTTTTGTCCTTATTTTTCACCCAAATAAAGGGAAAAAATAAAAAAAAAGTTATCTGAAATATTTTGGTTTTCTGTTTTTGTCCTTATTTTGCACCCAAATAACGGGAAAAAAGAAAAAAAAGTTATTTGAAAAATGTTGGTTTTTTTTTTGTCCTTATTTTGCACCCAAATAACGGGAAAAAAGAAAAAAAAGTTAATTGAAATATTTTGGTTTTCTGTTTTTGTCATTATTTTGCACCTAAATAACGCGAAAAAAGAAAAAAAAAGTTATCTGAAATATTTTGGTTTTCTGTTTTTGTCCTTATTTTGCACCTAAATAACGGGAAAAAAGAAAAAAAAGTTATCTGAAATATTTTCGTCCTTATTTTGCACCCAAATAACGGGGAAAAAAAAAAAAGTTATCTGAAATATTTTGGTTTTCTGTTTTTGTCCTTATTTTGCACCCAAATAACGCGAAAAAAGAATAAAAAAGTAATCTGAAATATTTTGGTTTTCTGTTTTTGTCCTTAATTTGCTCCCAAATAACGGGAAAAAAGAAAATAAAAGTTATGTGAAATATTTTGGTTTTCTGTTTTTGTCCTTATTGTGCACCCAAATAACGGGGAAAAAAAAGTTATCTGAAATATTTTGGTTTTCTGTTTTTGTCCTTATTTTGCACCTAAATAACGGGAAAAAAGAAAAAAAAAGTTATCTGAAATATTTTGGTTTTCTGGGTTTGTCCTTATTTTGCACCTAAATAACGGGAAAAAAGAAAAAAAAAGTTATCTGAAATATTTTGGTTTTCTGTTTTTGTCCTTATTTGGCACCCAAATAACGGGAAAAAGAAAAAAAAAGTGATCTGAAATATTTTGGTTTTCTGTTTTTGTCCTTATTTTGCACCTAAATAACGGGAAAAAAGAAAAAAAAAGTTATCTGAAATATTTTGGTTTTCTGGTTTTGTCCTTATTTTGCACCTAAATAACGGGAAAAAAGAAAAAAAAAGTTATCTGAAATATTTTGGTTTTCTGTTTTTGTCCTTATTTTGCACCTAAATAACGGGAAAAAAGAAAAAAAAAGTTATCTGAAATATTTTGGTTTTCTGGTTTTGTCCTTATTTTGCACCTAAATAACGGGAAAAAAGAAAAAAAAAGTTATCTGAAATATTTTGGTTTTCTGGTTTTGTCCTTATTTTGCACCTAAATAACGGGAAAAAAGAAAAAAAAAGTTATCTGAAATATTTTGGTTTTCTGTTTTTGTCCTTATTTTGCACCTAAATAACGGGAAAAAAGAAAAAAAAGTTATCTGAAATATTTTCGTCCTTGTTTTGCACCCAAATAACGGGAAAAAATAAAAAAAAAGTTATTTGAAATATTTTGGTTTTCTGTTTTTGTCCTTATTGTGCACCCAAATAACGGGAAAAAAGAAAAAAAAAGTTATCTGAAATATTTTGGTTTTCTGTTTTTGTCCTTATTTTGCACCCAAATAACGGGAAAAAATAAAAAGAATGTTATTTGAAATATTTTGGTTTTCTGTTTTTGTCCTTATTTTTCACCTAAATAACGGGAAAAAAGAAAAAAAAAGTTATTTGAAATATTTTGTTTTTCTGTTTTTGCCCATATTTTGCACCCAAATAACGGGAAAAAAGAAAAAAAAAGTTATTTGAAATATTTTGGTTTTCTGTTTTTGTCCTTATTGTGCAACCAAATAACGGGAAAAAAGAAAAAAAAAGTTATTTGAAATATTTTGGTTTTCTGTTTTTGTCCTTATTTTGCACCCAAATAACGGGGAAAAAGAAAAAAAAAGTTATCTGAAATATTATGGTTTTCTGTTTTTGTCCTTATTTTGCACCCAAATAACGGGAAAAAATAAAAAAAAAGTTATATGAAATATTTTCTTTTTCTGTTTTTGTCCTTATTTTGCACCCAAATAACGGGAAAAAAGAAAAAAAAAGTTATCTGAAATATTTTGGTTTTCTGTTTTTGTCCTTATTTTGCACCCAAATAACGGGAAAAAAGAAAAAAAAAGTTATTTGAAATATTTTGGTTTTCTGTTTTTGTCCTTATTTTGCACCCAAATAACGGGAAAAAAGAAAAAAAGGTTATCTGAATTATTTTGGTTTTCTGTTTTTGTCCTTATTTTGCACCTAAATAACGGGAAAAAAGAAAAAAAAAGTTATTTGAAATATTTTGGTTTCCTGTTTTTGTCCTTATTTTTCACCCAAATAAAGGGAAAAAATAAAAAAAAAGTTATCTGAAATATTTTGGTTTTCTGTTTTTGTCCTTATTTTGCACCCAAATAACGGGAAAAAAGAAAAAAAAAGTTATTTGATATATTTTGATTTTCTGTTTTTGTCCTTATTTTGCACCCAAATAACGGGAAAAAATTTAAAAAAAGTTATTTGAAATATTTTGGTTTTCTGTTTTTGTCCTTATTTTGCACCCAAATAACGGGAAAAAAGAAAAAAAAAGTTATCTGAAATATTTTGGTTTTCTGGTTTTGTCCTTATTTTGCACACAAATAACGGGAAAAAGAAAAAAAAAGTTATCTGAAATATTTTGGTTTTCTGTTTTTGTCCTTATTTTGCACCCAAATAACGGGAAAAAAGAAAAAAACAGTTATCTGAAATATTTTGGTTTTCTGTTTTGTCCTTATTTTGCACCCAAATAACGGGAAAAAAGAAAAAAAAAGTTATCTGAAATATTTTGGTTTTCTCTTTTTGTCCTTATTTTGCACACAAATAACGGGAAAAAGAAAAAAAAAGTTATCTGAAATATTTTGGTTTTCTGTTTTTGTCCTTATTTTGCACCTAAATAACGGGAAAAAAGAAAAAAAAAGTTATCTGAAATATTTTGGTTTTTTGTTTTTGTCCTTATTTTGCACCCAAATAACGGCAAAAAATAAAAAAAAAGATATCTGAAATATTTTGGTTTTCTATTTTTGTCCTTATTTTGCACCCAAATAACGGGAAAAAAGAAAAAAAAGTTATTTGAAATATTTTGGTTTTCTGTTTTTGTCCTTATTTTGCACCTAAATAACGGGAAAAAAGAAAAAAAAAGTTATCTGAAATATTTTGGTTTTCTGGTTTTGTCCTTATTTTGCACACAAATAACGGGAAAAAGAAAAAAAAAGTTATCTGAAATATTTTGGTTTTCTGTTTTTGTCCTTATTTTGCACCCAAATAACGGGAAAAAATAAAAAAAAGTTATTTGAAATATTTTGGTTTTCTGTTTTTGTCCTTATTGTGCACCCAAATAACGGGAAAAAATAAAAAAAAAGTTATCTGAAATATTTTGGTTTTCTGTTTTTGTCCTTATTTTGCACCCAAATAACGAAAAAAAATTAAAAAAATGTTATTTGAAATATTTTGGTTTTCTGTTTTTGTCCTTATTTTTCACCTAAATAACGGGAAAAAAGAAAAAAAAAGTTATTTGAAATATTTTGGTTTTCTGTTTTTGTCCTTATTTTGCACCCAAATAACGGGAAAAAAGAAAAAAAGGTTATCTGAAATATTTTGGTTTTCTGTTTTTGTCCATATTTTGCACCTAAATAACGGGAAAAAAGAAAAAAAAAGTTATTTGAAATATTTTGGTTTCCTGTTTTTGTCCTTATTTTTCACCCAAATAACGGGAAAAAATAAAAAAAAAGTTATCTGAAATATTTTGGTTTTCTGTTTTTGTCCTTATTTTGCACCCAAATAACGGGAAAAAAGAAAAAAAAAGTTATTTGATATATTTTGGTTTTCTGTTTTTGTCCTTATTTTGCACCCAAATAACGGGAAAAAATAAAAAAAAAGTTATTTGAAATATTTTGGTTTTCTGTTTTTGTCCTTATTGTGCACCCAAATAACGGGAAAAAAGAAAAAAAAAGTTATCTGAAATATTTTGGTTTTCTGTTTTTGTCCTTATTTTGCACCCAAATAACGGGAAAAAAGAAAAAAAGGTTATCTGAAATATTTTGGTTTTCTGTTTTTGTCCTTATTTTGCACCTAAATAATGGGAAAAAAGAAAAAAAAAGTTATTTGAAATATTTTGGTTTCCTGTTTTTGTCCTTATTTTTCACCCAAATAACGGGAAAAAATAAAAAAAAAGTTATCTGAAATATTTTGGTTTTCTGTTTTTGTCCTTATTTGGCACCCAAATAACGGGAAAAAGAAAAAAAAAGTGATCTGAAATATTTTGGTTTTCTGTTTTTGTCCTTATTTTGCACCTAAATAACGGGAAAAAAGAAAAAAAAAGTTATCTGAAATATTTTGGTTTTCTGGTTTTGTCCTTATTTTGCACCTAAATAACGGGAAAAAAGAAAAAAAAAGTTATCTGAAATATTTTGGTTTTCTGTTTTTGTCGTTATTTTGCACCTAAATAACGGGAAAAAAGAAAAAAAAAGTTATCTGAAATATTTTGGTTTTCTGGTTTTGTCCTTATTTTGCACCTAAATAACGGGAAAAAAGAAAAAAAAAGTTATCTGAAATATTTTGGTTTTCTGGTTTTGTCCTTATTTTGCACCTAAATAACGGGAAAAAAGAAAAAAAAAGTTATCTGAAATATTTTGGTTTTCTGTTTTTGTCCTTATTTTGCACCTAAATAACGGGAAAAAAGAAACAAAAGTTATCTGAAATATTTTCGTCCTTGTTGTGCACCCAAATAACGGGAAAAAATAAAAAAAAAGTTATTTGAAATATTTTGGTTTTCTGTTTTTGTCCTTATTGTGCACCCAAATAACGGGAAAAAAGAAAAAAAAAGTTATCTGAAATATTTTGGTTTTCTGTTTTTGTCCTTATTTTGCACCCAAATAACGGGAAAAAATAAAAAGAATGTTATTTGAAATATTTTGGTTTTCTGTTTTTGTCCTTATTTTTCACCTAAATTACGGGAAAAAAGAAAAAAAAAGTTATTTGAAATATTTTGTTTTTCTGTTTTTGCCCATATTTTGCACCCAAATAACGGGAAAAAAGAAAAAAAAAGTTATTTGAAATATTTTGGTTTTCTGTTTTTGTCCTTATTGTGCAACCAAATAACGGGAAAAAAGAAAAAAAAAGTTATTTGAATTATTTTGGTTTTCTGTTTTTGTCCTTATTTTGCACCCAAATAACGGGGAAAAAGAAAAAAAAAGTTATCTGAAATATTATGGTTTTCTGTTTTTGTCCTTATTTTGCACCCAAATAACGGGAAAAAATAAAAAAAAAGTTATATGAAATATTTTCGTTTTCTGTTTTTGTCCTTATTTTGCACCCAAATAACGGGAAAAAATAAAAAAAAAGTTATTTGAAATATTTTGGTTTTCTGTTTTTGTCCTTATTGTGCACCCAAATAACGGGAAAAAAGAAAAAAAAAGTTATCTGAAATATTTTGGTTTTCTGTTTTTGTCCTTATTTTGCACCCAAATAACGGGAAAAAATAAAAAAATGTTATTTGAAATATTTTGGTTTTCTGTTTTTGTCCTTATTTTTCACCTAAATAACGGGAAAAAAGAAATAAAAAGTTATTTGAAATATTTTGGTTTTCTGTTTTTGTCCTTATTTTGCACCCAAATAACGGGAAAAAAGAAAAAAAGGTTATCTGAAATATTTTGGTTTTCTGTTTTTGTCCTTATTTTGCACCTAAATAACGGGAAAAAAGAAAAAAAAAGTTATTTGAAATATTTTGGTTTCCTGTTTTTATCCTTATTTTTCACCCAAATAAAGGGAAAAAATAAAAAAAAAGTTATCTGAAATATTTTGGTTTTCTGTTTTTGTCCTTATTTTGCACCCAAATAACGGGAAAAAAGAAAAAAAAAGTTATTTGATATATTTTGGTTTTCTGTTTTTGTCCTTATTTTGCACCCAAATAACGGGAAAAAATTTAAAAAAAGTTATTTGAAATATTTTGGTTTTCTGTTTTTGTCCTTATTTTGCACCCAAATAACGGGAAAAAAGAATATAAAAGTGATGTGAAATATTTTGGTTTTCTGTTTTTGTCCTTATTGTGCACCCAAATAACGGGAAAAAAAAAGTTATCTGAAATATTTTGGTTTCTGTTTTTGTCCTTATTTTGCACCTAAATAACGGGAAAAAAGAAAAAAAAAGTTATCTGAAATATTTTGGTTTTCTGGTTTTGTCCTTATTTTGCACACAAATAACGGGAAAAAGAAAAAAAAAGTTATCTGAAATATTTTGGTTTTCTGTTTTTGTCCTTATTTTGCACCCAAATAACGGGAAAAAAGAAAAAAACAGTTATCTGAAATATTTTGGTTTTCTGTTTTGTCCTTATTTTGCACCCAAATAACGGGAAAAAAGAAAAAAAAAGTTATCTGAAATATTTTGGTTTTCTGTTTTTGTCCTTATTTTGCACACAAATAACGGGAAAAAGAAAAAAAAAGTTATCTGAAATATATTGGTTTTCTGTTTTTGTCCTTATTTTGCACCTAAATAACGGGAAAAAAGAAAAAAAAAGTTATCTGAAATATTATGGTTTTCTGTTTTTGTCCTTATTTTGCACCCAAATAACGGGAAAAAATAAAAAAAAAGTTATATGAAATATTTTCGTTTTCTGTTTTTGTCCTTATTTTGCACCCAAATAACGGGAAAAAATAAAAAAAAAGTTATTTGAAATATTTTGGTTTTCTGTTTTTGTCCTTATTGTGCACCCAAATAACGGGAAAAAAGAAAAAAAATGTTATCTGAAATATTTTGGTTTTCTGTTTTTGTGCTTATTTTGCACCCAAATAACGGGAAAAAATAAAAAAATGTTATTTGAAATATTTTGGTTTTCTGTTTTTGTCCTTATTTTTCACCTAAATAACGGGAAAAAAGAAAAAAAAAGTTATTTGAAATATTTTGGTTTTCTGTTTTTGTCCTTATTTTGCACCCAAATAACGGGAAAAAAGAAAAAAAGGTTATCTGAAATATTTTGGTTTTCTGTTTTTGTCCTTATTTTGCACCTAAATAACGGGAAAAAAGAAAAAAAAAGTTATTTGAAATATTTTGGTTTCCTGTTTTTGTCCTTATTTTTCACCCAAATAAAGGGAAAAAATAAAAAAAAAGTTATCTGAAATATTTTGGTTTTCTGTTTTTGTCCTTATTTTGCACCCAAATAACGGGAAAAAAGAAAAAAAAAGTTATTTGATATATTTTGGTTTTCTGTTTTTGTCCTTATTTTGCACCCAAATAACGGGAAAAAATTTAAAAAAAGTTATTTGAAATATTTTGGTTTTCTGTTTTTGTCCTTATTTTGCACCCAAATAACGGGAAAAAAGAATATAAAAGTGATGTGAAATATTTTGGTTTTCTGTTTTTGTCCTTATTGTGCACCCAAATAACGGGAAAAAAAAAGTTATCTGAAATATTTTGGTTTCTGTTTTTGTCCTTATTTTGCACCTAAATAACGGGAAAAAAGAAAAAAAAAGTTATCTGAAATATTTTGGTTTTCTGGTTTTGTCCTTATTTTGCACACAAATAACGGGAAAAAGAAAAAAAAAGTTATCTGAAATATTTTGGTTTTCTGTTTTTGTCCTTATTTTGCACCCAAATAACGGGAAAAAAGAAAAAAACAGTTATCTGAAATATTTTGGTTGTCTGTTTTGTCCTTATTTTGCACCCAAATAACGGGAAAAAAGAAAAAAAAAGTTATCTGAAATATTTTGGTTTTCTGTTTTTGTCCTTATTTTGCACACAAATAACGGGAAAAAGAAAAAAAAAGTTACCTGAAATCTATTGGTTTTCTGTTTTTGTCCTTATTTTGCACCTAAATAACGGGAAAAAAGAAAAAAAAAGTTATCTGAAACATTCTCGTTTTCTGGTTTTGTCCTTATTTTGCACCCAAATAACGGCAAAAAATAAAAAAAAAGATATCTGAAATATTTTGGTTTTCTATTTTTGTCCTTATTTTGCACCCAAATAACGGGAAAAAAGAAAAAAAAGTTATTTGAAATATTTTGTTTTTCTGTTTTTGCCCATATTTTGCACCCAAATAACGGGGAAAAAGAAAAAAAAAGTTATCTGAAATATTTAGGTTTTCTGTTTTTGTCCTTATTTTGCACCCAAATAACGGGAAAAAATAAAAAAAAAGTTATTTGAAATATTTTCGTTTTCTGTTTTTGTCCTTATTTTGCACCCAAATAACGGGAAAAAATAAAAAAAAGTTATTTGAAATATTATGGTTTTCTGTTTTTGTCCTTATTGTGCACCCAAATAACGGGAAAAAAGAAAAAAAAAGTTATCTGAAATATTTTGGTTTTCTGTTTTTGTCCTTATTTTGCACCCAAATAACGGGAAAAAATAAAAAAAATGTTATTTGAAATATTTTGGTTTTCTGATTTTGTCCTTATTTTTCACCTATATAACGGGAAAAAAGAAAAAAAAAGTTATTTGAAATATTTTGGTTTTCTGTTTTTGTCCTTATTTTGCACCCAAATAACGGGAAAAAAGAAAAAAAGGTTATCTGAAATATTTTGGTTTTCTGTTTTTGTCCATATTTTGCACCTAAATAACGGGAAAAAAGAAAAAAAAAGTTATTTGAAATATTTTGGTTTCCTGTTTTTGTCCTTATTTTTCACCCAAATAACGGGAAAAAATAAAAAAAAGTTATCTGAAATATTTTGGTTTTCTGTTTTTGTCCTTATTTTGCACCCAAATAACGGGAAAAAAGAAAATAAAAGTTATGTGAAATATTTTGGTTTTCTGTTTTTGTCCTTATTGTGCACCCAAATAACGGGAAAAAAAAAGTTATCTGAAATATTTTGGTTTTCTGTTTTTGTCCTTATTTTGCACCCAAATAACGGGAAAAAAGAAAAAAAAAGTTATTTGATATATTTTGGTTTTCTGTTTTTGTCCTTATTTTGCACTCAAATAACGGGAAAAAAGAAAAAAAAAGTTATCTGAAATATTTTGGTTTTCTGGTTTTGTCCTTATTTTGCACACAAATAACGGGAAAAAGAAAAAAAAAGTTATCTGAAATATTTTGGTTTTCTGTTTTTGTCCTTATTTTGCACCCAAATAACGGGAAAAAATAAACAGAAGTTATTTGAAATATTTTGGTTTTCTGTTTTTGTCCTTATTGTGCACCCAAATAACGGGAAAAAAGAAAAAAAAAGTTATCTGAAATATTTTGGTTTTCTGTTTTTGTCCTTATTTTGCACCCAAATAACGGGAAAAAATAAAAAAAATGTTATTTGAAATATTTTGGTTTTCTGTTTTTGTCCTTATTTTTCACCTAAATAACGGGAAAAAAGAAAAAAAAAGTTATTTGAAATATTTTGGTTTTCTGTTTTTGTCCTTATTTTGCATCCAAATAACGGGAAAAAAGAAAAAAAGGTTATCTGAAATATTTTGGTTTTCTGTTTTTGTCCATATTTTGCACCTAAATAGCAGGAAAAAAGAAAAAAAAAGTTATTTGAAATATTTTGGTTTCCTGTTTTTGTCCTTATTTTTCACCCAAATAACGGGAAAAAATAAAAAAAAAGTTATCTGAAATATTATGGTTTTCTGTTTTTGTCCTTATTTTGCACCCAAATAACGGGAAAAAAGAAAAAAAAAGTTATTTGATATATTTTGCTTTTCTGTTTTTGTCCTTATTTTGCACCCAAATAACGGGAAAAAATTTAAAAAAAGTTATTTGAAATATTTTGGTTTTCTGTTTTTGTCCTTATTTTGCACCCAAATAACGGGAAAAAAGAAAAACAAAGTTACCTGAAATATTTTGGTTTTCTGTTTTTGTCCTTATTTTGCACCCAAATAACGGGAAAAAAGAAAAAAAAAGTTATCTGAAATATTTTGGTTTTCTGTTTTTGTCCTTATTTTGCACCCAATTAACGGGAAAAAATAAAAAAAAAGTTATTTGAAATATTTTCGTTTTCTGTTTTTGTCCTTATTTTGCACCCAAATAACGGGAAAAAATAAAAAAAAAGTTATTTGAAATATTTTGGTTTTCTGTTTTTGTCCTTATTGTGCACCCAAATAACGGGAAAAAGAAAAAAAAAGTTATCTGAAATATTTTGGTTTTCTGTTTTTGTCCTTATTTTGCACCCAAATAACGGGAAAAAAGAAAAAAAGGTTATCTGAAATATTTTGGTTTTCTGTTTTTGTCCTTATTTTGCACCTAAATAATGGGAAAAAAGAAAAAAAAAGTTATTTGAAATATTTTGGTTTCCTGTTTTTGTCCTTATTTTTCACCCAAATAACTTGAAAAAATAAAAAAAAAGTTATCTGAAATATTTGGTTTTCTGTTTTTGTCCTTATTTTGCACCCAAATAACGGGAAAAAAGAAAAAAAAAGTTATTTGATATATTTTGGTTTTCTGGTTTTGTACTTATTTTGCACCCAAATAACGGGAAAAAATTAAAAAAAAGTTATTTGAAATATTTTGGTTTTCTGTTTTTGTCCTTATTTTCCACCCAAATAACGGGAAAAAAGGAAAAAAAAGTTATCTGAAATATTTTGGTTTTCTGTTTTTTCCTTATTTTGCACCTAAATAACGGGAAAAAAGAAAAAAAAGTTCTGAAATATCTGAAATATATTGGTTTTCTGTTTTTGT
>OZ010647.1:27489258-27536496 GCA_963932195.1 Empis livida | reverse complement strand
TTTTTGGATGTAAAATAAGGACAAAAACAGAAAACCAAAATATTTCAAATAACTTTTTTTTTCTTTTTTCCCGTTATTTGGGTGCAAAATAAGGACAAAAACAGAAAACCAAAATATTTCAAATAACTTTTTTTTCTTTTTTTCCGTTATTTAGGTGCAAAATAAGGACAAAAACAGAAAACCAAAATATTTCAAATAACTTTTTTTTTTTTTTCCCGTTATTTGGGTGCAAAAAAAGGACAGAAACAGAAAACCAAAATATTTCAAATAACTTTTTTTATTTTTTCCCGTTATTTGGGTGCAAAATAAGGAAAACAGAAAACCAAAATATTTCAAATAACTTTTTTTTTATTTTTTCCCGTTATTTATGTGCAAAATAAGGACAAAAACAGAAAACCAAAATATTTCAGATAACCTTTTTTTTCTTTTTTCCCGTTATTTGGGTGCAAAATAAGGACAAAAACAGAAAAACCAAAATATTTCAAATAACTTTTTTTTTATTTTTTCCCGTTATTTGGGTGCAAAATAAGGACAAAAACAGAAAACCAAAATATTTCAAATAACTTTTTTTTTATTTTTTCCCGTTATTTGTGTGCAAAATAAGGACAAAAACAGAAAACCAAAATATTTCAAATAACTTTTTTTTATTTTTTCCCGTTATTTGGGTGCAAAATAAGGACAAACAAAGAAAACCAATATATTTCAAATAACTTTTTTTTTATTTTTTCCCGTTATTTATGTGCAAAATAAGGACAAAAACAGAAAACCAAAATATTTCAGATAACTTGTTTTTTCTTTTTTCCCGTTATTTGGGTGCAAAATAAGGACAAAAACAGAAAACCAAAATATTTCAAATTACTGTTTTTTTTTCTTTTTTCCCGTTATTTGGGTGCAAAATAAAGACAAAAACAGAAAACCAAAATATTTCAGATACCTTTTTTTTTCTTTTTTCCCGTTATTTAGGTGCAAAATAAGGACAAAAACAGAAAACCAAAATATTTCAGATAACTTTTTTTTTCTTTTTTCCCGTTATTTGGGTGCAAAATAAGGACAAAAACAGAAAACCAAAATATTTCAAATAACTTTTTTTTTATTTTTTCCCGTTATTTGGGTGCAAAATAAGGACAAAAACAGAAAACCAAAATATTTCAAATAACTTTTTTTTTTTTTCCCGTTATTTGGGTGCAAAAAAAGGACAGAAACAGAAAACCAAAATATTTCAAATAACTTTTTTTTATTTTTTCCCGTTATTTGGGTGCAAAATAAGGAAAACAGAAAACCAAAATATTTCAAATAACTTTTTTTTTATTTTTTCCCGTTATTTATGTGCAAAATAAGGACAAAAACAGAAAACCAAAATATTTCAGATAACTTTTTTTTTCTTTTTTCCCGTTATTTGGGTGCAAAATAAGGACAAAAACAGAAAACCAAAATATTTCAAATAACTTTTTTTTTATTTTTTCCCGTTATTTGGGTGCAAAATAAGGACAAAAACAGAAAACCAAAATATTTCAAATAACTTTTTTTTTTTTTTCCCGTTATTTGGGTGATAAAAAAAGGACAGAAACAGAAAACCAAAATATTTCAAATAACTTTTTTTTATTTTTTCCCGTTATTTGGGTGCAAAATAAGGAAAACAGAAAACCAAAATATTTCAAATAACTTTTTTTTTATTTTTTCCCGTTATTTATGTGCAAAATAAGGACAAAAACAGAAAACCAAAATATTTCAAATAACTTTTTTTTTCTTTTTTCCCGTTATTTGGGTGCAAAATAAGGACAAAAACAGAAAACCAAAATATTTCAAATAACTTTTTTTTCTTTTTTTCCGTTATTTAGGTGCAAAATAAGGACAAAAACAGAAAACCAAAATATTTCAGATACCTTTTTTTTTCTTTTTCCCGTTATTTAGGTGCAAAATAAAGACAAAAACCGAAAACCAAACTATTTCAGATAACTTTTTTTTTCTTTTTTCCCGTTATTTGGGTGCAAAATAAGGACAAAAACAGAAAACCAAAATATTTCAAATAACTTTTTTTTTATTTTTTCCCGTTATTTGGGTGCAAAATAAGGACAAAAACAGAAAACCAAAATATTTCAAATAACTTTTTTTTTTCCCGTTATTTGGGTGCAAAAAAAAGGACAGAAACAGAAAACCAAAATATTTCAAATAACTTTTTTTTATTTTTTCCCGTTATTTGGGTGCAAAATAAGGAAAACAGAAAACCAAAATATTTCAAATAACTTTTTTTTTATTTTTTCCCGTTATTTATGTGCAAAATAAGGACAAAAACAGAAAACCAAAATATTTCAGATAACTTTTTTTTTCTTTTTTCCCGTTATTTGGGTGCAAAATAAGGACAAAAACAGAAAACCAAAATATTTCAAATTACTGTTTTTGTTCTTTTTTCCCGTTATTTGGGTGCAAAATAAGGACAAAAACAGAAAACCAAAATATTTCAAATAACTTTTTTTTCTTTTTTTCCGTTATTTAGGTACAAAATAAGGACAAAAACAGAAAACCAAAATATTTCAAATAACTTTTTTTTTCTTTTTTCCCGTTATTTGGGTGCAAAATAAGGACAAAAACAGAAAACCAAAATATTCCAAATAAACTTTTTTTCTTTTTTTCCGTTATTTAGGTACAAAATAAGGACAAAAACAGAAAACCAAAATATTTCAGATAACTTTCTTTTTCTTTTTTCCCGTTATTTGGGTGCAAAATAAGGACAAAAACAGAAAACCAAAATATTTCAAATAACTTTTTTTTTATTTTTTCCCGTTATTTGGGTGCAAAATAAGCACAAAAACAGAAAACCAAAATATTTCAAATAACTTTTTTTTTCTTTTTTCCCGTTATTTGGGTGCAAAATAAGGACAAAAACAGAAAACCAAAATATTTCAAATAACTTATTTTTTTTCCCCTTTATTTGGGTGCAAAATAAGCACAAAAACAGAAAACCAAAATATTTCAAATAACTGTTTTTTTTCTTTTTTCCTGTTATTTGGGTTCAAAATAAGGACAGAAACAGAAAACCAAAATATTTCAAATAACTTTTTTTTTCTTTTTTCCCGTTATTTAGTTGCACAATAAGGACAAAAACAGAAAATCAAAATATTTCAGATAACTTTTTTTTTCTTTTTTCCCGTTATTTGGGTGCAAAATAAGGACAAAAACAGAAAACCAAAATATTTCAAATAACTTTTTTTTTCTTTTTTCCCGTTATTTAGTTGCAAAATAAGGACAAAACAGAAAACGAAAATATATCAGATAACTTTTTTTTTCTTTTTTCCCGTTATTTAGGTGCAAAATAAGGACAAAAACAGAAAACCAAAATATTTCAGATAACTTTTTTTTTCTTTTTTCCCGTTATTTGGGTGCAAAATAAGGACAAAAACAGAAAACCAAAATATTTCAAATAACTTTTTTTTTATTTTTGCCCGTTATTTGGGTGCAAAATAAGGACAAAAAGAGAAAACCAAAATATTTCAGATAACTTTTTTTTCTTTTTTCCCGTTATTTAGTTGCAAAATAAGGACAAAAACAGAAAACCAAAATATTTCAAATAACTTTTTTTTTCTTTTTTCCCGTTTTTTGGATGTAAAATAAGGACAAAAACAGAAAACCAAAATATTTCAAATAATTTTTTTTTTTTTTCCGTTATTTGGGTGCAAAATAAGGACAAAAACAGAAAACCAAAATATTTCAGATAACTTTTTTTTTCTTTTTTCCCGTTATTGAGGTGCAAAATAAGGACAAAAACAGAAAACCAAAATATTTCAGATAACTTTTTTTTTCTTTTTTCCCATTATTTGGGTGCAAAATAAGGACAAAAACAGAAAACCAAAATATTTCAAATAACTTTTTTTTTCTTTTTTCCCGTTATTTGGGTGCAAAATAAGGACAGAAACAGAAAACCAAAATATTTCAAATAACTTTTTTTTTAATTTTTCCCCGTTATTTTGGTGCAAAATAAGGACAAAAACAAAAAACCAAAATATTTCAGATAATTTTTTTTTTCTTTTTTCCCGTTATTTGGGTGCAAAATAAGGACAAAAACAGAAAACCAAAATATTTCAAATAACTTTTTTTTTCTTTTTTCCCGTTTTTTGGATGTAAAATAAGGACAAAAACAGGAAACCAAAATATTTCAAACTACTTTTTTTTTCTTTTTTCCCGTTATTTGGGTGCAAAATAAGGACAAAAACAGAAAACCAAAATATTCCAAATAAACTTTTTTTCCGTTATTTAGGTACAAAATAAGGACAAAAACAGAAAACCAAAATATTTCAGATAACTTTCTTTTTCTTTTTTCCCGTTATTTAGGTGCAAAATAAGGACAAAAACAGAAAACCAAAATATTTCAGAAAACTTTTTTTTTCTTTTTTCCCGTTATTTGGGTGCAAAATAAGGACAAAAACAGAAAACCAAAATATTTCAAAAAACTTTTTTTTTATTTTTTCCCGTTATTTGGGTGCAAAATAAGGACAGAAACAGAAAACCAAAATATTTCAAATAACTTTTTTTTTCTTTTTTCCCGTTATTTGGGTGCAAAAAAAGGACAGAAACAGAAAACCAAAATATTTCAAATAACTTTTTTTTATTTTTTCCCGTTATTTGGGTGCAAAATAAGGACAAACACAGAAAACCAAAATATTTCAAATAACTTTTTTTTTATTTTTTCCCGTTATTTATGTGCAAAATAAGGACAAAAACAGAAAACCAAAATATTTCAGATAACTTTTTTTTTCTTTTTTCCCGTTATTTGGGTGCAAAATAAGGACAAATACAGAAAACCAAAATATTTCAAATTACTGTTTTTTTTCTTTTTTCCCGTTATTTGGGTGCAAAATAAGGACAGAAACAGAAAACCAAAATATTTCAGAAAACTTTTTTTTTCTTTTTTCCCGTTATTTATGTGCAAAACAAGGACAAAAACAGAAAACCACAATATTTCAGATAACTTTTTTTTTCTTTTTTCCCGTTATTTGGGTGCAAAATAAGGACAAATACAGAAAACCAAAATATTTCAAATTACTGTTTTTTTTCTTTTTTCCCGTTATTTGGGTGCAAAATAAGGACAGAAACAGAAAACCAAAATATTTCAAATAACTTTTTTTTCTTTTTTTCCGTTATTTAGGTACAAAATAAGGACAAAAACAGAAAACCAAAATATTTCAGATAACTTTTTTTTTCTTTTTTCCCGTTATTTGGGTGCAAAATAAGGACAGAAACAGAAAACCAAAATATTTCAAATAACTTTTTTTTTATTTTTTCCCGTTATTTGGGTGCAAAATAAGCACAAAAACAGAAAACCAAAATATTTCAAATAACTTTTTTTTTCTTTTTTCCCGTTATTTGGGTGCAAAATAAGGACAAAAACAGAAAACCAAAATATTTCAAATAACTTTTTTTTTATTTTTTCCCGTTATTTGGGTGCAAAATAAGGACAAAAACAGAAAACCAAAATATTTCAAATAACTTTTTTCTTCTTTTTTCCCGTTATATGGGTGCAAAAAAAGGACAGAAACAGAAAACCAAAATATTTCAAATAACTTTTTTTTAATTTTTCCCGTTATTTGGGTGCAAAATAAGGACAAACACAGAAAACCAAAATATTTCAAATAACTTTTTTTTTATTTTTTCCCGTTATTTATGTGCAAAATAAGGACAAAAACAGAAAACTAAAATATTTCAGATAACTTTTTTTTTCTTTTTTCCCGTTATTTGGGTGCAAAATAAGGACAAAAACAGAAAACCAAAATATTTCAAATTACTGTTTTTTTTCTTTTTTCCCGTTATTTGGGTGCAAAATAAGGACAAAAACAGAAAACCAAAATATTTCAAATAACTTTTTTTTTCTTTTTTCCCGTTTTTTGGATGTAAAATAAGGACAAAAACAGAAAACCAAAATATTTCAAATAACTTTTTTTTTCTTTTTTCCCGTTATTTGGGTGCAAAATAAGGACAAAAACAGAAAACCAAAATATTTCAAATAACTTTTTTTTCTTTTTTTCCGTTATTTAGGTACAAAATAAGGACAAAAACAGAAAACCAAAATATTTCAGATAACTTTTTTTTAATTTTTCCCGTTATTTGGGTGCAAAATAAGGACAAACACAGAAAACCAAAATATTTCAAATATCTTTTTTTTTATTTTTTCCCGTTATTTATGTGCAAAATAAGGACAAAAACAGAAAACTAAAATATTTCAGATACCTTTTTTTTTCTTTTTTCCCGTTATTTGGATGTAAAATAAGGACAAAAACAGAAAACCAAAATATTTCAAATAACTTTTTTTTTCTTTTTTCCCGTTATTTGGGTGCAAAATAAGGACAAAAACAGAAAACCAAAATATTTCAAATAACTTTTTTTTAATTTTTTCCCGTTATTTGGGTGCAAAATAAGGACAAAAACAGAAAACCAAAATATTTCAAATAACTTTTTTTTTCTTTTTTCCCGTTATTTGGGTGCAAAAAAAGGACAGAAACAGAAAACCAAAATATTTCAAATAACTTTTTTTTATTTTTTCCCGTTATTTGGGTGCAAAATAAGGACAAACACAGAAAACCAAAATATTTCAAATAACTTTTTTTTTATTTTTTCCCGTTATTTATGTGCAAAATAAGGACAAAAACAGAAAACCAAAATATTTCAGATAACTTTTTTTTTCTTTTTTCCCGTTATTTGGGTGCAAAATAAGGACAAAAACAGAAAACCAAAATATTTCAAATTACTGTTTTTTTTCTTTTTTCCCGTTATTTGGGTGCAAAATAAGGACAGAAACAGAAAACCAAAATATTTCAAATAACTTTTTTTTCTTTTTTCCCGTTATTTGGGTGCCAAATAAGGACAGAAACAGAAAACCAAAATATTTCAAATAACTTTTTTTTTATTTTTTCCCGTTATTTGGGTGCAAAATAAGGACAAAAACAGAAAACCAAAATATTTCAAATAACTTTTTTTTTCTTTTTTCCCGTTATTTGGGTGCAAAATAAGGACAAAAACAGAAAACCAAAATATTTCAAATAACTTTTTTTGTATTTTTTCCCGTTATTTGGGTGCAAAATAAGGACAAAAACAGAAAACCAAAATATTTCAAATAACTTTTTTTTTCTTTTTTCCCGTTATTTGGGTGCAAAAAAAGGACAGAAACAGAAAACCAAAATATTTCAAATAACTTTTTTTTATTTTTTCCCGTTATTTGGGTGCAAAATAAGGACAAACACAGAAAACCAAAATATTTCAAATAACTTTTTTTTTATTTTTTCCCGTTATTTATGTGCAAAATAAGGACAAAAACAGAAAACCAAAATATTTCAGATAACTTTTTTTTTTTTTCTCGTTATTTGGGTGCAAAATAAGGACAAAACAGAAAATCAAAATATTTCAAATAACTTTTTTTGTATTTTTTCCCGTTATTTGGGTGCAAAATAAGGAGAAAAACAGAAAACCAAAATATTTCAAATAACTTTTTTTTTCTTTTTTCCCGTTATTTGGGTGCAAAATAAAGACAAAAACAGAAAACCAAAATATTTCAAATAACTTTTTTTGTATTTTTTCCCGTTATTTGGGTGCAAAATAAGGACAGAAACAGAAAACCAAAATATTTCAAATAACTTTTTTTTTAATTTTTCCCCGTTATTTTGGTGCAAAATAAGGACAAAAACAAAAAACCAAAATATTTCAGATAATTTTTTTTTTCTTTTTTCCCGTTATTTGGGTGCAAAATAAGGACAAAAACAGAAAACCAAAATATTTCAAATAACTTTTTTTTTCTTTTTTCCCGTTTTTTGGATGTAAAATAAGGACAAAAACAGGAAACCAAAATATTTCAAACTACTTTTTTTTTCTTTTTTCCCGTTATTTGGGTGCAAAATAAGGACAAAAACAGAAAACCAAAATATTCCAAATAAACTTTTTTTCCGTTATTTAGGTACAAAATAAGGACAAAAACAGAAAACCAAAATATTTCAGATAACTTTCTTTTTCTTTTTTCCCGTTATTTAGGTGCAAAATAAGGACAAAAACAGAAAACCAAAATATTTCAGAAAACTTTTTTTTTCTTTTTTCCCGTTATTTGGGTGCAAAATAAGGACAAAAACAGAAAACCAAAATATTTCAAATAATTTTTTTTTATTTTTTCCCGTTATTTGGGTGCAAAATAAGGACAGAAACAGAAAACCAAAATATTTCAAATAACTTTTTTTTTCTTTTTTCCCGTTATTTGGGTGCAAAAAAAGGACAGAAACAGAAAACCAAAATATTTCAAATAACTTTTTTTTATTTTTTCCCGTTATTTGGGTGCAAAATAAGGACAAACACAGAAAACCAAAATATTTCAAATAACTTTTTTTTTATTTTTTCCCGTTATTTATGTGCAAAATAAGGACAAAAACAGAAAACCAAAATATTTCAGATAACTTTTTTTTTCTTTTTTCCCGTTATTTGGGTGCAAAATAAGGACAAATACAGAAAACCAAAATATTTCAAATTACTGTTTTTTTTCTTTTTTCCCGTTATTTGGGTGCAAAATAAGGACAGAAACAGAAAACCAAAATATTTCAGAAAACTTTTTTTTTCTTTTTTCCCGTTATTTATGTGCAAAACAAGGACAAAAACAGAAAACCACAATATTTCAGATAACTTTTTTTTTCTTTTTTCCCGTTATTTGGGTGCAAAATAAGGACAAATACAGAAAACCAAAATATTTCAAATTACTGTTTTTTTTCTTTTTTCCCGTTATTTGGGTGCAAAATAAGGACAGAAACAGAAAACCAAAATATTTCAAATAACTTTTTTTTCTTTTTTTCCGTTATTTAGGTACAAAATAAGGACAAAAACAGAAAACCAAAATATTTCAGATAACTTTTTTTTTCTTTTTTCCCGTTATTTGGGTGCAAAATAAGGACAGAAACAGAAAACCAAAATATTTCAAATAACTTTTTTTTTATTTTTTCCCGTTATTTGGGTGCAAAATAAGCACAAAAACAGAAAACCAAAATATTTCAAATAACTTTTTTTTTCTTTTTTCCCGTTATTTGGGTGCAAAATAAGGACAAAAACAGAAAACCAAAATATTTCAAATAACTTTTTTTTATTTTTTCCCGTTATTTGGGTGCAAAATAAGGACAAAAACAGAAAACCAAAATATTTCAAATAACTTTTTTCTTCTTTTTTCCCGTTATTTGGGTGCAAAAAAAGGACAGAAACAGAAAACCAAAATATTTCAAATAACTTTTTTTTAATTTTTCCCGTTATTTGGGTGCAAAATAAGGACAAACACAGAAAACCAAAATATTTCAAATAACTTTTTTTTTATTTTTTCCCGTTATTTATGTGCAAAATAAGGACAAAAACAGAAAACTAAAATATTTCAGATAACTTTTTTTTTCTTTTTTCCCGTTATTTGGGTGCAAAATAAGGACAAAAACAGAAAACCAAAATATTTCAAATTACTGTTTTTTTTCTTTTTTCCCGTTATTTGGGTGCAAAATAAGGACAAAAACAGAAAACCAAAATATTTCAAATAACTTTTTTTTTCTTTTTTCCCGTTTTTTGGATGTAAAATAAGGACAAAAACAGAAAACCAAAATATTACAAATAACTTTTTTTTTCTTTTTTCCCGTTATTTGGGTGCAAAATAAGGACAAAAACAGAAAACCAAAATATTTCAAATAACTTTTTTTTCTTTTTTTCCGTTATTTAGGTACAAAATAAGGACAAAAACAGAAAACCAAAATATTTCAGATAACTTTTTTTTAATTTTTCCCGTTATTTGGGTGCAAAATAAGGACAAACACAGAAAACCAAAATATTTCAAATATCTTTTTTTTTATTTTTTCCCGTTATTTATGTGCAAAATAAGGACAAAAACAGAAAACTAAAATATTTCAGATACCTTTTTTTTTCTTTTTTCCCGTTATTTGGGTGCAAAATAAGGACAAAAACAGAAAACCAAAATATTTCAAATTACTGTTTTTTTTCTTTTTTCCCGTTATTTGGGTGCAAAATAAGGACAAAAACAGAAAACCAAAATATTTCAAATAACTTTTTTTTTCTTTTTTCCCGTTTTTTGGATGTAAAATAAGGACAAAAACAGAAAACCAAAATATTTCAAATAATTTTTTTTTCTTTTTTCCCGTTATTTGGGTGCAAAATAAGGACAAAAACAGAAAACCAAAATATTTCAAATAACTTTTTTTTTATTTTTTCCCGTTATTTGGGTGCAAAATAAGGACAAAAACAGAAAACCAAAATATTTCAAATAACTTTTTTTTTCTTTTTTCCCGTTATTTGGGTGCAAAAAAAGGACAGAAACAGAAAACCAAAATATTTCAAATAACTTTTTTTTATTTTTTCCCGTTATTTGGGTGCAAAATAAGGACAAACACAGAAAACCAAAATATTTCAAATAACTTTTTTTTTATTTTTTCCCGTTATTTATGTGCAAAATAAGGACAAAAACAGAAAACCAAAATATTTCAAATTACTGTTTTTTTTCTTTTTTCCCGTTATTTGGGTGCAAAATAAGGACAGAAACAGAAAACCAAAATATTTCAAATAACTTTTTTTTCTTTTTTCCCGTTATTTGGGTGCCAAATAAGGACAGAAACAGAAAACCAAAATATTTCAAATAACTTTTTTTTTATTTTTTCCCGTTATTTGGGTGCAAAATAAGCACAAAAACAGAAAACCAAAATATTTCAAATAACTTTTTTTTTCTTTTTTCCCGTTATTTGGGTGCAAAATAAGGACAAAAACAGAAAACCAAAATATTTCAAATAACTTTTTTTGTATTTTTTCCCGTTATTTGGGTGCAAAATAAGGACAAAAACAGAAAACCAAAATATTTCAAATTACTGTTTTTTTTCTTTTTTCCCGTTATTTGGGTGCAAAATAAGGACAGAAACAGAAAACCAAAATATTTCAAATAACTTTTTTTTCTTTTTTCCCGTTATTTGGGTGCCAAATAAGGACAGAAACAGAAAACCAAAATATTTCAAATAACTTTTTTTTTATTTTTTCCCGTTATTTGGGTGCAAAATAAGCACAAAAACAGAAAACCAAAATATTTCAAATAACTTTTTTTTTCTTTTTTCCCGTTATTTGGGTGCAAAATAAGGACAAAAACAGAAAACCAAAATATTTCAAATAACTTTTTTTGTATTTTTTCCCGTTATTTGGGTGCAAAATAAGGACAAAAACAGAAAACCAAAATATTTCAAATAACTTTTTTTTTCTTTTTTCCCGTTATTTGGGTGCAAAAAAAGGACAGAAACAGAAAACCAAAATATTTCAAATAACTTTTTTTTATTTTTTCCCGTTATTTGGGTGCAAAATAAGGACAAACACAGAAAACCAAAATATTTCAAATAACTTTTTTTTTATTTTTTCCCGTTATTTATGTGCAAAATAAGGACAAAAACAGAAAACCAAAATATTTCAGATAACTTTTTTTTTTTTTCTCGTTATTTGGGTGCAAAATAAGGACAAAACAGAAAATCAAAATATTTCAAATAACTTTTTTTGTATTTTTTCCCGTTATTTGGGTGCAAAATAAGGACAAAAACAGAAAACCAAAATATTTCAAATAACTTTTTTTTTCTTTTTTCCCGTTATTTGGGTGCAAAATAAAGACAAAAACAGAAAACCAAAATATTTCAAATAACTTTTTTTGTATTTTTTCCCGTTATTTGGGTGCAAAATAAGGACAAAAACAGAAAACCAAAATATTTCTAATTACTGTTTTTTTTCTTTTTTCCCGTTATTTGGGTGCAAAATAAGGACAGAAACAGAAAACCAAAATATTTTAAATAACTTTTTGTTTATTTTTTCCCGTTATTTTGGTGCAAAATAAGGACAAAAACAGAAAACCAAAATATTTCAGTTAACTTTTTTTTTTTTTCTCGTTATTTGGGTGCAAAATAAGGACAAAACAGAAAATCAAAATATTTCAGATGACTTTTTTTTTCTTTTTTCCCGTTATTTGGGTGCAATATAAGGACAGAAACAGAAAACCAAAATATTTCAGATAACTTTTTTTTTCTTTTTTCCCGTTATTTAGTTGCAAAATAAGGACAAAAACAGAAAACGAAAATATATAAGATAACTTTTTTTTTCTTTTTTCCCGTTATTTGGGTGCAAAATAAGGACAAAAACAGAAAATCAAAATATTTCAGATTAATTTTTTTTTCTTTTTTCCCGTTATTTGGGTGCAAAATAAGGACAAAAACAGAAAACCACAATATTTCAAATAACTGTTTTTTTTTCCCCGTTATTTGGGTGCAAAATAAGGACAGAAACAGAAAACCAAAATATTTCAAATAACTTTTTTTTTATTTTTGCCCGTTATTTTGGTGCAAAATAAGGACAAAAACAGAAAACCAAAATATTTCAGATAACTTTTTTTTTCTTTTTTCCCGTTATTTGGGTGCAAAATAAGGACAAAAACAGAAAACCAAAATATTTCAAATAACTTTTTTTTTCTTTTTTCCCGTTATTTTGGTGCAAAATAAGGACAAAAACAGAAAATCAAAATATTTCAGATTAATTTTTTTTTCTTTTTTCCCGTTATTTGGGTGCAAAATAAGGACAAAAACAGAAAACCACAATATTTCAAATAACTGTTTTTTTTTCCCCGTTATTTGGGTGCAAAATAAGGACAGAAACAGAAAACCAAAATATTTCAAATAACTTTTTTTTTATTTTTGCCCGTTATTTTGGTGCAAAATAAGGACAAAAACAGAAAACCAAAATATTTCAGATAACTTTTTTTTTCTTTTTTCCCGTTATTTAGTTGCAAAATAAGGACAAAAACAGAAAACGAAAATATATAAGATAACTTTTTTTTTCTTTTTTCCCGTTATTTGGGTGCAAAATAAGGACAAAAACAGAAAACCAAAATATTTCAAATAACTTTTTTTTCTTTTTTCCGTTATTTAGGTGCAAAATAAGGACAAAAACAGAAAACCAAAATATTTCAGATAACTTTTTTTTTCTTTTTCCCGTTATTTAGGTGCAAAATAAGGACAAAAACAGAAAACCAAAATATTTCAGATAACTTTTTTTTTCTTTTTTCCCGTTATTTGGGTGCAAAATAAGGACAAAAACAGAAAACCAAAATATTTCAAATAACTTTTTTTTTATTTGTTCCCGTTATTTGGGTGCAAAATAAGGACAAAAACAGAAAACCAAAATATTTCAAATAAGTTTTTTTTTCTTTTTTCCCGTTATTTGGGTGCAAAATAAGGACAAAAACAGAAAACCAAAATATTTCAAATACCTTTTTTTTTTTCCCCGTTATTTGGGTGCAAAATAAGCACAAAAACAGAAAACCAAAATATTTCAAATAACTTTTTTTTTATTTTTGCCCGTTATTTTGGTGCAAAATAAGGACAAAAACAGAAAACCAAAATATTTCAGATAACTTTTTTTTTCTTTTTTCCCGTTATTTGGGTGCAAAATAAGGACAAAAACAGAAAACCAAAATATTTCAAATAACTTTTTTTTTCTTTTTTCCCGTTATTTTGGTGCAAAATAAGGACAAAAACAGAAAATCAAAATATTTCAGATTAATTTTTTTTTCTTTTTTCCCGTTATTTGGGTGCAAAATAAGGACAAAAACAGAAAACCACAATATTTCAAATAACTGTTTTTTTTTCCCCGTTATTTGGGTGCAAAATAAGGACAGAAACAGAAAACCAAAATATTTCAAATAACTTTTTTTTTATTTTTGCCCGTTATTTTGGTGCAAAATAAGGACAAAAACAGAAAACCAAAATATTTCAGATTAATTTTTTTTTCTTTTTTCCCGTTATTTGGGTGCAAAATAAGGACAAAAACAGAAAACCAAAATATTTCAGATAACTTTTTTTTTCTTTTTTCCCGTTATTTGGGTGCAAAATAAGGACAAAAACAGAAAACCAAAATATTTCAAATAACTTTTTTTTTCTTTTTTCCCGTTTTTTGGATGTAAAATAAGGACAAAAACAGAAAACCAAAATATTTCAAATAACTTTTTTTTTCTTTTTTCCCGTTATTTGGGTGCAAAATAAGGACAAAAACAGAAAACCAAAATATTTCAAATAACTTTTTTTTCTTTTTTCCGTTATTTAGGTGCAAAATAAGGACAAAAACAGAAAACCAAAATATTTCAGATAACTTTTTTTTTCTTTTTCCCGTTATTTAGGTGCAAAATAAGGACAAAAACAGAAAACCAAAATATTTCAGATAACTTTTTTTTTCTTTTTTCCCGTTATTTGGGTGCAAAATAAGGACAAAAACAGAAAACCAAAATATTTCAAATAACTTTTTTTTTATTTGTTCCCGTTATTTGGGTGCAAAATAAGGACAAAAACAGAAAATCAAAATATTTCAAATAACTTTTTTTTAATTTTTTCCCGTTATTTGGGTGCAAAATAAGCACAAAAACAGAAAACCAAAATATTTCAAATAACTTTTTTTTTCTTTTTTCCCGTTATTTGGGTGCAAAATAAGGACAAAAACAGAAAACCAAAATATTTCAGATAACTTTTTTTTTCTTTTTTCCCGTTATTTGGGTGCAAATTAAGGACAGAAACAGAAAACCAAAATATTTCAAATAACTTTTTTTTTATTTTTTCCCGTTATTTGGGTGCAAAATAAGCACAAAAACAGAAAACCAAAATATTTCAAATAACTTTTTTTTTCTTTTTTCCCGTTATTTGGGTGCAAAATAAGGACAAAAACAGAAAACCAAAATATTTCAAATACCTTTTTTTTTTCCCCGTTATTTGGGTGCAAAATAAGCACAAAAACAGAAAACCAAAATATTTCAAATAACTTTTTTTTTCTTTTTTCCCGTTATTTGGGTGCAAAATAAGGACAAAAACAGAACACCAAAATATTTCAGATAACTTTTTTTTCTTTTTCCCGTTATTTGGGTGCAAAATAAGGACAGAAACAGAAAACCAAAATATTTCAAATAACTTTTTTTTATTTTTTCCCGTTATTTGGGTGCAAAATAAGGACCAACACAGAAAACCTAAATATTTCAAATAACTTTTTTTTTATCTTTTCCCGTTATTTATGTGCAAAATAAGGACAAAAACAGAAAACCAAAATATTTCAGATAACTTTTTTTTTCTTTTTTCCCGTTATTGGGGTGCAAAATAAGGACAAAAACAGAAAACCAAAATATTTCAAATAACTGTTTTTTTTCTTTTTTCCCGTTATTTGGGTGCAAAATAAGGACAGAAACAGAAAACCAAAATATTTCAAATAACTTTTTTTTTATTTTTTCCCGTTATTTTGGTGCAAAGTAAGGACAAAAACAGAAAACCAAAATATTTCAGATAACTTTTTTTTTCTTTTTTCCCGTTATTTGGGTGCAAAATAAGGACAGAAACAGAAAACCAAAATATTTCAAATAACTTTTTTTTTATTTTTTCCCGCTATTTGGGTGCAAAATAAGCACAAAAACAGAAAACCAAAATATTTCAAATAACTTTTTTTTTCTTTTTTCCCGTTATTTGGGTGCAAAATAAGGACAAAAACAGAAAACCAAAATATTTCAAATAACTTTTTTTTTATTTTTTCCCGTTATTTGGGTGCAAAATAAGGACAAAAACAGAAAACCAAAATATTTCAAATAACTTTTTTTTTCTTTTTTCCCGTTATTTGGGTGCAAAAAAAGGACAGAAACAGAAAACCAAAATATTTCAAATAACTTTTTTTTATTTTATCCCGTTATTTGGGTGCAAAATAAGGACAAAAATAGAAAACCAAAATATTTCAAATTACTGTTTTTTTTCTTTTTTCCCGTTATTTGGGTGCAAAATAAGGACAGAAACAGAAAACCAAAATATTTTAAATAACTTTTTTTTTATTTTTTCCCGTTATTTTGGTGCAAAATAAGGACAAAAACAGAAAACCAAAATATTTCAGTTAACTTTTTTTTTTTGTCTCGTTATTTCGGTGCAAAATAAGGACAAAAACAGAAAATCAAAATATTTCAGATGACTTTTTTTTTCTTTTTTCCCGTTATTTGGGTGCAATATAAGGACAGAAACAGAAAACCAAAATATTTCAGATAACTTTTTTTTTCTTTTTTCCCGTTATTTAGTTGCAAAATAAGGACAAAAACAGAAAACGAAAATATATAAGATAACTTTTTTTTTCTTTTTTCCCGTTATTTGGGTGCAAAATAAGGACAAAAACAGAAAATCAAAATATTTCAGATGACTTTTTTTTTCTTTTTTCCCGTTATTTGGGTGCAAAATAAGGACAAAAACAGAAAACCACAATATTTCAAATAACTGTTTTTTTTCCCCGTTATTTGGGTGCAAAATAAGGACAGAAACAGAAAACCAAAATATTCCAAATAACTTTTTTTTTATTTTTGCCCGTTATTTTGGTGCAAAATAAGGACAAAAACAGAAAACCAAAATATTTCAGATAACTTTTTTTTTCTTTTTTCCCGTTATTTGGGTGCAAAATAAGGACAAAAACAGAAAACCAAAATATTTCAAATAACTTTTTTTTTCTTTTTTCCCGTTATTTTGGTGCGAAATAAGGACAAAAACAGAAAACCAAAATATTTCAAATAACTTTTTTTTTCTTTTTTCCCCGTTTTTTGGATGTAAAATAAGGACAAAAACAGAAAACCAAAATATTTCAAATAACTTTTTTTTTCTTTTTTCCCGTTATTTGGGTGCAAAATAAGGACAAAAACAGAAAACCAAAATATTTCAAATAACTTTTTTTTCTTTTTTCCGTTATTTAGGTGCAAAATAAGGACAAAAACAGAAAACCAAAATATTTCAGATAACTTTTTTTTTCTTTTTCCCGTTATTTAGGTGCAAAATAAGGACAAAAACAGAAAACCAAAATATTTCAGATAACTTTTTTTTTCTTTTTTCCCGTTTTTTGGATGTAAAATAAGGACAAAAACAGAAAACCAAAATATTTCAAATAACTTTTTTTTTCTTTTTTCCCATTATTTGGGTGCAAAATAAGGACAAAAACAGAAAACCAAAATATTTCAAATAACTTTTTTTTTATTTTTGCCCGTTATTTTGGTGCAAAATAAGGACAAAAACAGAAAACCAAAATATTTCAGATAACTTTTTTTTTCTTTTTTCCCGTTATTTGGGTGCAAAATAAGGACAAAAACAGAAAACCAAAATATTTCAAATAACTTTTTTTTTCTTTTTTCCCGTTATTTGGGTGCAAAATAAGGACAAAAACAGAAAACCAAAATATTTCAAATAACTTTTTTTTTCTTTTTTCCCGTTTTTTGGATGTAAAATAAGGACAAAAACAGAAAACCAAAATATTTCAAATAACTTTTTTTTTCTTTTTTCCCGTTATTTGGGTGCAAAATAAGGACAAAAACAGAAAACCAAAATATTTCAAATAACTTTTTTTTCTTTTTTCCGTTATTTAGGTGCAAAATAAGGACAAAAACAGAAAACGAAAATATTTCAAATAACTTTTTTTTTCTTTTTCCCGTTATTTAGGTGCAAAATAAGGACAAAAACAGAAAACCAAAATATTTCAGATAACTTTTTTTTTGTTTTTTCCCGTTATTTGCGTGCAAAATAAGGACACAAACAGAAAACCAAAATATTTCAAATAACTTTTTTTTTATTTTTTCCCGTTATTTGGGTGCAACATAAGGACAAACACAGAAAACCAAAATATTTCAAATAACTTTTTTTTAATTTTTTCCCGTTATTTGGGTGCAAAATAAGCACAAAAACAGAAAACCAAAATATTTCAAATAACTTTTTTTTCTTTTTTCCCGTTATTTGGGTGCAAAATAAGGACAAAAACAGAAAACCAAAATATTTCAGATAACTTTTTTTTTCTTTTTTCCCGTTATTTGGGTGCAAAATAAGGACAGAAACAGAAAACCAAAATATTTCAAATAACTTTTTTTTTATTTTTTCCCGTTATTTGGGTGCAAAATAAGCACAAAAACAGAAAACCAAAATATTTCAAATAACTTTTTTTTTCTTTTTTCACGTTATTTGGGTGCAAAATAAGGACAAAAACAGAAAACCAAAATATTTCAAATACCTTTTTTTTCCCGTTATTTGGGTGCAAAATAAGCACAAAAACAGAAAACCAAAATATTTCAAATAACTTTTTTTTTCTTTTTTCCCGTTATTTGGGTGCAAAATAAGGACAAAAACAGAACACCAAAATATTTCAGATAACTTTTTTTTCTTTTTTCCCGTTATTTGGGTGCAAAATAAGGACAGAAACAGAAAACCAAAATATTTCAAATAACTTTTTTTTATTTTTTCCCGTTATTTGGGTGCAAAATAAGGACCAACACAGAAAACCTAAATATTTCAAATAACTTTTTTTTTATCTTTTCCCGTTATTTATGTGCAAAATAAGGACAAAAACAGAAAACCAAAATATTTCAGATAACTTTTTTTTTCTTTTTTCCCGTTATTTGGGTGCAAAATAAGGACAAAAACAGAAAACCAAAATATTTCAAATAACTGTTTTTTTTTCTTTTTTCCCCTTATTTGGGTGCAAAATAAGGACAGAAACAGAAAACCAAAATATTTCAAATAACTTTTTTTTTCTTTTTTCCCGTTATTTGGGTGCAAAATAAGGACAAAAACAGAAAACCAAAATATTTCAAATAACTTTTTTTTCTTTTTTCCGTTATTTAGGTGCAAAATAAGGACAAAAACAGAAAACCAAAATATTTCAGATAACTTTTTTTTTTTTTTCCCGTTATTTGGGTGCAAAATAAGGACAAAAACAGAAAACCAAAATATTTCAGATAACTTTTTTTTTCTTTTTTCCCGTTATTTGGGTGCAAAATAAGGACAAAAACAGAAAACCAAAATATTTCAAATAACTTTTTTTTTATTTTTTCCCGTTATTTGGGTGCAACATAAGGACAAAAACAGAAAACCAAAATATTTCAAATAACTTTTTTTTAATTTTTTCCCGTTATTTGGGTGCAAAATAAGCACAAAAACAGAAAACCAAAATATTTCAAATAACTTTTTTTTTCTTTTTTCCCGTTATTTGGGTGCAAAATAAGGACAAAAACAGAAAACCAAAATATTTCAGATAACTTTTTTTTTCTTTTTTCCCGTTATTTGGGTGCAAATTAAGGACAGAAACAGAAAACCAAAATATTTCAAATAACTTTTTTTTTATTTTTTCCCGTTATTTGGGTGCAAAATAAGCACAAAAACAGAAAACCAAAATATTTCAAATAACTTTTTTTTTCTTTTTTCCCGTTATTTGGGTGCAAAATAAGGACAAAAACAGAAAACCAAAATATTTCAAATACCTTTTTTTTTTCCCCGTTATTTGGGTGCAAAATAAGCACAAAAACCGAAAACCAAAATATTTCAAATAACTTTTTTTTTCTTTTTTCCCGTTATTTGGGTGCAAAATAAGGACAAAAACAGAACACCAAAATATTTCAGATAACTTTTTTTTCTTTTTTCCCGTTATTTGGGTGCAAAATAAGGACAGAAACAGAAAACCAAAATATTTCAAATAACTTTTTTTTATTTTTTCCCGTTATTTGGGTGCAAAATAAGGACCAACACAGAAAACCTAAATATTTCAAATAACTTTTTTTTTATCTTTTCCCGTTATTTATGTGCAAAATAAGGACAAAAACAGAAAACCAAAATATTTCAGATAAATTTTTTTTTCTTTTTTCCCGTTATTTGGGTGCAAAATAAGGACAAAAACAGAAAACCAAAATATTTCAAATAACTGTTTTTTTTCTTTTTTCCCGTTATTTGGGTGCAAAATAAGGACAGAAACAGAAAACCAAAATATTTCAAATAACTTTTTTTTTATTTTTTCCCGTTATTTTGGTGCAAAATAAGGACAAAAACAGAAAACCAAAATATTTCAAATAACTTTTTTTTTATTTTTTCCCGTTATTTGGGTGCAAAATAAGCACAAAAACAGAAAACCAAAATATTTCAAATAACTTTTTTTTTCTTTTTTCCCGTTATTTGGGTGCAAAATAAGGACAAAAACAGAAAACCAAAATATTTCAAATAACTTTTTTTTTATTTTTTCCCGTTATTTGGGTGCAAAATAAGGACAAAAACAGAAAACCAAAATATTTCAAATAACTTTTTTTTTCTTTTTTCCCGTTATTTGGGTACAAAAAAAGGACAGAAACAGAAAACCAAAATATTTCAAATAACATTTTTTTATTTTTTCCCGTTATTTGGGTGCAAAATAAGGACAAACACAGAAAACCAAAATATTTCAAATAACTTTTTTTTTATTTTTTCCCGTTATTTATGTGCAAAATAAGGACAAAAACAGAAAACCAAAATATTTCAGATAACTTTTTTTTTCTTTTTTCCCGTTATTTGGGTGCAAAATAAGGACAAAAACAGAAAACCAAAATATTTCAAATTACTGTTTTTTTTCTTTTTTCCCGTTATTTGGGTGCAAAATAAGGACAGAAACAGAAAACCAAAATATTTTAAATAACTTTTTTTTTATTTTTTCCCGTTATTTTGGTGCAAAATAAGGACAAAAACAGAAAACCAAAATATTTCAAATAACTTTTTTTTTTTTTCTCGTTATTTCGGTGCAAAATAAGGACAAAAACAGAAAATCAAAATATTTCAGATGACTTTTTTTTTCTTTTTTCCCGTTATTTGGGTGCAATATAAGGACAGAAACAGAAAACCAAAATATTTCAGATAACTTTTTTTTTCTTTTTTACCGTTATTTAGTTGCAAAATAAGGACAAAAACAGAAAACGAAAATATATAAGATAACTTTTTTTTTCTTTTTTCCCGTTATATGGGTGCAAAATAAGGACAAAAACAGAAAATCAAAATATTTCAGATGACTTTTTTTTTCTTTTTTCCCGTTATTTGGGTGCAAAATAAGGACAAAAAACAGAAAACCACAATATTTCAAATAACTGTTTTTTTCCCCGTTATTTGGGTGCAAAATAAGGACAGAAACAGAAAACCAAAATATTTCAAATAACTTTTTTTTTATTTTTGCCCGTTATTTTGGTGCAAAATAAGGACAAAAACAGAAAACCAAAATATTTCAGATAACTTTTTTTTTCTTTTTTCCCGTTATTTGGGTGCAAAATAAGGACAAAACAGAAAACCAAAATATTTCAAATAACTTTTTTTTTCTTTTTTCCCGTTATTTTGGTGCAAAATAAGGACAAAAACAGAAAACCAAAATATTTCAAATAACTTTTTTTTTCTTTTTTCCCGTTTTTTGGATGTAAAATAAGGACAAAAACAGAAAACCAAAATATTTCAAATAACTTTTTTTTTCTTTTTTCCCGTTATTTGGGTGCAAAATAAGGACGAAAACAGAAAACCAAAATATTTCAAATAACTTTTTTTTCTTTTTTCCGTTATTTAGGTGCAAAATAAGGACAAAAACAGAAAACCAAAATATTTCAGATAACTTTTTTTTTCTTTTTCCCGTTATTTCGGTGCAAAATAAGGACAAAAACAGAAAACCAAAATATTTCAGATAACTTTTTTTTTCTTTTTTCCCGTTTTTTGGATGTAAAATAAGGACAAAAACAGAAAACCAAAATATTTCAAATAACTTTTTTTTTCTTTTTTCCCATTATTTGGGTGCAAAATAAGGACAAAAACAGAAAACCAAAATATTTCAAATAACTTTTTTTTTATTTTTGCCCGTTATTTTGGTGCAAAATAAGGACAAAAACAGAAAACCAAAATATTTCAAATAACTTTTTTTTTCTTTTTTCCCGTTATTTGGGTGCAAAATAAGGACAAAAACAGAAAACCAAAATATTTCAAATAACTTTTTTTTTCTTTTTTCCCGTTATTTTGGTGCAAAATAAGGACAAAAACAGAAAACCAAAATATTTCAAATAACTTTTTTTTTCTTTTTTCCCGTTTTTTGGATGTAAAATAAGGACAAAAACAGAAAACGAAAAAATATTAAAAAAAACTTTTTTTTTCTTTTTTCCCGTTATTTGGGTGCAAAATAAGGACGAAAACAGAAAACCAAAATATTTCAAATAACTTTTTTTTCTTTTTTCCGTTATTTAGGTGCAAAATAAGGACAAAAACAGAAAACCAAAATATTTCAGATAACTTTTTTTTTCTTTTTCCCGTTATTTCGGTGCAAAATAAGGACAAAAACAGAAAACCAAAATATTTCAGATAACTTTTTTTTTCTTTTTTCCCGTTTTTTGGATGTAAAATAAGGACAAAAACAGAAAACCAAAATATTTCAAATAACTTTTTTTTTCTTTTTTCCCATTATTTGGGTGCAAAATAAGGACAAAAACAGAAAACCAAAATATTTCAAATAACTTTTTTTTTATTTTTGCCCGTTATTTTGGTGCAAAATAAGGACAAAAACAGAAAACCAAAATATTTCAGTTAACTTTTTTTTTTTTTCTCGTTATTTCGGTGCAAAATAAGGACAAAAACAGAAAATCAAAATATTTCAGATGACTTTTTTTTTCTTTTTTCCCGTTATTTGGGTGCAATATAAGGACAGAAACAGAAAACCAAAATATTTCAGATAACTTTTTTTTTCTTTTTTCCCGTTATTTAGTTGCAAAATAAGGACAAAAACAGAAAACGAAAATATATAAGATAACTTTTTTTTTCTTTTTTCCCGTTATTTGGGTGCAAAATAAGGACAAAAACAGAAAATCAAAATATTTCAGATGACTTTTTTTTTCTTTTTTCCCGTTATTTGGGTGCAAAATAAGGACAAAAACAGAAAACCACAATATTTCAAATAACTGTTTTTTTTCCCCGTTATTTGGGTGCAAAATAAGGACAGAAACAGAAAACCAAAATATTTCAAATAACTTTTTTTTTATTTTTGTCCGTTATTTTGGTGCAAAATAAGGACAAAAACAGAAAACCAAAATATTTCAGATAACTTTTTTTTTCTTTTTTCCCGTTATTTGGGTGCAAAATAAGGACAAAAACAGAAAACCAAAATATTTTAAATAACTTTTTTTTTCTTTTTTCCCGTTATTTTGGTGCAAAATAAGGACAAAAACAGAAAACCAAAATATTTCACATAACTTTTTTTTTCTTTTTTCCCGTTATTTGGGTGCAAAATAAGGACAAAAACAGAAAACCAAAATATTTCAGATAACTTTTTTTTTCTTTTTCCCGTTATTTCGGTGCAAAATAAGGACAAAAACAGAAAACCAAAATATTTCAGATAACTTTTTTTTTCTATTTTCCCGTTTTTTGGATGTAAAATAAGGACAAAAACAGAAAACCAAAATATTTCAAATAACTTTTTTTTTCTTTTTTCCCATTATTTGGGTGCAAAATAAGGACAAAAACAGAAAACCAAAATATTTCAAATAACTTTTTTTTTATTTTTGCCCGTTATTTTGGTGCAAAATAAGGACAAAAACAGAAAACCAAAATATTTCAGATAACTTTTTTTTTCTTTTTTCCCGTTATTTCGGTGCAAAATAAGGACAAAAACAGAAAACCAAAATATTTCAAATAACTTTTTTTTTCTTTTTTCCCGTTATTTGGGTGCAAAATAAGGACAAAAACAGAAAACCAAAATATTTCAAATAACTTTTTTTTTCTTTTTTCCCGTTTTTTGGATGTAAAATAAGGACAAAAACAGAAAACCAAAATATTTCAAATAACTTTTTTTTTCTTTTTTCCCGTTATTTGGGTGCAAAATAAGGACAAAAACAGAAAACCAAAATATTTCAAATAACTTTTTTTTCTTTTTTCCGTTATTTAGGTGCAAAATAAGGACAAAAACAGAAAACCAAAATATTTCAGATAACTTTTTTTTTCTTTTTCCCGTTATTTAGGTGCAAAATAAGGACAAAAACAGAAAACCAAAATATTTCAGATAACTTTTTTTTTCTTTTTTCCCGTTATTTGGGTGCAAAATAAGGACAAAAACAGAAAACCAAAATATTTCAAATAACTTTTTTTTTATTTTTTCCCGTTATTTGGGTGCAACATAAGGACAAACACAGAAAACCAAAATATTTCAAATAACTTTTTTTTAATTTTTTCCCGTTATTTGGGTGCAAAATAAGCACAAAAACAGAAAACCAAAATATTTCAAATAACTTTTTTTTTCTTTTTTCCCGTTATTTGGGTGCAAAATAAGGACAAAAACAGAAAACCAAAATATTTCAGATAACTTTTTTTTTCTTTTTTCCCGTTATTTGGGTGCAAAATAAGGACAGAAACAGAAAACCAAAATATTTCAGATAACTTTTTTATTCTTTTTTCCCGTTATTTGGGTGCAAAATAAGGACAAAAACAGAAAACCAAAATATTTCAAATAACTTTTTTTTTATTTTTTCCCGTTATTTGGGTGCAACATAAGGACAAAAACAGAAAACCAAAATATTTCAAATAACTTTTTTTTAATTTTTTCCCGTTATTTGGGTGCAAAATAAGCACAAAAACAGAAAACCAAAATATTTCAAATAACTTTTTTTTTCTTTTTTCCCGTTATTTGGGTGCAAAATAAGGACAAAAACAGAAAACCAAAATATTTCAGATAACTTTTTTTTCTTTTTTCCGTTATTTAGGTGCAAAATAAGGACAAAAACAGAAAACCAAAATATTTCAGATAACTTTTTTTTTCTTTTTCCCGTTATTTAGGTGCAAAATACCCCCCTGTGGGTCCTCACCTTGACGTGGTGGGGGGGCTTGAGTAAGGACCGGAGATCTTCTGAGCTATGGTGGGGGGAATGGCAACATTCTCGGTAGGTCCAACCATGCCACAAAGGTCAGAAGATTGATGAAGGTACTGAAACCAAGAGGACCCTGAAAACGGAATGAACATGGACAACGATAAAGATAAAAAGCGTACTGGGATATCAGTACAACTGTCGGAGGAGGTCGTGGCTGCGAACTTCGGCAGTGGCATGGGGGTAAAACCTCATGTCGCCAGTAGCCTCACAGGTAACCCTTCTAACACGATGATTGGAGCAGGTCGTGTTAGTAGTATAACTACTGACTCCACAACTAGTACGGCGAGCTTGTCAGGCTGTACTAGTGGTCTAGATACTGGCATACATTTACTAACGGACACTGCCGATCACTCTGATCAGGAAAGTGCCAAATCATCTCTTTTCAGCCACGACGAAGAGGAGCTGCTTCGCTCACCAAGGGTTGGTATGGATACCGGAAGGCCTAGTACCTCCAGACCCAGACCAACACGGGTGGGCAGGCAAGCTCTTGCTAAATACAGGGCGGCGCTGAAGCTTGAAGCTAATCTTGGTCATAAGTCGGACCTCACGACCAAAGAGTCGGTGGATTTGACGTGGGCAAGAGGAGTGATTGCTGAAAGCAGAGCTCACTTTGAAAAGAAGAAAGGTTGCAGTGCAAAGGACCCAGCCTTCTTCAACATAGTAGAGGAGATCACCAGTGGTAAGCTGTCTGAGAAGAAGCGTCTGAGATCTGCTGAGGAAACATCACCAGCGACTCAGAAAAAGCCGCGCAGCAGCATTCCACAAGGTGGTCCCTCTGCTCTCAGAACCAACACCAGCAAGACGGCATCTTCAATGGCGGACTTGCCGAAGAAACAAAAACAAAATACCGGCAAGACGGCACCTACGATGGCGGACATGCTGAAGAATCAACTTCTGGTGGCTTTAATTGACCGCAGTGATCCCCTTGGACGTATGTCCTTGGAAAGGTGGAAAATTGTGGAGATGAAGCTACTGGAAGAGATGATCAACTTAACCGAGACTGACCAAGTTATGCCAACGTTTGATGGAGCAGGCTGGCTCAGAGATGTTAAGATGATCAAATGCAAAGATCTCTACACTCTCGAATGGTGCAAGAGGACGGTTCCGCTCCTCAAAGGCACCTGGAATAACGCGGAATTAGCCATAGTGGATAGATCGGAGATTCCATCAATTCCGAATGCTAAAGTGCTAATCCCAAGAGTACTCCCACCTGAAAGCACCCTCAGACTACTGCAGAGGCAAAATCCGGATGTACCCTCCAGCGACTGGAAGATACTGAAGGTTTGTGAACCGGTAGCTGTGGATGGTGGACAACAATTTATCCTCCAAATCAACAAAGAAGCGGAAGATATATTGTACCCTAGGTTTGGTAAGATGGTTTGGGGATGTGGAAGTGTTTTTCTGCGTCTCAAGAAGCGTCGACCAAACGATGAAAACCACAACACGCTGGAGAATCTGGAGGTGGAGAAAGACCTAGGTCTGATCTCCGCAGCCACAGCCAACATCACTCTGGGGCCGGAAGTGGACAGTCTAAGTGCTATCATGGAACTAGACGTCGCTCCGGTCCCCACTGATCAGATTGCAGCACCACTGGATGTTGCGAGTGATTCAGAACAACTTACACCACAGTAGCTCAGCTTCGGCTGAACTACTCCTAACCCTCGAAGAAGGGAACTATGACGTGGCGCTTATGCAGGAGCCGTGGATCTCCGGCAAAGGAGATATCAAGGGACTAGCGTCACGCAAATACAAACTACTACACTCACAACAAGAAGGTAAGAAACGTTCAGCCATATTGGCCAAAAAGAACCTTAATATCTTTCTAAAGTCTAATTACAGCACGACCGACTTAACGGTGGCCCTGTGTGAAGGCAGTGACGGTCAAAAACCACTCCTCATCGCATCAGCTTACATGGCGCATGACAGGGAATCACCGCCGTCGGAACTTCAAACACTAGTGGATGATGCTTCGACAAAAAAGCACAACCTTGTGGTTGGAGGTGACGCAAACGCTCATCACAAGATCTGGGGCAGTAAAGATGTCAATACAAGGGGTGAGTTACTACTTAATTACATTTTATGCTCCAACTTATCAATAGCCAATCGGGGTAATGTATCAACGTATATAGGCCCGACCAGTGAAAATGTTCTGGACATCACCCTCTACTCAGACAATGATACCTGTATCCTTGACAATTGGATGGTGTTAGAGAAACCATCAATGTCAGACCACAGGTACATAAGGTTTGATATAAACTTTAAATCTAATAGTACTCCCAAACCATTCAGAAATCCGGTTAAAACAAACTGGGATCTGTATGTGGAACTGGTTGAGCTAAAACTCGCAAACAAATGTCCTGTAGCTATCTGGAATGTACAAACTCTGGAAGCTACTGTCCAATTTCTCACCAAAACTCTGAGAGCAAGTTTTGAACAAGCCTGCCCTCTTAGTAAACCCTCTAGTAACACCTCTCCACCCTGGTGGAATAAAAACCTGAAAAACGTACGCGACAAGGTCCACAAATCGTTTGCTCAGGCAAAACGCAGTAACGATCCGGGTTTATGGGTTGAGTACAAGGCCAACCTAAAATCCTTTAAGAAAGAACTCAGAATCGCGAAGAGAATGAGCTGGAGGACATTCTGCAATGATATGGAGAATACCTCTGAGACAGCCAGGCTCAGCAAGATTCTAAAAAAAGCACCTACTCAATCGGCACTTCTGAAAAGATCGAACGGATCCTGGACAGAGGACAGTAAAGAAACGTTGGAGGTTCTTCTGGAAGCTCACTTTCCGGGCTGTACCAATCTGTCTGGACAAATGGTCGATCCAAAAACCACGAAAACAAATCGGATAAAACTCGATCCCAACTTACTTACTAGGAACCGTTTATGCTGGGCGGTAAGCACTTTCGACCCTTACAAGTCACCGGGTCCGGACGGAATAATACCGGCCATGCTGCAGAAAGCAGCTGCTCTGGTGATCCCATGGATGATGGTGATTTTTGAGGGATGCCTAAGGCTTAACCATGTGCCTAAGTCATGGAACGATGCCACTGTTATCTTCATACCAAAAGCGGGCAAGATAAGTCATGCTGACCCAAAAGACTATCGGCCAATCAGCTTAACCTCTTTCATGCTAAAAAGTATGGAAAGAGTCCTTGATGCGTACATAAAAGAGAGCATAGACCCTCGTGTACTATCCAAGGCTCAACACGCGTACACAAAAGGTAGATCTGTCGAGACGGCTCTTCACGAGACAGTCTCAGTCATTGAAAAAAGCCTTCACTACAAAGAATACACCTTGGGAGCCTTTCTAGATATAGAGGGGGCTTTCAATAATGTCACGATAGAGTCGATTGTCAGGGCCCTCAATTCGGCACGCATAAACAAAGTTGTTAGCGGTTGGATAGAGGAACTCCTGAAAAATAGATCAATTACGTCACAATGGGGGGGCACTACCGCTACCATCAGGGTTACCTGTGGCACACCACAAGGCGGGGTCCTATCACCACTTCTCTGGAACCTGGTTCTAAACGAAATCCTAAAAACACTGCAAACTAGCGGCGTTAAACTAATTGCTTACGCGGATGATGTGGTGGTACTTGCCGTAGGTAAATACCTAAACACACTCAGCGAACTAATTGAAGGTGCCCTGGATAAGCTCAGCAAATGGGCAAAGGCCAGTGGACTCAAAGTTAACCCGCAGAAAACTGAACTTGTGCTCTTTTCAAGGAGATACAGGATTCCGGAATTCCGTGTTCCTAAGGTGAACAACACTACTCTAACGCTCTCCAAAAAGGCTAAATTTCTTGGTCTTATTTTGGACAGCAAACTAAGCTGGAATTTAACCATAGAAGAACGCGTGCTCAAAGCGAACAATGCGTTCTACGCTTGCAAATGTATGTTTGGAAAAACCTGGGGTCTAAGACCTGAGTTAACTCGCTGGATCTACACAGCCATAGTCAGACCAATAATGCTATACGGGGTCCTAGTATGGTGGCCGGCCATGGAGAAAAAAGTGTACAGATCTAAACTCGAAAATACGCAAAGGCTAGCGGGACTGGGGATTACTGGCGCGTTGAAAACCACATCCTCGGACGCACTAAACACAATACTCTATCTCGAACCGGTTGACATATTTGCTAAGTGTGTGGCGGCTAAAGGCGCGCTCCGTTTGAAGCAATCAGGTCAGCTTAACTCTAGAGAGTTCGGACACTCAAGGATCGGTCTAACCCTAAAAGGTGAAACCGATTACATGATTCCCCTCCTCTCACTACGTCGCAAATACGGGATCGATCTTTCAAGCAGGGAATATTGGGCAAATAGAGGCCCAGATCCCGATGACTCGACCAACATCTACACGGATGGATCCAAGATGGACACTGGAGTGGGTGCGGCAGTACACTCTCCGGAACTTGAGATCAACCTAAGTTACAGACTACCAGACCACTGCAGCATCTTCCAAGCGGAAATTTTGGCTATCCAAAAAGCTGCGGAAGCTGCTCGTAGTTGCGTCAACACTCGCAAGAACGTTTACCTCTACATAGATAGTCAAGCCGCCATTAAGGCTCTGGCTAGCGCGTACATTAAATCTAAACTGGTGCTCGAATGTCATCTAGCTCTTCAGTCACTAAGTACTAACAAGAACGTAGTGCTGTGCTGGGTGCCCGGGCACTGTGATATTGTAGGCAATGAAACAGCGGACAAGCTTGCCAAGAGAGGCGCAAACCTCTTGGGGGCCACGCATGAACGTGTTCTACCTTCTCTACAATCGCAGAAAAGAAATCTCGAAAGCAAGGCCTTAGGTCAGGCTAGGTTGCGCTGGAATAAAATAACAACGTGCCGGTTAACAAAAATCATGTGGGGCACGTACGACGCAAGAAAAACCGCTACAATCCTCAACCTATCACGCGCACATTGTAGAAAAGCAGTAGGTATCTCTACCGGCCACTGCATGATCGGCAAGCACGCACATAGAATGGGTCTCATAAACACAAGCCTCTGCAGGTACTGTAACGTTACGGGGCAAGAAGAAACCTTAGAGCATCTTCTGTGCTACTGCCCGGCCCTAGCACGCAGAAGATTGCAACTCCTTGGCACCGCATTCCTCACAGGTCTGGAGGAGGCGGCCAAATGTGGATTGAGAGTTCTTCTCAAATTCGCGGAGGCCACCAACTTCCTGGACCTGATGGGTGACAACTCGTCAAATGTTTAATAACCGTACACAGTGGTATCGCTAAGGACCCGTAGTGGTCTATGCGTGGTCATCTGACCGCCACTCCTAACCTAACCTAACCTAGGTGCAAAATAAGCACAAAAACAGAAAACCAAAATATTTCAAATAACTTTTTTTTTCTTTTTTCCCGTTATTTGGGTGCAAAATAAGGACAAAAACAGAAAACCAAAATATTTCAAATAACTTTTTTTTTCTTTTTTCCCGTTTTTTGGATGTAAAATAAGGACAAAAACAGAAAACCAAAATATTTCAAATAACTTTTTTTTTCTTTTTTCCCGTTATTTGGGTGCAAAATAAGGACAAAAACAGAAAACCAAAATATTTCAAATAACTTTTTTTTCTTTTTTCCGTTATTTAGGTGCAAAATAAGGACAAAAACAGAAAACCAAAATATTTCAGATAACTTTTTTTTTCTTTTTCCCGTTATTTAGGTGCAAAATAAGGACAAAAACAGAAAACCAAAATATTTCAGATAACTTTTTTTTTTCTTTTTTCCCGTTATTTGGGTGCAAAATAAGGACAAAAACAGAAAACCAAAATATTTCAAATAACTTTTTTTTTATTTTTTCCCGTTATTTGGGTGCAACATAAGGACAAACACAGAAAACCAAAATATTTCAAATAACTTTTTTTTAATTTTTTCTCGTTATTTGGGTGCAAAATAAGCACAAAAACAGAAAACCAAAATATTTCAAATAACTTTTTTTTTCTTTTTTCCCGTTATTTGGGTGCAAAATAAGGACAAAAACAGAAAACCAAAATATTTCAGATAACTTTTTTTTTCTTTTTTCCCGTTATTTGGGTGCAAAATAAGGACAGAAACAGAAAACCAAAATATTTCAAATAACTTTTTTTTTATTTTTTCCCGTTATTTGGGTGCAAAATAAGCACAAAAACAGAAAACCAAAATATTTCAAATAACTTTTTTTTTCTTTTTTCCCGTTATTTGGGTGCAAAATAAGGACAAAAACAGAAAACCAAAATATTTCAAATACCTTTTTTTTTCCCGTTATTTGGGTGCAAAATAAGCACAAAAACAGAAAACCAAAATATTTCAAATAACTTTTTTTTCTTTTTTCCCGTTATTTGGGTGCAAAATAAGGACAAAAACAGAACACCAAAATATTTCAGATAACTTTTTTTTCTTTTTTCCCGTTATTTGGGTGCAAAATAAGGACAGAAACAGAAAACCAAAATATTTCAAATAACTTTTTTTTATTTTTTCCCGTTATTTGGGTGCAAAATAAGGACCAACACAGAAAACCTAAATATTTCAAATAACTTTTTTTTTATCTTTTCCCGTTATTTATGTGCAAAATAAGGACAAAAACAGAAAACCAAAATATTGCAGATAACTTTTTTTTTCTTTTTTTCCGTTATTTGGGTGCAAAATAAGGACAAAAACAGAAAACCAAAATATTTCAAATAACTGTTTTTTTTTCTTTTTTCCCGTTATTTGGGTGCAAAATAAGGACAGAAACAGAAAACCAAAATATTTCAAATAACTTTTTTTTTATTTTTTCCCGTTATTTTGGTACAAAATAAGGACAAAAACAGAAAACCAAAATATTTCAGATAACTTTTTTTTTCTTTTTTCCCGTTATTTGGGTGCACAATAAGGACAAAAACAGAAAATCAAAATATTTCAGATAACTTTTTTTTTCTTTTTTTCCGTTTTTTGGATGTAAAATAAGGACAAAAACAGAAAACCAAAATATTTCAAATAACTTTTTTTTCTTTTTTCCCGTTATTTAGTTGCTAAATAAGGACAAAAACAGAAAACGAAAATATATCAGATAACTTTTTTTTTCTTTTTTCCCGTTAATTAGGTGCAAAATAAGGAAAAAAACAGAAAACCAAAATATTTCAAATAACTTTTTTTTTATTTTTGCCCGTTATTTGGGTGCAAAATAAGGACAAAAACAGAAAACCAAAATATTTCAGATAACTTTTTTTTTCTTTTTTCCCGTTATTTGTGTGCAGAATAAGGACAAAAACAGAAAATCAAAATATTTCAGATGACTTTTTTTTTTTTTTTTCCCGTTATTTGGGTGCAAAATAAGGACAAAAACAGAAAACCACAATATTTCAAATAACTGTTTTTTTTTCCCCCGTTATTTGGGTGCAAAATAAGGACAGAAACAGAAAACCAAAATATTTCAAATAACTTTTTTTTTATTTTTGCCCGTTATTTTGGTGCAAAATAAGGACAAAAACAGAAAACCAAAATATTTCAGATAACTTTTTTTTTCTTTTTTCCCGTTATTTGGGTGCAAAATAAGGACAAAAACAGAAAACCAAAATATTTCAAATAACTTTTTTTTTCTTTTTTCCCGTTATTTTGGTGCAAAATAAGGACAAAAACAGAAAACCAAAATATTTCAAATAACTTTTTTTTTCTTTTTTCCCGTTTTTTGGATGTAAAATAAGGACAAAAACAGAAAACCAAAATATTTCAAATAACTTTTTTTTCTTTTTTCCCGTTATTTGGGTGCAAAATAAGGACAAAAACAGAAAACCAAAATATTTCAAATAACTTTTTTTTCTTTTTTCCGTTATTTAGGTGCAAAATAAGGACAAAAACAGAAAACCAAAATATTTCAGATAACTTTTTTTTTTCTTTTTTCCCGTTATTTAGGTGCAAAATAAGGACAAAAACAGAAAACCAAAATATTTCAGATAACTTTTTTTTTCTTTTTTCCCGTTTTTTGGATGTAAAATAAGGACAAAAACAGAAAACCAAAATATTTCAAATAACTTTTTTTTTCTTTTTTCCCATTATTTTGGTGCAAAATAAGGACAAAAACAGAAAACCAAAATATTTCAAATAACTTTTTTTTTCTTTTTTCCCGTTATTTGGGTGCAAAATAAGGACAAAAACAGAAAACCAAAATATTTCAAATAACTTTTTTTTCTTTTTTCCGTTATTTAGGTGCAAAATAAGGACAAAAACAGAAAACCAAAATATTTCAGATAACTTTTTTTTTCTTTTTCCCGTTATTTAGGTGCAAAATAAGCACAAAAACAGAAAACCAAAATATTTCAAATAACTTTTTTTTTCTTTTTTCCCGTTATTTGGGTGCAAAATAAGGACAAAAACAGAAAACCAAAATATTTCAAATAACTTTTTTTTTCTTTTTTCCCGTTTTTTGGATGTAAAATAAGGACAAAAACAGAAAACCAAAATATTTCAAATAACTTTTTTTTTCTTTTTTCCCGTTATTTGGGTGCAAAATAAGGACAAAAACAGAAAACCAAAATATTTCAAATAACTTTTTTTTTCTTTTTTCCGTTATTTAGGTGCAAAATAAGGACAAAAACAGAAAACCAAAATATTTCAGATAACTTTTTTTTTCTTTTTCCCGTTATTTAGGTGCAAAATAAGGACAAAAACAGAAAACCAAAATATTTCAGATAACTTTTTTTTTCTTTTTTCCCGTTATTTCGGTGCAAAATAAGGACAAAAACAGAAAACCAAAATATTTCAAATAACTTTTTTTTTATTTTTTCCCGTTATTTGGGTGCAACATAAGGACAAACACAGAAAACCAAAATATTTCAAATAACTTTTTTTTCTTTTTTCCCGTTATTTAGTTGCAAAATAAGGACAAAAACAGAAAACGAAAATATATCAGATAACTTTTTTTTTCTTTTTTCCCGTTAATTAGGTGCAAAATAAGGAAAAAAACAGAAAACCAAAATATTTCAAATAACTTTTTTTTTATTTTTGCCCGTTATTTGGGTGCAAAATAAGGACAAAAACAGAAAACCAAAATATTTCAGATAACTTTTTTTTTCTTTTTTCCCGTTATTTGTGTGCAGAATAAGGACAAAAACAGAAAATCAAAATATTTCAGATGACTTTTTTTTTTTTTTTCCCGTTATTTGGGTGCAAAATAAGGACAAAAACAGAAAACCACAATATTTCAAATAACTGTTTTTTTTTTCCCCGTTATTTGGGTGCAAAATAAGGACAGAAACAGAAAACCAAAATATTTCAAATAACTTTTTTTTTATTTTTGCCCGTTATTTTGGTGCAAAATAAGGACAAAAACAGAAAACCAAAATATTTCAGATAACTTTTTTTTTCTTTTTTCCCGTTATTTGGGTGCAAAATAAGGACAAAAACAGAAAACCAAAATATTTCAAATAACTTTTTTTTTTCTTTTTTCCCGTTATTTTGGTGCAAAATAAGGACAAAAACAGAAAACCAAAATATTTCAAATAACTTTTTTTTTCTTTTTTCCCGTTTTTTGGATGTAAAATAAGGACAAAAACAGAAAACCAAAATATTTCAAATAACTTTTTTTTTCTTTTTTCCCGTTATTTGGGTGCAAAATAAGGACAAAAACAGAAAACCAAAATATTTCAAATAACTTTTTTTTCTTTTTTCCGTTATTGAGGTGCAAAATAAGGACAAAAACAGAAAACCAAAATATTTCAGATAACTTTTTTTTTCTTTTTCCCGTTATTTAGGTGCAAAATAAGGACAAAAACAGAAAACCAAAATATTTCAGATAACTTTTTTTTTCTTTTTCCCGTTATTTAGGTGCAAAATAAGGACAAAAACAGAAAACCAAAATATTTCAAATAACTTTTTTTTTCTTTTTTCCCATTATTTTGGTGCAAAATAAGGACAAAAACAGAAAACCAAAATATTTCAAATAACTTTTTTTTTCTTTTTTCCCGTTATTTGGGTGCAAAATAAGGACAAAAACAGAAAACCAATATATTTCAAATAACTTTTTTTTCTTTTTTCCGTTATTTAGGTGCAAAATAAGGACAAAAACAGAAAATCAAAATATTTCAGATGACTTTTTTTTTTTTTTTCCCGTTATTTGGGTGCAAAATAAGGACAAAAACAGAAAACCACAATATTTCAAATAACTGTTTTTTTTTTTCCCCGTTATTTGGGTGCAAAATAAGGACAGAAACAGAAAACCAAAATATTTCAAATAACTTTTTTTTTATTTTTGCCCGTTATTTTGGTGCAAAATAAGGACAAAAACAGAAACCCAAAATATTTCAGATAACTTTTTTTTTCTTTTTTCCCGTTTTTTGGATGTAAAATAAGGACAAAAACAGAAAACCAAAATATTTCAAATAACTTTTTTTTTCTTTTTTCCCGTTATTTGGGTGCAAAATAAGGACAAAAACAGAAAACCAAAATATTTCAAATAACTTTTTTTTCTTTTTTCCGTTATTTAGGTGCAAAATAAGGACAAAAACAGAAAACCAAAATATTTCAGATAACTTTTTTTTTCTTTTTCCCGTTATTTAGGTGCAAAATAAGGACAAAAACAGAAAACCAAAATATTTCAAATAACTTTTTTTTTCTTTTTTCCCGTTTTTTGGATGTAAAATAAGGACAAAAACAGAAAACCAAAATATTTCAAATAACTTTTTTTTTCTTTTTTCCCGTTATTTGGGTGCAAAATAAGGACAAAAACAGAAAACCAAAATATTTCAAATAACTTTTTTTTCTTTTTTCCGTTATTTAGGTGCAAAATAAGGACAAAAACAGAAAACCAAAATATTTCAGATAACTTTTTTTTTCTTTTTCCCGTTATTTAGGTGCAAAATAAGGACAAAAACAGAAAACCAAAATATTTCAGATAACTTTTTTTTTCTTTTTTCCCGTTATTTGGGTGCAAAATAAGGACAAAAACAGAAAACCAAAATATTTCAAATAACTTTTTTTTTATTTTTTCCCGTTATTTGGGTGCAACATAAGGACAAACACAGAAAACCAAAATATTTCAAATAACTTTTTTTTAATTTTTTCTCGTTATTTGGGTGCAAAATAAGCACAAAAACAGAAAACCAAAATATTTCAAATAACTTTTTTTTTCTTTTTTCCCGTTATTTGGGTTCAAAATAAGGACAAAAACAGAAAACCAAAATATTTCAGATAACTTTTTTTTTCTTTTTTCCCGTTATTTGGGTGCAAAATAAGGACAGAAACAGAAAACCAAAATATTTCAAATAACTTTTTTTTTATTTTTTCCCGTTATTTGGGTGCAAAATAAGCACAAAAACAGAAAACCAAAATATTTCAAATAACTTTTTTTTTCTTTTTTCCCGTTATTTGGGTGCAAAATAAGGACAAAAACAGAAAACCAAAATATTTCAAATACCTTTTTTTTTCCCGTTATTTGGGTGCAAAATAAGCACAAAAACAGAAAACCAAAATATTTCAAATAACTTTTTTTTTCTTTTTTCCCGTTATTTGGGTGCAAAATAAGGACAAAAACAGAACACCAAAATATTTCAGATAACTTTTTTTTCTTTTTTCCCGTTATTTGGGTGCAAAATAAGGACAGAAACAGAAAACCAAAATATTTCAAATAACTTTTTTTTATTTTTTCCCGTTATTTGGGTGCAAAATAAGGACCAACACAGAAAACCTAAATATTTCAAATAACTTTTTTTTTATCTTTTCCCGTTATTTATGTGCAAAATAAGGACAAAAACAGAAAACCAAAATATTGCAGATAACTTTTTTTTTCTTTTTTTCCGTTATTTGGGTGCAAAATAAGGACAAAAACAGAAAACCAAAATATTTCAAATAACTGTTTTTTTTTCTTTTTTCCCGTTATTTGGGTGCAAAATAAGGACAGAAACAGAAAACCAAAATATTTCAAATAACTTTTTTTTTATTTTTTCCCGTTATTTTGGTACAAAATAAGGACAAAAACAGAAAACCAAAATATTTCAGATAACTTTTTTTTTCTTTTTTCCCGTTATTTGGGTGCACAATAAGGACAAAAACAGAAAATCAAAATATTTCAGATAACTTTTTTTTTCTTTTTTCCCGTTATTTGGGTGCACAATAAGGACAAAAACAGAAAACCAAAATATTTCAAATAACTTTTTTTTCTTTTTTCCCGTTATTTAGTTGCAAAATAAGGACAAAAACAGAAAACGAAAATATATCAGATAACTTTTTTTTTCTTTTTTCCCGTTAATTAGGTGCAAAATAAGGAAAAAAACAGAAAACCAAAATATTTCAAATAACTTTTTTTTTATTTTTGCCCGTTATTTGGGTGCAAAATAAGGACAAAAACAGAAAACCAAAATATTTCAGATAACTTTTTTTTTCTTTTTTCCCGTTATTTATGTGCAAAATAAGGACAAAAACAGAAAACCAAAATATTTCAGATAACTTTTTTTTTCTTTTTTCCCGTTATTTGGGTGCAAAATAAGGACAAACACAGAAAACCAAAATATTTCAAATAACTTTTTTTTTATTTTTTCCCGTTATTTATGTGCAAAATAAGGACAAAAACAGAAAACCAAAATATTTCAGATAACTTTTTTTTTCTTTTTTCCCGTTATTTGGGTGCAAAATAAGGACAGAAACAGAAAACCAAAATATTTAAAATAACTTTTTTTTTATTTTTGCTCGTTATTTTGGTGCAAAATAAGGACAAAAACAGAAAACCAAAATATTTCAGATAACTTTTTTTTTCTTTTTCCCGTTATTTGGGTGCAAAATAAGGACAAAAACAGAAAACCAAAATATTTCAAATAACTTTTTTTTTCTTTTTTCCCGTTTTTTGGATGTAAAATAAGGACAAAAACAGAAAACCAAAATATTTCAAATAACTTTTTTTTTCTTTTTTCCCGTTATTTAGGTGCAAAATAAGGACAAAAACAGAAAACCAAAATATTTCAAATAACTTTTTTTTCTTTTTTTCCGTTATTTAGGTACAAAATAAGGACAAAAACAGAAAACCAAAATATTTCAGATAACTTTTTTTTTCTTTTTTCCCGCTATTTAAGTGCAAAATAAGGACAAAAACAGAAAACCAAAATATTTCAGATAACTTTTTTTTCTTTTTTCCCGTTATTTAGGTGTAAAATAAGGACAAAAACAGAAAACCAAAATATTTCAAATAACTTTTTTTTATTTTTTCCTGTTATTTAGGGGCAAAATAAGGACAAAAACAGAAAACCAAAATATTTCAGATGACTTTTTTTTCTTTTTTCCCGTTATTTAGGTTCAAAATAAATAACAGGAAAAAAGAAAACTTTTTTTTCTTTCTTCCTGTTATTTATGTGCAAAATAAAGACAAAAACAGAAAACAAAAATATTTCAGATAACTTTTTTTTTCTTTTTTCCCGTTATTTAGGTGTAAAATAAGGCCAAAAACAGAAAACCAAAATATTTCAAATAACTTTTTTTTATTTTTTCCTGTTATTTAGGGGCAAAATAAGGACAAAAACAGAAAACCAAAATATTTCAGATGACTTTTTTTTCTTTTTTCCCGTTATTTAGGTTCAAAATAAGAACAAAAGCAGAAAACCAAAATATTTCAGATAACTTTTTCTTTCTTTTTTCCTGTTATTTAGGTGGCAAAATAAGGACAAAAACAGAAAACCAAAATATTTCAGATGACTTTTTTTTCCTTTTTTGCCGTTATTTAGGTTCAAAATAAGAACAAAAGCAGAAAACCAAAATATTTCAGATAACTTTTTCTTTCTGTTTTCCTGTTATTTAGGTGGCAAAATAAGGACAAAAACAGAAAACCAAAATATTTCAGATAACTTTTTTTTTCTTTTTCCCGTTATTTAGGTGGCAAAATAAGGACAAAAACAGAAAACCAAAATATTTCAGGTGACTTTTTTTTTCTTTTTTCCCGTAATTTAGATGTAAAATAAGGACAAAAACAGAAAACCAAAATATTTCAAATAACTTTATTTTTTTTTTCCCGCTATTTAAGTGAAAAATAAAGACAAAAACAGAAAACTAAATAATTTCAAATAACTTTTTTTTTCTTTTTTCCCGTTATTTAGGTGCAAAATAAGGACACAAAGAGAAAACCAAAATAAATCAGATAACTTTTTTTCTCTCTTTTCGCGCTATTTAAGTGAAAAATAAAGACAAAAACAGAAAACCAAAATATTTCAGATAACTTTTTTTTTCTTTTTTCCCGTTATTTAGGTGCAAAATAAGGACAAAAACAGAAAACGAAAATATTTCAAATAACTTTTTTTCTTTTTTCCTCTTATTGAGGGAGGTGTAAAATAATGACAAAAACAGAAAACCAAAATATTTCAAATAACATTTTTTTCTTATTTCCAGTTTTTTAGGTGCAAAATAAGGACAAAAACAGAAAACCAAAATATTTCAGATAACTTTTTTTTTTCGATTTCCCGTTATTTAGGTGCAAAATAAGGACAAAAACAGAAATACAAAATATTTCAAATAACTTTTTTTTCTTTTTTCGCCTTATATAGTTGCAAATAAGGACAAAAACAGAAAACCAAAATATTTCAGATAACTTTTTTTTTTCTTTTTTCCCGTTATTTAGCTGTAAAATAAGGACCAAAACAGAAAACCCAAATATTTCAAATAACTTTTTTTTCTTTTTTCCCGCTATTTAAGTGAAAAATAAAGACAAAAACAGAAATACAAAATATTTCAAATAACTTTTTGTTCTTTTTTCCTGTTATTTAGCTGCAAAATAAGGACAAAAACAGAAAACTAAAATATTTCAAATAACTTGTTTTTTCTTTTTCCCGTTATTTAAGTGGCAAAATAAGGACAAAAACAGAAAACCAAAATATTTCAGATAACTTTTTTTTTCTTTTTTTCCGCTATTTAAGTAAAAAATACAGACAAAAACAGAAATCCAAAATATTTCAAAAGACTTTTTTCTTTTTTCCCCTTATATAGTTGCAAAATAAGGACAAAAACAGAAAACCAAAATATTCCAAATAAGTTTTTTTTTTTGTTTTTTCCTGTTATTTAGGTGCAAAATAAGGACAAAAACAGAAAACCCAAATATTTCAAATAACTTTTTTTTTCTTTTTTTCCGCTATTTAAGTGAAAAATACAGACAAAAACAGAAATCCAAAATATTTCAAAAGACTTTTTTTTCTTTTTTCCCCTTATATAGTTGCAAAATAAGGACAAAAACAGAAAACCAAAATATTCCAAATAAGTTTTTTTTTTGTTTTTTCCTGTTATTTAGGTGCAAAATAAGGACAAAAACAGAACACAAAAATATTTCAGATAACGTGTTTGTTCTCTTTCCCGGTATTTATGTGGCAAAATAAGGACAAAAACAGAAAACCAAAATATTTCAGATAACTTTTTTTTTTCTTTTTTCCCGTTATTTAGGTGTAATATACGGACAAAAACAGAAAACCAAAATATTTCAAATAACTTTTTTTTCTTTTTTCCTGTTAGTTAGGTGCAAAATAAGGACAAAAACAGAAAACAAAAATATTTGAGATAACTTTTTTTTTCTTTTTTCCCGTTATTTAGGTGCAAAATAAGGACGAAAACAGAAAACCAAAATATTTCAGATAACTTTTTTTTTCTTTTTTCCTGTTATAACTTTTTTTTTCTTTTTTCCCGCTATTTAAGTGAAAAATAAAGACAAAAACAGAAATACAAAATATTTCAAATAACTTTTTGTTCTTTTTTCCTGTTATTTAGCTGCAAAATAAGGACAAAAACAGAAAACTAAAATATTTCAAATAACTTGTTTTTTCTTTTTCCCGTTATTTAAGTGGCAAAATAAGGACAAAAACAGAAAACCAAAATATTTCAGATAACTTTTTTTTTCTTTTTTTCCGCTATTTAAGTGAAAAATACAGACAAAAACAGAAATCCAAAATATTTCAAAAGACTTTTTTTTCTTTTTTCCCCTTATATAGTTGCAAAATAAGGACAAAAACAGAAAACCAAAATATTCCAAATAAGTTTTTTTTTTGTTTTTTCCCGTTATTTAGGTGTAAAATAAGGACCAAAACAGAAAACCCAAATATTTCAAATAACTTTTTTTTTCTTTTTTTCCGCTATTTAAGTGAAAAATACAGACAAAAACAGAAATCCAAAATATTTCAAAAGACTTTTTTTTCTTTTTTCCCCTTATATAGTTGCAAAATAAGGACAAAAACAGAAAACCAAAATATTCCAAATAAGTTTTTTTTTTGTTTTTTCCTGTTATTTAGGTGCAAAATAAGGACAAAAACAGAACACAAAAATATTTCAGATAACGTGTTTGTTCTCTTTCCCGGTATTTATGTGGCAAAATAAGGACAAAAACAGAAAACCAAAATATTTCAGATAACTTTTTTTTTTCTTTTTTCCCGTTATTTAGGTGTAATATAAGGACAAAAACAGAAAACCAAAATATTTCAAATAACTTTTTTTTCTTTTTTCCTGTTAGTTAGGTGCAAAATAAGGACAAAAACAGAAAACAAAAATATTTGAGATAACTTTTTTTTTCTTTTTTCCCGTTATTTAGGTGCAAAATAAGGACGAAAACAGAAAACCAAAATATTTCAGATAACTTTTTTTTTCTTTTTTCCTGTTATAACTTTTTTTTTCTTTTTTCCCGTTATTTAGGTGTAAAATCAGGACAAAAATAGAAAACCAAAATATTTCAAATAACTTTGGTTTCTTTTTTCCCGTTATTTAGGGGCAAAATAAGAACAAAAGCAGAAAACCAAAATATTTCAGATAACTTTTTCTTTCTTTTTTTCTGTTATTTTGGTGGCAAAATAAGGAAAAAACAGAAAACCAAAATATTTCAGATGACTTTTTTTTTTCTTTTTTCCCGTTATTTAGGTGTAAAATAAGGACAAAAACAGAAAACCAAAATATTTCAGATAACTTTTTTTTTCTTTTTTCCTGCTATTTAAGTGAAAAATGAAGACAAAAACAGAAAACCAAAATATTTCAAATAACATTTTTTTCTTATTTCCAGTTTTTTAGGTGCAAAATAAGGACAAAAACAGAAAACCAAAATATTTCAGATAACTTTTTTTGTCGTTTTCCCGTTATTTAGGTGCAAAATTAGGACAAAAACAGAAATCCAAAATATTTCAAATAACTTTTTTTTCTTTTTTCCCCTTATATAGTTGCAAAATAAGGACAAAAACAGAAAACCAAAATATTTCAGATAACTTTTTTTTTTCTTTTTTCCCGTTATTTAGGTGTAAAATAAGGACAAAAACAGAAAACCAAAATATTTCAAATAACTTTTTTTTCTTTTTTCCCGCTATTTAATTGAAAAATAAAGACAAAAACAGAAATCCAAAATATTTCAAATAACTTTTTGTTCTTTTTTCCTGTTATTTAGCTGCAAAATAAGGACAAAAACAGAAAACTAAAATATTTCAAATAACTTGTTTTTTCTTTTTCCCGTTATTTAAGTGGCAAAATAAGGACAAAAACAGAAAACCAAAATATTTCAGATAACTTTTTTTTTTCTTTTTTCCCGTTATTTAGGTGTAAAATAAGGACCAAAACAGAAAACCCAAATATTTCAAATAACTTTTTTTTTCTTTTTTTCCGCTATTTAAGTGAAAAATACAGACAAAAACAGAAATCCAAAATATTTCAAAAGACTTTTTTTTCTTTTTTCCCCTTATATAGTTTCAAAATAAGGACAAAAACAGAAAACCAAAATATTCCAAATAAGTTTTTTTTTTGTTTTTTCCTGTTATTTAGGTGCAAAATAAGGACAAAAACAGAACACAAAAATATTTCAGATAACGTGTTTGTTCTCTTTCCCGGTATTTATGTGGCAAAATAAGGACAAAAACAGAAAACCAATATATTTCAAATAACTTTTTTTTTACTTTTTTCCCGTTACTTGGGTGTAATATAAGGACAAAAACAGAAAACCAAAATTTTTCAAATAACTTTTTTTTCTTTTTTCCTGTTAGTTAGGTGCAAAATAAGGACAAAAACAGAAAACAAAAATATTTGAGATAACTTTTTTTTTCTTTTTTCCCGTTATTTAGGTGCAAAATAAGGACGAAAACAGAAAACCAAAATATTTCAGATAACTTTTTTTTTCTTTTTTCCTGTTATAACTTTTTTTTTCTTTTTTCCCGTTATTTAGGTGTAAAATCAGGACAAAAATAGAAAACCAAAATATTTCAAATAACTTTGGTTTCTTTTTTCCCGTTATTTAGGGGCAAAATAAGAACAAAAGCAGAAAACCAAAATATTTCAGATAACTTTTTCTTTCTTTTTTTCTCTTATTTAGGTGGCAAAATAAGGAAAAAACAGAAAACCAAAATATTTCAGATGACTTTTTTTTTTCTTTTTTCCCGTTATTTAGGTGCAAAATAAGGACAAAAACAGAAAACCAAAATATTTCAGATAACTTTTTTTTTCTTTTTTCCTGCTATTTAAGTGAAAAATGAAGACAAAAACAGAAAACCAAAATATTTCAGATAACTTTTTTTTTCTTTTTTCCCGTTATTTAGGTGTAACATAAGGACCAAAACAGAAAACCCAAATATTTCAAATAACTTTTTTTTCCTTTTTCCCGCTATTTAAGTGAAAAATAAAGACAAAAACAGAAATCCAAAATATTTCAAATAACTTTTTTTTCTTTTTTCCCCTTATATAGTTGCAAAATAAGGACAAAAACAGAAAACCAAAATATTCCAAATAAGTTTTTTTTTTGTTTTTTCCTGTTATTTAGGTGCAAAATAAGGAAAAAAACAGAACACAAAAATATTTCAGATAACGTGTTTGTTCTCTTTCCCGGTATTTATGTGGCAAAATAAGGACAAAAACAGAAAACCAAAATAATTCAGATAACATTTTTTTTTCTTTTTTCCCGTTATTTAAGGGCCTTATTTTGCCCCAAAAACAGAAAACGAAAATATTTCAGATAACTTTTTTTTTCTTTTATCCTGTTATTTAGGTGCAAAATAAGGACGAAAACAGAAAACCAAAATATTTCAGATAACTTTTTTTTTCTTTTATCCTGTTATTTAGGTGCAAAATAAGGACGAAAACAGAAAACCAAAATATTTCAGATAACTTTTTTTTTCTTTTTTCCTGTTAGTTAGGTGCAAAATAAGGACAAAAACAGAAAACAAAAATATTTCAGATAACTTTTTTTTTCTTTTTTCCCGTTAATTAGGTGCAAAATAAGGACGAAAACAGAAAACCAAAATATTTCAGATAACTTTTTTTTTCTTTTATCCTGTTATTTAGGTGCAAAATAAGGACGAAAACAGAAAACCAAAATATTTCAGATAACTTTTTTTTTCTTTTTTCCCGCTATTTAAGTGAAAAATGAAGACAAAAACAGAAAACCAAAATAATTCAGATAACATTTTTTTTTCTTTTTTCCCGTTATTTAAGGGCCTTATTTTGCCCCAAAAACAGAAAACGAAAATATTTCAGATAACTTTTTTTTTCTTTTATCCTGTTATTTAGGTGCAAAATAAGGACGAAAACAGAAAACCAAAATATTTCAGATAACTTTTTTTTTCTTTTTTCCCGCTATTTAAGTGAAAAATGAAGACAAAAACAGAAAACCAAAATAATTCAGATAACATTTTTTTTTCTTTTTTCCCGTTATTTAAGGGCCTTATTTTGCCCCAAAAACAGAAAACGAAAATATTTCAGATAACTTTTTTTTTCTTTTATCCTGTTATTTAGGTGCAAAATAAGGACGAAAACAGAAAACCAAAATATTTCAGATAACTTTTTTTTTTTTTTTTCCTGTTAGTTAGGTGCAAAATAAGGACAAAAACAGAAAACAAAAATATTTCAGATAACTTTTTTTTTCTTTTTTCCCGTTAATTAGGTGCAAAATAAGGACGAAAACAGAAAACCAAAATATTTCAGATAACTTTTTTTTTCTTTTATCCTGTTATTTAGGTGCAAAATAAGGACGAAAACAGAAAACCAAAATATTTCAGATAACTTTTTTTTTCTTTTTTCCCGCTATTTAAGTGAAAAATGAAGACAAAAACAGAAAACCAAAATAATTCAGATAACATTTTTTTTCTTTTTTCCCGTTATTTAAGGGCCTTATTTTGCCCCAAAAACAGAAAACGAAAATATTTCAGATAACTTTTTTTTTCTTTTTTCCGGTTATTTAGGTTCAAAATAAGAACAAATGCAGAAAACCAAACTATTACAAATATCTTTTTCTTTCTTTTTTCCTTTTATTTAGGTGGAAAAATAAAGACAAAAACAGAAAACCAAAATAGTACAGATGACTTTTTTTTTCTTTTTTCCCGTTATTTAGGTGTAAAATAAGGACAAAAACAGAAAATCAAAATATTTTAAATAACTTTTTTTTCTTTTTTCCCGTTATTTAGGTGCAAAATGAAGACAAAAACAGAAAACCAAAATATTTCAGATAACTTCTTTTTCTTTTTTCCCGTTATTTAGGTGCAAAATAAGGACAAAAACTGAAAACCAAAATATTTCAAATAACTTTTTTTTCTTTTTCCCCGTTATTTAGGTGTAAAATAAGGACAAAAACAGAAAACCAAAATAAATCAGATAACTTTTTTTCTCTCTTTTCCCGCTATTTAAGTGAAAAATAAAGACAAAAACAGAAAACCAAAATATTTCAGATGACTTTTTTTTTCTTTTTTCCCGTTATTTAGGTGCAAAATAAGGACAAAAACAGAAAACCAAAATATTTTAAATAACTTTTTTTTCTTTTTTCCCGTTATTTAGGTGCAAAATGAAGACAAAAACAGAAAACCAAAATATTTCAGATAACTTCTTTTTCTTTTTTCCCGTTAATTAGGTGCAAAATAAGGACAAAAACTGAAAACCAAAATATTTCAAATAACTTTTTTTTCTTTTTTCCCGTTATTTAGGTGCAAAATAAGGACAAAAACAGAAAACGAAAATATTTCAAATAACTTTTTTTTTCTTTTTTCCCGTTATTTAGGTGTAAAATCAGGACAAAAACAGAAAACCAAAATATTTCAAATAACTTTTGTTTCTTTTTTCCTGTTATTTAGGGGCAAAATAAGGACAAAAACAGAAAACGAAAATATTTCAGATAACTTTTTTTTTCTTTTTTCCCGTTATTTAGGTTCAAAATAAGAACAAAAGCAGAAAACCAAAATATTTCAGATAACTTTTTCTTTCTTTTTTCCTGTTATTTAGGTGGCAAAATAAGGACAAAAACAGAAAACCAAAATATTTCAGATGACTATTTTTTTTTTTTTTCCGTTATTTAGGTGTAAAATAAGGACAAAAACAGAAAACCAAAATATTTCAGATAACTTTTTTTTTCTTTTTTCCCGCTATTTAAGTGAAAAATGAAGACAAAAACAGAAAACCAAAATATTTCAGATAACTTTTTTTTCTTTTTTCCCGTTATTTAGGTGCAAAATAAGGACAAAAACTGAAAACCAAAATATTTCAGATAACTTTTTTTTTCTTGTTTCCCGTTATTTAGGTGTAAAATAAGGACAAAAACAGAAAACGAAAATATTTCAAATAACTTTTTTTTCTTTTTTCGTGTTATTAAGGGTAAAATAATGACAAAAACAGAAAACCAAAATATTTCAGATAACTTTTTTTTTCTTTTTTCCCGTTATTTAGGTGCAAAATGAGAACAAAAACAGAAAACCAAAATATTTCAAATAACTTTTTTTTCTTTTTTCCCGTTATTTATGTGCAAAATAAAAACAAAACCAGAAAACTAAAATATTTCAGATAACTTTTTTTTTCTTTTTCCCGTTATTTAGGTGGCAAAATAAAAAAAAGCAGAAAACCAAACTATTTCAGATAACTTTTTTTTTCTTTTTTCCCGTTATTTAGGTGTAAAATGAGAACAAAAACAGAAAACCAAAATATTTCAAATAACTTTTTTTTCTTTTTTCCTGTTATTTAGGGGCAAAATAAAGACAAAAACAGAAAACGAAAATATTTCAGATAACTTTTTTTTTCTTTTTTCCCGTTATTTAGGTTCAAAATAAGGACAAAAACAGAAAACGAAAATATTTCAGATAACCTTTTTTTTCTTTTTTCCCGTTATTTAGGTGCAAAATAAGGACGAAAACAGAAAACCAAAATATTTCAGATAACTTTTTTTTTCTTTTTTCTCGCTATTTAAGTGAAAAATAAGGACAAAAACAGAAAACGAAAATATTTCAGATAACCTTTTTTTTCTTTTTTTCCGTTATTTAGGTGCAAAATAAGGACAAAAACTGAAAACCAAAATATTTCAAATAACTTTTTTTTCTTTTTTCCTGTTATTTAGGTGCAAAATAAGGACAAAAACAGAAAACAAAAATATTTCAGATAACTTCTTCAAAATATTTTAAATAACAGGAAAAAAGAAAAAAAAAGTTATCTGAAATATTTTGGTTTTCTGTTTTTGTCTTCATTTTTCACCTAAATAACGGGAAAAAAGAAAAAAAAGTTATTTGAAATATTTTGGTTTTCAGTTTTTGTCCTTATTTTGCCACCTAAATAACAGGAAAAAAGAAAGAAAATGTTATCTGAAATATTTTGGTTTTTTGCTTTTGT
>OZ010647.1:27266058-27489058 GCA_963932195.1 Empis livida | reverse complement strand
CTGAAATATTTTGATTTTCAGTTTTTGTCCTTATTTTTACCTAAATAACAGGAAAAAAGAAAAAAAAGTTATTTGAAATATTTTCGTTTTCTGTTTTTGTCCTTATTTTGCCATTAAATAACAGGAAAAAAGAAAAAAAGTTATTTGAAATATTATGGTTTTCTGTTTTTGTCCTTATTTTACACCTAAATAACGAGAAAAAAGAAAAAAAAAGTTATCTGAAATATTTTGGTTTTCTGTTTTTGTCTTCATTTTCACTTAAATAGCGGGAAAAACGAAAAAAAAATTATCTGAAATATTTTGGTTTTCTGTTTTCGTCCTTATTTTGCACCTAAATAACGGGAAAAAATAAGAAAAAAGTTATCTGAAATATTTTGGTTTTCTGTTTTTGTCTTTATTTTTCACTTAAATAACGGGAAAAAAGCAAAAAAAAATTATTTGAAATGTTTTGGTTTTCAGTTTTTGTCCTTATTTTGCACCTAAATAACGGGAAAAAAGAATAAAAAAGTTATCTGAAATATTTTGATTTTCAGTTTTTGTCCTTATTTTGACCTAAATAACAGGAAAAAAGAAAAAAAAGTTATTTGAAATATTTTGGTTTTCTGTTTTTGTCCTTATTTTACACCTAAATAACAGGCAAAAAGTAGAAAAATTTATTTGAATTGTTTTGGTTTTCAGTTTTTGTCCTTATTTTGCACCTAAATAACGGGAAAAAAGAATAAAAAAGTTATCTGAAATATTTTGATTTTCAGTTTTTGTCCTTATTTTGACCTAAATAACAGGAAAAAAGAAAAAAAAGTTATTTGAAATATTTTCGTTTTCTGTTTTTGTCCTTATTTTGCCATTAAATAACAGGAAAAAAGAAAAAAAGTTATTTGAAATATTATGGTTTTCTGTTTTTGTCCTTATTTTACACCTAAATAACGAGAAAAAAGAAAAAAAAAGTTATCTGAAATATTTTGGTTTTCTGTTTTTGTCTTTATTTTGCACTTAAATAGCGGGAAAAAAGAGAAAAAAATTATCTGAAATATTTTTGTTTTCTGTTGTTGTCCTTATTTTGCACATAAATAACAAGAAAAAAGAAAAAAAAGTTATTTGAAATATTTTGGTTTTCTGTTTTTGTCCTTATTTTACACCTAAATAACAGGCAAAAAGTAGAAAAATTTATTTGAAATGTTTTGGTTTTCAGTTTTTGTCCTTATTTTGCACCTAAATAACGGGAAAAAAGAATAAAAAAGATATCTGAAATAATTTGATTTTCAGTTTTTGTCCTTATTTTGACCTAAATAACAGGAAAAAAGAAAAAAAAGTTATTTGAAATATTTTCGTTTTCTGTTTTTGTCCTTATTTTGCCATTAAATAACAGGAAAAAAGAAAAAAAGTTATTTGAAATATTATGGTTTTCTGTTTTTGTCCTTATTTTACACCTAAATAACGAGAAAAAAGAAAAAAAAAGTTATCTGAAATATTTTGGTTTTCTGTTTTTGTCTTCATTTTTCACTTAAATAGCGGGAAAAACGAAAAAAGAATTATCTGAAATATTTTGGTTTTCTGTTTTCGTCCTTATTTTGCACCTAAATAACAGGAAAAAAGAAAAAAAAGTTATTTGAAATATTTTGGTTTTCTGTTTTTGTCCTTATTTTACACCTAATTAACGGGAAAAAAGAAAAAAAAAGTTATCTGAAATATTTTGGTTTTCTGTTTTTGTCCTTATTTTGCCACCTAAATAACGGGAAAGAGAACAAACAAGTTATCTGAAATATTTTTGTTTTCTGTTTTTGTCCTTATTTTGCACCTAAATAACAGGAAAAAAGAAAAAAAAGTTATTTGAAATATTTTCGTTTTCTGTTTTTGTCCTTATTTTGCCATTAAATAACAGGAAAAAAGAAAAAAAGTTATTTGAAATATTATGGTTTTCTGTTTTTGTCCTTATTTTACACCTAAATAACGAGAAAAAAGAAAAAAAAAGTTATCTGAAATATTTTGGTTTTCTATTTTTGTCTTCATTTTCACTTAAATAGCGGGAAAAACGAAAAAAAAATTATCTGAATTATTTTGGTTTTCTGTTTTCGTCCTTATTTTGCACCTAAATAACGGGAAAAAATAAGAAAAAAGTTATCTGAAATATTTTGGTTTTCTGTTTTTGTCTTTATTTTTCACTTAAATAACGGGAAAAAAGAAAAAAAAAATTATTTGAAATGTTTTGGTTTTCAGTTTTTGTCCTTATTTTGCACCTAAATAACGGGAAAAAAGAATAAAAAAGTTATCTGAAATATTTTGATTTTCAGTTTTTGTCCTTATTTTGACCTAAATAACAGGAAAAAAGAAAAAAAAGTTATTTGAAATATTTTGGTTTTCTGTTTTTGTCCTTATTTTACACCTAAATAACAGGCAAAAAGTAGAAAAATTTATTTGAAATGTTTTGGTTTTCAGTTTTTGTCCTTATTTTGCACCTAAATAACGGGAAAAAAGAATAAAAAAGTTATCTGAAATATTTTGATTTTCAGTTTTTGTCCTTATTTTGACCTAAATAACAGGAAAAAAGAAAAAAAAGTTATTTGAAATATTTTCGTTTTCTGTTTTTGTCCTTATTTTGCCATTAAATAACAGGAAAAAAGATAAAAAGTTATTTGAAATATTATGGTTTTCTGTTTTTGTCCTTATTTTACACCTAAATAACGAGAAAAAAGAAAAAAAAAGTTATCTGAAATATTTTGGTTTTCTGTTTTTGTCTTTATTTTGCACTTAAATAGCGGGAAAAAAGAGAAAAAAATTATCTGAAATAATTTTGTTTTCTGTTGTTGTCCTTATTTTGCACATAAATAACAAGAAAAAAGAAAAAAAAGTTATTTGAAATATTTTGGTTTTCTGTTTTTGTCCTTATTTTACACCTAAATAACAGGCAAAAAGTAGAAAAATTTCTTTGAAATGTTTTGGTTTTCAGTTTTTGTCCTTATTTTGCACCTAAATAACGGGAAAAAAGAATAAAAAAGATATCTGAAATAATTTGATTTTCAGTTTTTGTCCTTATTTTGACCTAAATAACAGCAAAAAAGAAAAAAAAGTTATTTGAAATATTTTCGTTTTCTGTTTTTGTCCTTATTTTGCCATTAAATAACAGGAAAAAAGAAAAAAAGTTATTTGAAATATTATGGTTTTCTGTGTTTGTCCTTATTTTACACCTAAATAACGAGAAAAAAGAAAAAAAAAGTTATCTGAAATATTTTGGTTTTCTGTTTTTGTCTTCATTTTTCACTTAAATAGCGGGAAAAACGAAAAAAGAATTATCTGAAATATTTTGGTTTTCTGTTTTCGTCCTTATTTTGCACCTAAATAACAGGAAAAAAGAAAAAAAAGTTATTTGAAATATTTTGGTTTTCTGTTTTTGTCCTTATTTTACACCTAAATAACGGGAAAAAAGAAAAAAAAAGTTATCTGAAATATTTTGGTTTTCTGTTTTTGTCCTTATTTTGCCACCTAAATAACGGGAAAGAGAACAAACAAGTTATCTGAAATATTTTTGTTTTCTGTTTTTGTCCTTATTTTGCACCTAAATAACAGGAAAAAAGAAAAAAAAGTTATTTGAAATGTTTTGGTTTTCAGTTTTTGTCCTTATTTTGCACCTAAATAACGGGAAAAAATAAAAAAAAAGTTATCTGAAATATTTTCGTTTTCTGTTTTTGTCTTCATTTTTCACTTAAATAGCGGGAAAAAAGAAAAAAAATTTATCTCTAATATTTTGGTTTTCAGTTTTTGTCCTTATTTTGCACCTAAATAACGGGAAAAAAGAAAAAAAAGTTATTTGAAATATTTTCGTTTTCTGTTTTTGTCCTTATTTTGCCCCTAAATAACAGGAAAAAAGAAAAAAAAGTTATTTGAAATATTTTGGTTTTCTGTTTTTGTCCTTATTTTGCCACCTAAATAACAGGAAAAAAGAAAGAAAAAGTTATCTGAAATATTTTGGTTTTCTGTTTTTGTCTTCATTTTTCACTTAAATAGCGGGAAAAACGAAAAAAAAATTATCTGAAATATTTTGGTTTTCTGTTTTTGTCTTTATTTTTCACTTAAATAACAGGAAAAAAGAAAAAATAGTTATTTGAAATATTTTGGTTTTCTGTTTTGTCCTTATTTTACACCTAAATAACGGGAAAAGGAAAAAAAAAGTTATCTGAAATATTTTGGTTTTCTGTTTTTGTCCTTATTTTGCCACCTAAATAACGGGAAAGAGAACAAACAAGTTATCTGAAATATTTTTGTTTTCTGTTTTTGTCCTTATTTTGCACCTAAATAACAGGAAAAAAGACAAAAAAGTTATTTGAAATGTTTTGGTTTTCAGTTTTTGTCCTTATTTTGCACCTAAATAACGGGAAAAAATAAAAAAAAAGTTATCTGAAATATTTTGGTTTTCTGTTTTTGTCTTCATTTTTCACTTAAATAGCGGGAAAAAAGAAAAAAAATTTATCTCTAATATTTTGGTTTTCAGTTTTTGTCCTTATTTTGCACCTAAATAACAGGGAAAAAGAAAAAAAAGTTATTTGAAATATTTTCGTTTTCTGTTTTTGTCCTTATTTTGCCCCTAAATAACACGAAAAAAGAAAAAAAAGTTATTTAAAATATTTTGGTTTTCTGTTTTTGTCCTTATTTTCCCACTTAAATAACGGGAAAAAGAAAAAACAAGTTATCTGAAATATTTTAGTTTTCTGTTTTTGTCCTTATTTTGCACCTAAATAACAGGAAAAAAGAAAAAAAAGTTATTGGAAATATTTTGGATTTCTGTTTTTGTCCTTGTTTTGCCACCTAAATAACGGGAAAGAGAACAAACAAGTTATCTGAAATATTTTTGTTTTCTGTTTTTCTCCTTATTTTGCCAGTAAATAACAGGAAAAAAGAAGAAAAAGTTATTTGAAATGTTTTGGTTTTCAGTTTTTGTCCTTATTTTGCACCTAAATAACGGGAAAAGAGAAAAAAAAAAGTTATCTGAAATATTTTCGTTTCCTGTTTTTGTCTTCATTTTTCACTTAAATAGCGGGAAAAAAGAAAAAAAAATTATCTGAAATATTTTGGTTTTCTGTTTTCGTCCTTATTTTGAACCTAAATAACGGGAAAAAAGAAAAAAAAAGTTATCTGAAATATTTTCGTTTTCTGTTTGTGTCCTTATTTTGCCCCTAAATAACGGAAAAAAGAAAAAAAAAGTTATCTGAAATATTTTGGTTTTCTGTTTTTGTCCTTATTTTGCCACCTAAATAACGGGAAAGAGAACAAACAAGTTATCTGAAATATTTTTGTTTTCTGTTTTTGTCCTTATTTTGCCACTAAATAACAGGAAAAAAGAAGAAAAAGTTATTTGAAATGTTTTGGTTTTCAGTTTTTGTCCTTATTTTGCACCTAAATAACGGGAAAAGAGAAAAAAAAAAGTTATCTGAAATATTTTCGTTTCCTGTTTTTGTCTTCATTTTTCACTTAAATAGCGGGAAAAAAGAAAAAAAATTTATCTCTAATATTTTGGTTTTCAGTTTTTGTCCTTTTTTTTGCACCGAAATAACAGGAAAAACGAAAAAAAAGTTATTTGAAATATTTTCGTTTTCTGTTTTTGTCCTTATTTTGCCACTAAATAACAGGAAAAAAGAAAAAAAAGTTTTCTTTTTTTTTTTTTGTTTTTGTTTTTATTTTTCACTTAAATAACGGGAAAAAAGAAAAAAAAAGTTATCTGAAATGTTTTGGTTATCTGTTTTTGTCCTTATTTTGCCACCTAAATAACGGGAAAGAGAACAAACAAGTTATCTGAAATATTTTTGTTTTCTGTTTTTCTCCTTATTTTGCCACTAAATAACAGGAAAAAAGAAGAAAAAGTTATTTGAAATGTTTTGGTTTTCAGTTTTTCTCCTTATTTTGCACCTAAATAACGGGAAAAGAGAAAAAAAAAGTTATCTGATATATTTTGGTTTTCTGTTTTTGTCTTCATTTTTCACTTAAATAGCGGTAAAAAAGAAAAAAAATTTATCTCTAATATTTCGGTTTTCAGTTTTTGTCCTTATTTTGCACCTAAATAACAGGAAAAAAGAAAAAAAAGTTATTTGAAATATTTTCGTTTTCTGTTTTTGTCCTTATTTTGCCACTAAATAACAGGAAAAAAGAAGAAATAGTTATTTGAAATGTTTTGGTTTTCTGTTTTTGTCCTTATTTTACACCTAAATAACGGGAAAAAAGGAAAAAAAAGTTATCTGAAATATTTTGGATTTCTGTTTTTGTCCTTATTTTGCACCGAAATAACGGGAAAAAAGAAAAAAAGTTATCTGAAATATTTTTGTGTTCTGTTTTTGTCCTTATTTTGCACCTAAATAACAGGAAAAAAGAAAAAAAAGTTACTTGAAATATTTTCGTTTTCTGTTTTTGTCCTTATTTTGCCACTAAATAACAGGAAAAAAGAACAAAAAGTTATTTGAAATATTTTGGTTTTCTGTTTTTGTCCTTATTTTACACCTAAATAACGGGAAAAAAGGAAAAAAAAGTTATCTGAAATATTTTGGTTTTCTGTTTTTGTCCTTATTTTACACCTAAATAACGGGAACAAAGAAAAAAAAAGTTATCTGAAATATTTTCGTTTTCTGTTTTTGTCCTTATTTTGCCCCTAAATAACGGAAAAAAGAAAAAAAAAATTATCTGAAATATTTTGGTTTTCTGTTTTCGTCCTTAGTTTGAACCTAAATAACGGGAAAAAAGAAAAAAAAAGTTATCTGAAATATTTTCGTTTTCTGTTTTTGTCCTTATTTTGCACATAAATAACGGGAAAAAAGAAAAAAAACGTTATCTGAAATATTTTGGTTTTCTGTTTTTGTCTTTATTTTTCACTTAAATAGCAGGAAAAAAGAGAAAAAAAGTTATCTCAAATATTTTGGTTTTTTGTTTTTGTGTTTATTTTTCGCTTAAATAGCTGGAAAAAAGAGAAAAAAGTTATCTGAAATATTTTGATTTTATGTTTTTGTTTTTATTTTTCACTTAAATAACGGGAAAAAAGAAAAAAAAAGTTATCTGAAATTTTTTGGTTTTCTGTTTTTGTCCTTATTTTGCACCTAAATAACGGGAAAAAAGAAAGAAAAAGTTATCTGAATATTTTGGTTTTCTGTTTTGTCCTTATGTTGCACCTATATAAGGGGAAAAAGGAAAAAAAAAAGTTATCTGAAATATTTTGGTTTTCAATTTTTGTCCCTATTTTGCACCTAAATAATAGGAAAAAAGAAAAAAAAAGTTATCTTAAATATTTTGGTTTTCTGTTTTTGTCCTTATTTTACACCTAAATAACGGGAAAGAAAACAAACAAGTTATCTGAAATATTTTTGTTTTCTGTTTTTGACCTTATTTTGCACCTAAATAACACGAAAAAAGAAAAAAAAGTTATTTGAAATATTTTGGTTTTCAATTTTTGTCCCTATTTTGCACCTAAATAATAGGAAAAAAGAAAAAAAAAGTTATCTGAAATTTTTTGGTTTTCTGTTTTTGTCCTTATTTTGCACCTAAATAACGGGAAAAAGAAAGAAAAAGTTATCTGAATATTTTGGTTTTCTGTTTTGTCCTTATGTTGCACCTATATAAGGGGAAAAAGGAAAAAAAAAAGTTATCTGAAATATTTTGATTTTATGTCCATATTTTGCACCTAAATAACGGGAAAAAAGAAAAAAAAAGTTATCTGAAATATTTTGGTTTTCTGTTTTTGTCTTTATTTTTCACTTAAATAGCGGGAAAAGAGAGAAAAAAGTTATCTGATTTATTTTGGTTTTCTGTTTTTGTCCTTATTTTGCACCTAAATAACGGGAAAAAAGAAAAAAAAAGTTATCTGAAATATTTTGGTTTTCTGTTTTTGTCTTTATTTTTCAGTTAAATAACGGGAAAAAAGAAAAAAAAAGTTATCTGCAATAGTTTTGGTTTTCTGTTTTTGTCCTTATTTTGCACCGAAATAACGGGAAAAAAGTAGAAAAAAGTTATCTGAAATATTTTGGTTTTCTGTTTTTGTCTTTATTTTTCACTTAAATAACGGGAAAAAAGAAAAAAAAAGTTATTTGAAATATTTTGGTTTTGTGTTTTTGTCCTTATTTTACACCTAAATAACGGGAAAAAAGAAAAAAATAGTTATCTGAAATGTTTCGGTTTTCTGCTTTTGTCATTATTTTGCTACCTAAATAACGGAAAAAGAAAAAAAAAGTTATCTGAAATATTTTGGTTTTCTGTTTTTGTCCTTATTTTGCACCGAAATAAAAGTAAAAAAGAAAAAAAAGTTATTTGAAATTTTTTGGTTTTCTGTTTTTGTCCTTATTTTGCACCTAAGTAACGGGAAAAAAGAAAAAAAAAGTTATTTGAAATATTTTGGTTTTCAGTTTTTGTCCTTATTTTGCACCTAAGAAACTGGAAAAAAGAAAAAAATGTTATTTGCAATATTTTGGTTTTCTGTTTTTGTCCTTATTTTACACCTATTTAAGGGGAAAAAAGAAAAAAAAGTTATTTGAAATTTTTTGGTTTTCTGTTTTTGTCCTTATTGTGCACCTAAATAACGGGAAAAAAGGGAAAAAAAGTTTTCTGAAGTATTTTGGTTTTCTGTTTGTGTCCTTATTTTGCACCTAAGAAACTGGAAAAAAGAAAAAAATGTTATTTGCAATATATTGGTTTTCTGTTTTTGTCCTTATTTTGCACCTATATAAGGGGAAAAAAGAAAAAAAAAGTTATCTGAAATATTTTGATTTTAAGTCCTTATTTTTCCACCTAAATAATGGGTTTTGTCCTTATTTTGTCACCTAAATAACGGGAAAAAGAAAAAAAAAGTTATCTGAAATATTTTGGTTTTCTGTTTTTGTCCTTATTTTGAGCCTAAGAAACTGGAAAAAAGAAAAAAATGTTATTTGCAATATTTTGGTTTTCTGTTTTTGGCCTTATTCTGCAGCTATATAAGGGGAAAAAAGAAAAAAAAGTTATTTGAAATATTTTGGTTTTCAGTTTTTGTCCTTATTTTGCACCTAAGAAACTGGAAAAAAGAAAAAATTGTTATTTGCAATATTTTGGTTTTCTGTTTTTGTCTTTTTTTAGCACCTAAGAAACTGGAAAATAGAAGAAAATGTTATTTGCAAAATTTGGTTTTCTGTTTTTGTCCTTAGTTTGCACCTAAGAAACTGGAAAAAAGAAAAAAATGTTATTTGCAATATTTTGGTTTTCTGTTTTTGTCCTTATTTTGCACCTAAGAAACTGGAAAAAAGAAAAAAAAGTTATTTGCAATATTTTGGTTTTCTGTTTTTGTCCTTATTTTGCACCTAAATAACGGGAAAAAAGGAAAAAAAAGTTATCTGAAATATTTTGGTTTTCTGTTTTTGTCCTTATTTTACACCTAAATAACGGGAACAAAGAAAAAAAAAGTTATCTGAAATATTTTCGTTTTCTGTTTTTGTCCTTATTTTGCCCCTAAATAACGGAAAAAAGAAAAAAAAATTATCTGAAATATTTTGGTTTTCTGTTTTCGTCCTTAGTTTGAACCTAAATGATGGGAAAAAAGAAAAAAAAAGTTATCTGAAATATTTTGATTTTATGTCCTTATTTTGCCACCTAAATAACGGGTTTTGTCTTATTTTGCCACCTAAATAACGGGAAAAAGGAAAAAAAAGTTATCTGAAATATTTTTGTTTTCTGTTTTTGTCCTCATTTTGCACCTAAGAAACTGGAAAAAAGAACAAAAAGTTATTTGAAATATTTTGGTTTTCTGTTTTTGTCCTTATTTTACACCTAAATAACGGGAAAAAAGGAAAATAAAGTTATCTGAAATATTTTGGTTTTCTGTTTTTGTCCTTATTTTACACCTAAATAACGGGAACAAAGAAAAAAAAAGTTATCTGAAATATTTTCGTTTTCTGTTTTTGTCCTTATTTTGCCCCTAAATAACGGAAAAAAGAAAAAAAAATTATCTGAAATATTTTGGTTTTCTGTTTTCGTCCTTAGTTTGAACCTAAATGACGGGAAAAAAGAAAAAAAAAGTTATCTGAAATATTTTCGTTTTCTGTTTTTGTCCTTATTTTGCACATAAATAACGGGAACAAAGAAAAAAAAATTTATCTGAAATATTTTGGTTTTCTGTTTTTGTCTTTATTTTTCACTTAAATAGCAGGAAAAAAGAGAAAAAAAGTTATCTGAAATATTTTGGTTTTTTGTTTTTGTGTTTATTTTTCGCTTAAATAGCTGGAAAAAAGAGAAAAAAGTTATCTGAAATATTTTGATTTTATGTTTTTGTTTTTATTTTTCACTTAAATAACGGGAAAAAAGAAAAAAAAAGTTATCTGAAATTTTTTGGTTTTCTGTTTTTGTCCTTATTTTGCACCTAAATAACGGGAAAAAAGAAAGAAAAAGTTATCTGAATATTTTGGTTTTCTGTTTTGTCCTTATGTTGCACCTATATAAGGGGAAAAAGGAAAAAAAAAAGTTATCTGAAATATTTTGGTTTTCAATTTTTGTCCCTATTTTGCACCTAAATAATAGGAAAAAAGAAAAAAAAAGTTATCTTAAATATTTTGGTTTTCTGTTTTTGTCCTTATTTTACACCTAAATAACGGGAAAGAGAACAAACAAGTTATCTGAAATATTTTTGTTTTCTGTTTTTGACCTTATTTTGCACCTAAATAACAGGAAAAAAGAAAAAAAAGTTATTTGAAATATTTTGGTTTTCAATTTTTGTCCTTATTTTGCACCTAAATAATAGGAAAAAAGAAAAAAAAAGTTATCTGAAATTTTTTGGTTTTCTGTTTTTGTCCTTATTTTGCACCTAAATAACGGGAAAAAAGAAAGAAAAAGTTATCTGAATATTTTGGTTTTCTGTTTTGTCCTTATGTTGCCTATATAAGGGGAAAAACCTATATAAGGGGAAAAAGGAAAAAAAAAAGTTATCTGAAATATTTTGATTTTATGTCCATATTTTGCACCTAAATAACGGGAAAAAAGAAAACAAAAGTTATCTGAAATATTTTGGTTTTTTGGTTTTGTCTTTATTTTTCACTTAAATAGCGGGAAAAGAGAGAAAAAAGTTATCTGATTTATTTTGGTTTTCTGTTTTTGTCCTTATTTTGCACCTAAATAACGGGAAAAAAGAAAAGAAAAGTTATCTCAAATATTTTGGTTTTCTGTTTTTGGCTTAATTTTTCAGTTAAATAACGGGAAAAAAGAAAAAAAAAGTTATCTGAAATATTTTGGTTTTCTGTTTTTGTCCTTATTTTGCACCGAAATAACGGGAAAAAAGTAGAAAAAAGTTATCTGAAATATTTTGGTTTTCTGTTTTTGTCTTTATTTTTCACTTAAATAACGGGAAAAAAGAAAAAAAAAGTTATTTGAAATATTTTGGTTTTTTTTTTACCTAAATAACGGGAAAAAAGAAAAAAATAGTTATCTGAAATGTTTCGGTTTTCTGCTTTTGTCATTATTTTGCTACCTAAATAACGGAAAAAGAAAAAAAAAGTTATCTGAAATATTTTGGTTTTCTGTTTTTGTCCTTATTTTGCACCGAAATAAAAGTAAAAAAGAAAAAAAAGTTATTTGAAATTTTTTGGTTTTCTGTTTTGTCCTTATTTTGCACCTAAGTAACGGGAAAAAAGAAAAAAAAAGTTATCTGAAATATTTTGGTTTTCTGTTTTTGTCCTTATTTTGCACCTAAGAAACTGGAAAAAAGAAAAAAATGTTATTTGCAATATTTTGGTTTTCTGTTTTTGTCCTTATTTTGCACCTATTTAAGGGGAAAAAAGAAAAAAAAGTTATTTGAAATTTTTTGGTTTTCTGTTTTTGTCCTTATTGTGCACCTAAATAACGGGAAAAAAGGGAAAAAAAGTTATCTGAAATATTTTGGTTTTCTGTTTTTGTCCTTATTTTGCACCGAAATAAAAGTAAAAAAGAAAAAAAAGTTATTTGAAATTTTTTGGTTTTCTGTTTTTGTCCTTATTTTGCACCTAAGTAACGGGAAAAAAGAAAAAAAAAGTTATCTGAAATATTTTGGTTTTCTGTTTTTGTCCTTATTTTGCACATAAGAAACTGGAAAAAAGAAAAAAATGTTATTTGCAATATTTTGGTTTTCTGTTTTTGTCCTTATTTTGCACCTATATAAGGGGAAAAAAGAAAAAAAAAGTTATCTGAAATATTTTAATTTTATGTCCTTATTTTGCCACCTAAATAATGGATTTTGTCCTTATTTTGCCACCTAAATAACGGGAAAAAGAAAAAAAAAGTTATTTGAAATATTTTGGTTTTCTGTTTTTGTCCTTATTTTGCCACCTACATAACGGGAAAGAGAACAAACAAGTATCTGAAATATTTTTGTTTTCTGTTTTTGTCCTTATTTTGCACCTAAATAACCCCAAAATAAAAGGAGATATAAGTGCTAAAAAGTGTAGTAATTGCAGCGGAAACCACACAGCCAATTATAGAGGTTGCCCTGTATATGTTTATATTAAAAACAAAGACCCACAGCAGCGTATAAATCTAAGGAAAAATATAAATGTTAACCATGCCGTCACCTACGTAGCTAATAGTTCGGTAAAAGGCGCAACCTATGCTGATGCAGTAAAAAATATTCTACCAACCCAATTACAAAGTGATCCACATGCCTTAGAAAAGTTACTAGAAAATATCGTTAATAATATGAATCAGTTCATGTACACAATGCAAAATGTGATGCAGGAAATTATGCGAAATCAAACACTGATGCTTCAAACCATTTTATCTAAACCATGACTTCTATCAGACTATGTTATTAGAATGCTAACGGCTTAAGCCAACACAAACTTGAATTGACAAATTTTTTGACAAAGAACGATATAGATATAATGTTAATATCTGAAACTCATATGACTCAGAAAAACTGCTTCAAAATCCACAATTACAAATTCTATGATACAAAACACCCTGGAAACAAAGCATGTGGCGGTTCTGGGATTCTAATAAAAAATAGATCAAAACATTATGTGCTAGAAGAATACAGCAAAGATTATATACAGGCAACATCTATCCGATTGGAAGAATATATAGATAATTTAACAATCACAGCGATCTATTGTCCACCAAGATATAATATTACAGAAAATCAATTTAAAACTTTCTTTGACACACTTGGCTCCAAATTTTTGACAGCTGGAGATTTTAATGCCAAGCATGTGCATTGGGGTTCCAGACTAATAAACCCAAAAGGCAGAAAACTTTGGTCAGCAATTACTAATAACAACCTTGATATAATATCTACAACCTTGATATAATATCTATTAAAATAAAAGTGCTACTGTTAATTATAATTACACTTGGATTGCAGATTATAATAATTATTATTGTCCGTCAGTTAGTTATGACACTGACAATAAACCTAGTGTGACCAATACTTAAATTTTATTGCCTCCCAGTAGTAAAACATAAACAACATGCATCGTACACCACCGCCAACAGCAACAAGCAATAACATACAAATAAAAAAAGTGCCAGAAACGTCAGCGTCTGAGAGAGGAAACAAGCCCAACCCTAATTAAAGAATTAAAACAATTAATCGGTGACAACAATTTTCACATAACATCCAGACTGAAAAGTAATATCAAAGAAACCAGAATTTAAATATATAATGAAAAGAATTATCGCAAAGTAATTAACGAGCTAAACAACAAATGTAAAAATTATTACACTTATCAATTAAAAAGCAGTAGAGGTATATCTGTCATACTCAAAGGTATTGATCACAACGTGTCACCTTCGGAAATTAAAGAAGCCATGGAAGAAAAAGGTTTCCTTGTTAAATCGGTATATAATATTATTAACAAACATAAGATCCCACAGCCAATTCATCGTGTTGAACTAGAACCAAGTTTTAAAAAATTAAAGAAAGGTGAATCCCACCCAGTCTATAATCTCAAGTACATTTTACATCGCAAAATTACAGTTGAAGAACCACATAAAAAGCAAGGTCCTGTCCAATGTCTAAACTGTCAGGAGTTCGGACACACTAAAACTTACTGCACGTTACCAAGTATTTGCGTTATCTGCGGAGACCGTCATACAACATCAACGTGCCCAAAAATAAAAGGAGATATAAGTGCTAAAAAGTGTAGTACTTGCAGCGGAAACAACACAGCCAATTATAGAGGTTGCCCTGTATAAGTTTATATTAAAAACAAAGACCCACAGCAGCGTATAAATCTAAGGAAAAATATAAATGTTAACCATGCCGTCACCTACGTAGCTAATAGTTCGGTAAAAGGCGCAACCTATGCTGATGCAGTAAAAAATATTCTACCAACCCAATTACAAAGTGATCCACATGCAAAAACCTTAGAAAAGTTACTAGAAAATATCGTTAATAATATGAATCAGTTCATGTCCACAATGCAAAATATGATGCAGGAAATTATGCGAAATCAAACACTGATGCTTCAAACCATTTTATCTAAACCATGACTTCTATCAGACTATGTTATTGGAATGCTAACGGCTTATGCCAACACAAACTTGAATTGACAAATTTTTTGACAAAGAACGATATAGATATAATGTTAATATCTGAAACTCATATGACTCAGAAAAACTGCTTCAAAATAACAACCTTGATATAAGTAATAACAACCTTGATATAATATCTACTGGACAACCAACATACTGGCCTACTGACCGACATAAAATACCAGATTTGATTGATTTTGGAGTTACAAAGAATCTAAAAAAAGACCAGTTAAGTGCAGAATCCTCGCTTGAACTTTCATCGGATCACACGCCAAGTATAATCAGCATTAAAAGCTCAGAAATAAAAACACAAACTGGCTCATGTATCGAAAATATATTAGTTCACATATAACACCAAACATTTCTCTAAAAGACAACCAAGAAGTTGAATCAGCAATTCATAAACTTTCTCAGATGATAATTGAAGCTGCGAAAATATCAACTCCAAAGCAAAATAAAATCCAAAAGCGAATAGAACGTTGCCCAAATGATATAAATATATTATTGCAGCAAAAAAGAAGATTAAGAAGGCAATGGCAGAAATCTGGATCTCCAAACATACATAACGAACTAAGAAATTGCAACAGAAAACTTAGAAAAGCGCTTAAAGATAAAAACACTGCAGAATTTCAACAATACCTAGAAAACTTAACACCAACAAATATTTCAGATTACTCCTTATGGCGAGCAACCAAAAGCTTAAAGCGTCCAGTACAAAGAGAAGCACCAATCTGATTTTCAGATGGAAACTGGGCAAGTAGTGACTATGAGAAAGGAAATGCTTTTGCTGAACACTTGAAAGATGTTTTCACTCCTAATATACCAACAGTTGTAAATCAATTGCCAACAATCCCCAGTAGCCAGATAAACGTACCACCACTGAAACTAAAAATGAAGGAAATAATGTCAACCATAAAAAACCTAAATCCAAGAAAAGCACCTGGACACGACTTAATCACTGCGAAAATGATTATAGAACTACCAAAAATTACAGTTACACAACTATTACATATTTACAATGGAATATTACGCACTGGCCACTATCCTACAGTCTGGAAACTGTCAAAAATAAGTATGATACCAAAAACAGGTAAAGACAATACTAAAGTATCATCATACAGACCGATTAGCCTACACTTCCTACACTGTCTAAACTATTCGAGAAGCATCTAACAAATAAAATTTTGCCAATAATTGAACAAAAAAACATTATTCCTAAGCATCAATTTGGTTTCAGAGCGAAGCATGGCACGATCGAACAAACACATAGAATCGTTAATATGATAAGAAAATCCTTCGAAGAAAAACAATATTGTACAGCTGTATTCCTGGATGTTTCACAAGCGTTCGATAAGGTATGGCACAAAGGCGTGATATTTAAAATAAAACAATTACTGCCAGCTAATGTACACGTACTGCTACAAAATTACTTGTTAAATAGAAAATTTGTAGTAAACTACAAAAGCTACACATCACATGAATGCACAATTCAGGCAGGAGTTCCTCAAGGTAGTGTTCTAGGGCCATTATTATACCTCATATACACAGCAGTTTTACCGATTCATAATAAAACACTAACCTCAACATTTGCTGATGATACGGCCATATTAAGTGCTCACGCTTGCCCTAAAACTGCAGAAAAGCACCTGTCTGAGCATATAAAAGATATAGAAAGCTGGTTAGCGCTCTGGAGAATAAAAATTAACGAAACTAAGTGCACACAAGTAACTTTTACACTGAGGAAGGAAACATGTCCTGCTTTAAAAATAAATTATCAAACAATCTCGCAAGATAATAGTGCAAAACATCTCGGAATTCACCTTGATCGCAGACTTACATGGAAAGAGCACATAAATGCCAAAGTTGCACAAATCAAGATAAAAGCTAGTAGCATGAACTGGCTTCTGAACAAAAAATCTAAGCTGGATCTCACATATAAAGTGCTATTATATAAAGCGATTATTAAACCGATTTGGTCATATGGTATCCAACTATGGGGTACAGCAGCACCATCTAACATTGAAAAACTTCAAAGATCGCAGGCCAAAATTCTACGAACAATATGTGGAGCACCATGGCTAAAAAAAAAAGATATAATTAAACTAGTTTAAAAACGGATAAAAAAAAAAGATATAATTCAACTAGTTTAATTTTTATATGAAAACAGTAATTATCAAGTAAAATACTTGTATATTTAAAATTTGAAAACTAAAGTATATCTTAGCAATGGTTAAATATATTTTTAATTAGCTTGTAAGATTTGAAAACATATTGTTAGTTCTGAAAAGATAGATTCAATAAAAATGTAGTGATTTAAAACAAAAAAAAAATTTTTAGTTTTCTGTTTTGTCCTTATTTTACACCTAAATAACTGGAAAAAAGCAAAAAAAAGTTATCTGAAATATTTTGGTTTTCTTTTTTTGTCCTTATTTTGCCACTTAAATAACGGGAAAAAGAAAAAACAAGTTATCTGAAATATTTTAGTTTTCTGTTTTTGTCCTTATTTTGCACCTAAATAACAGGAAAAAAAAAGTTATTTGAAATATTTTGGATTTCTGTGTTTGTCTTTAATTTTCACTTAAATAGCGGGAAAAAAGAAAAAAAAGTTATTTGAAATATTTTGGTTTTCTGTTTTTTTCCTTATTTTACACCTAAATAATGGGAAAAAAGAATAAAAAAGTTATCTGAAATATTTTGGTTTTTTGTCCTTATTTTGCACCTATATAAGGGGAAAAAAGAAAAAAAAGTTATTTGAAATATTTTGGATTTCTGTTTTTGTCCTTATTTTGCACCTAAATAACGGGAAAAAAGAAAAAAAAAGTTATCTGAAATATTTTGGTTTTCTGCTTTTGTTCTTATTTTGAACGTAAATAACAGGAAAAAAGTAGAAAAAGTTATTTGAAATGTTTTGGTTTTCAGTTTTTGTCCCTATTTTGCACCTAAATAACGGGAAAAAAGAAAAAAAAGTTATCTGAAATATTTTGGTTTTCTGCTTTTGTTCTCATTTTGCACCTAAATAACAGGAAAAAAGAAAGAAAAAAAAAGTTATCTGAAATATTTTGGTTTTCTGCTTTTGTTCTTATTTTGAACCTAAATAACAGGAAAAAAGTAGAAAAAGTTATTTGAAATGTTTTGGTTTTCAGTTTTTGTCCCTATTTTGCACCTAAATAACGGGAAAAAAGAAAAAAAAAGTTATCTGAAATATTTTTGTTTTCTGGTTTTGTTCTTATTTTGCACATAAATAACAGGAAAAAGAAAAAAAAGTTTTCTTTTTTCCTGTTATTTATTTTGCACATAAATAACAGGGAAAAAGAAAAAAAAGTTATTTAAAATATTTTTGTTTTCTGTTTTTGTCCTTATTTTACACCTAAATAACGGAAAAAAAAGAAAAAAAATCATCTGAAATATTTTGGTTTTCTGTTTTTGTCCTTATTTTGCCACCTAAAAACAGCAAAAAAGAAAAGAAAAGTTATCTGAAATATTTTGGTTTTCTGCTTTTGTTCTTATTTTGAATCTAAATAACAGGAAAAAAGTAGAAAAAGTTTATTTGAAAAGTTTTGGTTTTCAGTTTTTGTCCCTATTTTGCACCTAAATAACGGGAAAAAATAAAAAAAAAGTTATCTGAAATATTTTTGTTTTCTGTTTTTGTCCTTATTTTGCACATAAATAACAGGAAAAAAAAAAAAAAGTTTTTTCCTGTTATTTATTTTGCACACAAAAATAACAGGAAAAAAAAAAAGTTATTTGAAATATTTTGGTTTTCAGTTTTTGCCCTTATTTTGCACCTAAATAACGGGAAAAAAGAAAAAAAAAGTTATCTGAAATATTTTGGTTTTCTGTTTTTGTCTTTATTTTTCACTTAAATAACGAGAAAAAAGAAAAAAAAAGTTATCTGAAATATTTTTGTTTTCTGTTTTTGTCCTTATTTTGCACATAAATGACAGGAAAAAAGAAAAAAAAGTTTTCTTTTTTCCTGTTATTTATTTTGCACATAAATTACAGGGAAAAAAAAAAAGTTATTTGAAATATTTTGGTTTTCAGTTTTTGTCCCTATTTTGCACCTAAATAACGGGAAAAAAGAAAAAAAAAGTTATCTGAAAAGTTTTGGTTATCTGTTTTTGTCCTTATTTTGCCACCTAAATAACGGGAAACAGAACAAACAATTTATCTGAAATATTTTTGTTTTCTGTTTTTGTCCTTATTTTGCACATAAATGACAGGAAAAAAGAAAAAAAAGTTTTCTTTTTTCCTGTTATTTATTTTGCACATAAATTACAGGGAAAAAAAAAAAGTTATTTGAAATATTTTGGTTTTCAGTTTTTGTCCCTATTTTGCACCTAAATAACAGGAAAAAAGAAAAAAAAGTTATTTGAAATATTTTGGTTTTCTGTTTTTGTCCTTAGTTTACACCTAAATAACAGGAAGAAAGTAGAAAAAGTTATTTGAAATGTTTTCGTTTTCAGTTTTTGTCCTTATTTTGCACCTAAATAACGGGAAAAAAGAAAAAAAAGTTATCTGAAATATTTTGGTTTTCTGTTTTTGTCTTCATTTTTCACTTAAATAACGGGAAAAAAGAAAAAAAAGTTATCTGAAATATTTTGGTTTTCAGTTTTTGTCCTTATTTTGCACCTAAATAACAGGAAAAAAGAAAAAAAAGTTATTTGAAATATTTTGGTTTTCAGTTTTGGTGTTATTTTGCACCTAAATAACAGGAAAAAAGAAAAAAAAAGTTATCTGTAATATTTTGGTTTTCTCTTTTTGTCCTTATTTTGCCATCTAAATAACGGGAAAGAGAACAAACAAGTTATCTGAAATATTTTTGTTTTCTGTTTTTGTCCTTATTTCGCACCTAAATAACAGGAAAAAAGAAAAAAAATTTATTTGAAATATTTTGGTTTTCAGTTTTTGTCGTTATTTTGCACCTAAATAACAGGAAAAAAGAAAAAAAAAGTTATCTGTAATATTTTGGTTTTCTGTTTTTGTCCTTATTTTGCCACCTAAATAACGGGAAAGAGAACAAACAAGTTATCTGAAATATTTTTGTTTTCTGTTTTTGTCCTTATTTTGCCACTAAATAACAGGAAAAAAGAAAAAAAAGTTATCTGAAATATTTTGGTTTTCAGTTTTTGTCCTTATTTTGCACCTAAATAACAGGAAAAAAGAAAAAAAAGTTATTTAAAATATTTTGGTTTTCAGTTTTTGTCGTTATTTTGCACCTAAATAACAGGAAAAAAGAAAAAAAAAGTTATCTGAAATATTTTGGTTTTCTGTTTGCGTCCTTATTTTGCACCTAAATAACGGGAAAAAAGAAAGAAAAAGTTATCTGAAATATATTGGTTTTTTGTTTTTGTCTGCATTTTTCACTTAAATAGCGGGAAAAAAGAAAAAAATAGTTATCTGAAATATTTTGGTTTTCAGTTTTTGTCCTTATTTTGCACCTAAATAACAGGAAAAAAGAAAAAAAAGTTATTTGAAATATTTTCGTTTTCTGTTTTTGTCCATATTTTGCCACTAAATAACAGGAAAAAAGAAAAAAAAGTTATATGAAATATGTTTTTGTTTTCTGTTTTTGTCCTTATTTTGCCACTAAATAACAGGAAAAAAGAAAAAAAAGTTATTTGAAATATTTTGGTTTTCTGTTTTTGTCCTTATTTGACACCTAAATAACGGGAAAGAGAACAAACAAGTTATCTGAAATATTTTTGTTTTCTGTTTTTGTCCTTATTTTGCACCTAACTAACAGGAAAAAAGAAAAAAAAGTTATTTGAAATATTTTGGTTTTCAGTTTTTGTCCTTATTTTGCACCTAAATAACAGGAAAAAAGAAAAAAAAGTTATTTGAAATATTTTCGTTTTCTGTTTTTGTCCTTATTTTGCCACTAAATAATAGGAAAAAAGAAAAAAAAGTTATTTGAATTTTGTGGTTTTCAGTTTTTGTCCTTATTTTGTACCTAAATAATGGGAAAAAAGAAAAAAAAAGTTATCTGAAATATTTTGGTTTTCTGTTTTTGTCTTCATTTTTCACTTAAATAACGGGAAAAAAGAAAAAAAAAGTTATCTGAAATATTTTGGTTTTCCGTTTTCGTCCTTATTTTGCACCTAAATAACGGGATAGGAGAAAAAAAAAGTTAACTGAAATATTTTGGTTTTCTGTTTTGTCCTTATTTTGCCACCTAAATAACGGGAAAGAGAACAAACAAGTTATCTGAAATATTTTTGTTTACTGTTTCTGTCCTTATTTAGCACCTCAATAACAGGAAAAAAGCAAAAAAAAGTTATTTGAAATATTTTCGTTTTCTGTTTTTGTCCTTAATTTGCCACTAAATAATAGGAAAAAATAAAAAAAAAGTTATTTGAAATATTTTGGTTTTCTGTTTTTGTCCTTATTTTACACCTAAATAACGGGAAAAAAGAAAAAAAAAGTTATTTGAAATACTTTGGTTTTCTGTTTTTATCCTTATTTTTCCACCTAAATAACGGGAAAGAGAACAAAAAGTTATCTGAAATATTTTTGTTTTCTGTTTTTGTCCTTATTTTGCACCTAAATAACAGGAAAAAAGAAAAAAAAGTTATTTGAAATATTTTGGTTTTCAGTTTTTGTCCTTATTTTGCACCTAAATAACGGGAAAAAAGGAAAAAAAAAGTTATCTGAAATATTTTGGTTTTCTGTATTTGTCTTCATTTTTCACTTAAATAGCGGGAAAAAGAAAAAAAAAGTTATCTGAAATATTTTGGTTTTCTGTTTTCGTCCTTATTTTGCACCTAAATAACGGGAAAACAGAAAAAAAAAGTTATCTGTAATATTTTGGTTTTCTGTTTTTGTCCTTATTTTGCCACCTAAATAACGGGAAAGAGAACAAACAAGTTATCTGAAATATTTTTGTTTTCTGTTTTTGTCCTTATTTTGCACCTAAATAACAGGAAAAAAGAAAAAAAAGTTATTTGAAATATTTTGGTTTTCAGTTTTTGTCCATATTTTGCACCTAAATAACAGGAAAAAAAAAAAGTTATCTGAAATACTTTGGTTTTCTGTTTTTGTCCTTATTTTGCCACCTAAATAACGGGAAAGAGAACAAACAAGTTATCTGAAATATTTTTGTGTTCTGTTTTTGTCTTCATTTTTCACTTAAATAGCGGAAAAAAAGAAAAAAAAAGTTATCTGAAATATTTTGGTTTTCTGTTTTTGTCCTTATTTTACACCTAAATAACGGGAGAAAAGAAAAAAAAAGTTATCTGAAATATTTTGGTTTTCTGTTTTTGTCCTTATTTTGCCACCTAAATAATGGAAAAGAGAACAAACAAGTTATCTGAAACATTTTTGTTTTCTGTTTTGTCCTTATTTTGCACCTAAATAACAGGAAAAAAGAAAAAAAAGTTATTTGAAATATTTTGGTTTTCAGTTTTGGTCCTTATTTTGCACCTAAATAACGGGAAAAAAGGAAAAAAAAGTTATCTGAAATATTTTGGTTTTCTGTGTTTGTCTTCATTTTTCACTTAAATAACGGGAAAAAAGAAAGAAAAAGTTATGTGAAATATGTTGGTTTTCTGCTTTTGTTCTTATTTTGAACCTAAATAACAGGAAAAAAGTAGAAAAAGTTATTTGAAATGTTTTGGTTTTCAGTTTTTGTCCCTATTTTGCACCTAAATAACGCGAAAAAAGAAAAAAAAAGTTATCTGAAATATTTTTGTTTTCTGTTTTTGTCCTTATTTTGCACATAAATAACAGGAAAACAGAAAACAAAAATTTTTTTTTTCCTGTTATTTATTTTGCACCTAAATAACGGGAAAAAAGATAAAAAAAGTTATCTGAAAAGTTTTGGTTATCTGTTTTTGTCCTTATTTTGCACCTAAATAACGGGAAAAAAGATAAAAAAAGTTATCTGAAAAGTTTTGGTTATCTGTTTTTGTCCTTATTTTGCCACCTAAATAACGGGAAACAGAACAAACAAGTTATATGAAATAATTTTGTTTTCTGTTTTTGTCCTTATTTTGCACTTAAATAACAGGAAAAAAGAAAAAAAAGTTATTTGAAATATTTTCGTTTGCTGTTTTTGTCCTTATTTTGCCACTAAATAACAGGAAAAAACAAAAAAAAGTTATTTGAAATATTTTGGTTTTCAGTTTTTGTCCTTATTTTGCACCTAAATAACAGGAAAAAAGAAAAAAAAGTTATTTGAAATATTTTCGTTTTCTGTTGTTGTCCTTATTTTGCCACTAAATAACAGGAAAAAAGAAAAAAAAGTAATTTGAAATATTTTGGTTTTCAGTTTTTGTCCGTATTTTGCACTTAAATAACAGGAAAAAAGAAAAAAAAGTTATTTGAAATATTTTTTTGTTTTCTGTTTTTGTCCTTATTTTGCCACTAAATAACAGGAAAAAAGGAAAAAAAGTTATTTGAAATATTTTGGTTTTCTGTTTTTGTCCTTATTTTGCCACCTAAATAACGGGAAACAGAAAAAACACGTTATCTGAAATATTTTTGTTTTCTGTTTTGTCCTTATTTTGCACCTAAATAGCAGGAAAAAAGAAAAAAAAGTTATTTGAAATATTTTGGTTTTCAGTTTCTGTCCTTATTGTGCACCTAAATAACGGGAAAAAAGAAAAAAAAAGTTATCTGAAATACTTTGGTTTTCTGTTTTTGTCTTCATTTTTCACTTAAATAGCGGGAAAAAAGAAAAAAAAAGATATCTGAAATATTTTGGTTTTCTGTTTTCGTCCTTATTTTGCACCTAAATAACGGGAAAAAAGAAAAAAAAAGTTATCTGAAATATTTTGGTGTTCTGTTTTGTCCTTATTTTGCCACCTAAATAACGGGAAAGAGAACAAACAAGTTATCTGAAATATTTTTGTTTACTGCTTTTGTCCTTATTTAGCACCTAAATAACAGGAAAAAAAGAAAAAAAAGTTATTTGAAATATTTTGGTTTTCAGTTTTTTGTCCTTATTTTGCACCTAAATAACAGGAAAACAGAAAAAAAAGTTATTTGAATTATTTTCGTTTTCTGTTTTTGTCCTTATTTTGCCACTAAATAATAGGAAAAAAGAAAAAAAAGTTATTTGAAATATTTTGGTTTTCTGTTTTTGTCCATATTTTACACCTAAATAACGGAAAAAAAGAAAAAAAAAGTTATCTGAAATACTTTGGTTTTCTGTTTTTGTCCTTATTTTGCCAACTAAATAACGGGAAAGAGCACAAACAAGTTATCTGAAATATTTTTGTTTTCTGTTTTTGTCCTTATTTTGCACCTAAATAACAGAAAAAAAGAAAAAAAAGTTATTTGAAACATTTTGGTTTTCTGTGTTTGTCTTCATTTTTCACTTAAATAGCGGGAAAAAAGAAAGAAAAAGTTATGTGAAATATTTTGGTTTTCTGCTTTTGTTCTTATTTTGAACCTAAATAACAGGAAAAAAAAAAGTTATTTGAAATATTTTGGTTTTCAGTTTTTGTCCTTATTTTGCACCTAAATAACGGGAAAAAAGAAAAAAAAAAGTTATTTGAAATACTTTGGTTTTCTGTTTTTGTCCTTATTTTGCCACCTAAATAACGGGAAAGAGAACAAACAAGTTATTTGAAATATATTTGTTTTCTGTTTTTGTCTTCATTTTTCACTTAAATAGCGGGAAAAAAGAAAAAACAAGTTATCTGAAATATTTTGGTTTTCTGTTTTTGTCCTTATTTTACACCTAAATAACGGGAAAAAAGAAAAAAAAAGTTATCTGAAATACTTTGGTTTTCTGTTTTTGTCCTTATTTTGCCACCTAAATAATGGAAAAGAGAACAAACAAGTTATCTGAAATATTTTTGTTTTCTGTTTTGTCCTTATTTTGCACCTAAATAACAGGAAAAAAGAAAAAAAAGTTATTTGAAATATTTTGGTTTTCAGTTTTGGTCCTTATTTTGCACCTAAATAACGGGAAAAAAGGAAAAAAAAAGTTATCTGAAATATTTTGGTTTTCTGTGTTGTCTTCATTTTTCACTTAAATAGCGGGAAAAAAGAAAGAAAAAGTTATGTGAAATATTTTGGTTTTCTGCTTTTGTTCTTATTTTGAACATAAATAACAGGAAAAAAGTAGAAAAAGTTATTTGAAATGTTTTGGTTTTCAGTTTTTCTCCCTATTTTGGACCTAAATAACGGGAAAAAAAAAAAAAAAGTTATCTGAAATATTTTTGTTTTCTGTTTTTGTCCTTATTTTGCACATAAATAACAGGAAAAAAGAAAAAAAAGTTTTCTTTTTTCCTGTTATTTATTTTGCATATAAATAACAGCAAAATAGAAAAAAAAGTTATTTGAAATATTTTGGTTTTCTGTTTTTGTCCTTATTTTATACCTAAATAACGGGAAAAAAGAAAAAAAAAGTTATCTGAAATATTTTGGTTTTCTGGTTTTGTCTTTATTTTCCAATTAAATAGCGGGAAAAAAGAGAAAAAAAGTTATCTGAAATATTTTGGTTTTCTGTTTTTGTCTTTATTTTTCACTTAAATAGCGGGAAAAAAGAGAAAAAGTTATCTGAAATATTTTGGTTTTCTGTTTTTGTTTTTATTTTACACTTAAATAACGGGAAAAAAGAAAAAAAAAGTTATCTGAAAAGTTTTGGTTATCTGTTTTTGGCCTTATTTTGCCACCTAAATAACGGGAAACAGAACAAACAAGTTATCTGAAATAATTTTGTTTTCTGTTTTTGTCCTTATTTTGCACCTAAATAACAGGAAAAAAGAAAAAAAAGTTATTTGAAATATTTTCGTTTTCTGTTTTTGTCCTTATTTTGCCACTAAATAACAGGAAAAAAGAAAAAAAAGTTATTTGAAATATTTTGGTTTTCAGTTTTTGTCCTTATTTTGCACCTAAATAACAGGAAAAAAGAAAAAAAAGTTATTTGAAATATTTTCGTTTTCTCTTTTTGTCCTTATTTTGCCACTAAATAACAGGAAAAAAGAAAAAAAAGTTATTTGAAATATTTTGGTTTTCTGTTTTTGTCCTTATTTTAGATCTAAATAACGGGAAAAAAGAAAAAAAAGGTTATCTGAAATATTTTGGTTTTCTGTTTTTGTCCTTATTTTGCCACCTAAATAACAGGAAAGAGAACAAACAAGTTATCTGAAATATTTTTGTTTTCTGTTTTTGTCTTTATTTTGCACCTAAATAACTGGAAAAAAGGAAAAAAAAAGTTATCTGAAATATTTTGGTTTTCTGTGTTTGTCTTCATTTTTCACTAAATAACAGGAAAAAAGAAAAAAAAGTTATTTGAAATATTTTGGTTTTCAGTTTTTGTCCTTATTTTGCACCTAAATAACAGGAAAAAAGAAAAAAAAGTTATTTGAAATATTTTCGTTTTCTCTTTTTGTCCTTATTTTGCCACTAAATAACAGGAAAAAAGAAAAAAAAGTTATTTGAAATATTTTGGTTTTCTGTTTTTGTCCTTATTTTAGATCTAAATAACGGGAAAAAAGAAAAAAAAGGTTATCTGAAATATTTTGGTTTTCAGTTTTTGTCCTTATTTTGCACCTAAATAACAGGAAAAAAGAAAAAAAAGTTATTTGAAATATTTTCGTTTTCTGTTTTTTTCCTTATTTTGCCACTAAATAACAGGAAAAAAGAAAAAAAAGTAATTTGAAATATTTTGGTTTTCAGTTTTTGTCCGTATTTTGCACCTAAATAACAGGAAAAAAGAAAAAAAAGTTATTTGAAATATTTTTTTGTTTTCTGTTTTTGTCCTTATTTTGCACCTAAATAACGACAAAGAAGAAAAAAAAAGTTATCTGAAATATTTTGGTTTTCTGTTTTTGTCCTTATTTTGCACTTAAGAAACAGGAAAAAAGGAAAAAAAGTTATTTGAAATATTTTGGTTTTCTGTTTTTGTCCTTATTTTGCCACCAAAATAACAGGAAAAAAGAAAAAAAAGTTATTTGAAATATTTTGGTTTTCAGTTTCTGTCCTTATTGTGCACCTAAATAACGGGAAAAAAGAAAAAAAAAGTTATCTGAAATATTTTGGTTTTCTGTTTTTGTCCTTATTTTGCACCTATATAAGGGGAAAAAAGAAAAAAAAAGTTATTTGAAATATTTAGGTTTTCTGTTTTTGTCCTTATTTTGCACCTATATAAGGGGAAATAAGAAAAAAAAAAGTTATCTGAAATATTTTGGTTTTCTGTTTTGTCCTTATTTTGCACCTAAATAACAGGAAAAAAGAAAAAAAAGTTATTTGAAATATTTTGGTTTTCAGTTTTGGTCCTTATTTTGCACCTATATAAGGGGAAATAAGAAAAAAAAAAGTTATCTGAAATATTTTGGTTTTCTGTTTTGTCCTTATTTTGCACCTAAATAACGGGAAAAAAGGAAAAAAAAAGTTATCTGAAATATTTTGGTTTTCTGTGTTTGTCTTCATTTTTCACTTAAATAGCGGGAAAAAAGAAAGAAAAAGTTATGTGAAATATTTTGGTTTTCTGCTTTTGTTCTTATTTTGAACCTAAATAACAGGAAAAAAAAAAAGTTATTTGAAATATTTTGGTTTTCAGTTTTTGTCCTTATTTTGCACCTAAATAACGACAAAGAAGAAAAAAAAAGTTATCTGAAATATTTTGGTTTTCTGCTTTTGTCCTTATTTTGCACTTAAGAAACAGGAAAAAAGGAAAAAAAGTTATTTGAAATATTTTGGTTTTCTGTTTTTGTCCTTATTTTGCCACCTAAATAACGGGAAAGAGAACAAACAAGTTATTTGAAATATATTTGTTTTCTGTTTTTGTCTTCATTTTTCACTTAAATAGCAGGAAAAAAGAAAAAACAAGTTATCTGAAATATTTTGGTTTTCTGGTTTTGTCCTTATTTTACACCTAAATAACGGGAAAAAAGAAAAAAAAAGTTATCTGAAATACTTTGGTTTTCTGTTTTTGTCCTTATTTTGCCATGTAAATAATGGAAAAGAGAACAAACAAGTTATCTGAAATATATTTGTTTTCTGTTTTGTCCTTATTTTGCACCTAAATAACAGGAAAAAAGAAAAAAAAGTTATTTGAAATATTTTGGTTTTCAGTTTTGGTCCTTATTTTGCACCTAAATAACGGGAAAAAAGGAAAAAAAAAGTTACCTGAAATATTTTGGTTTTCTGTGTTGTCTTCATTTTTCACTTAAATAGCGGGAAAAAAGAAAAAAAAAGTTATGTGAAATATTTTGGTTTTCTGCTTTTGTTCTTATTTTGAACCTAAATAACAGGAAAAAAGTAGAAAAAGTTATTTGAAATGTTTTGGTTTTCAGTTTTTCTCCCTATTTTGCACCTAAATAACGGGAAAAAAGAAAAAAAAAGTTATCTGAAATATTTTTGTTTTCTGTTTTTGTCCTTATTTTGCACATAAATAACAGGAAAAAAGAAAAAAAGTTTTCTTTTTTCCTGTTATTTATTTTGCACATAAATAACAGGGAAAAAGAAAAAAAAGTTATTTGAAATATTTTGGTTTTCAGTTCTTGTCCTTATTTTATACCTAAATAACGGGAAAAAAGAAAAAAAAAGTTATCTGAAATATTTTGGTTTTCTGTTTTTGTCTTTATTTTTCACTTAAATAGCGGGAAAAGAGAGAAAAAAGTTATCTGATTTATTTTGGTTTTCTGTTTTTGTCTTTATTTTTCACTTAAATAGCGGGAAAAAAGAGAAAAACGTTATCTGAAATATTTTGGTTTTCTGTTTTTGTTTTTATTTTGCCACCAAAATAACAGGAAAAAAGAAAAAAAAGTTATTTGAAATATTTTGGTTTTCAGTTTCTGTCCTTATTTTGCACCTAAATAACAGGAAAAAAGAAAAAAAAGTTATTTGAAATATTTTCGTTTTCTGTTTTTTTCCTTATTTTGCCACTAAATAACAGGGAAAAAGAAAAAAAAGTAATTTGAAATATTTTGGTTTTCAGTTTTTGTCCGTATTTTGCACCTAAATAACAGGAAAAAAGAAAAAAAAGTTATTTGAAATATTTTTTTGTTTTCTGTTTTTGTCCTTATTTTGCACCTAAATAACGACAAAGAAGAAAAAAAAAGTTATCTGAAATATTTTGGTTTTCTGCTTTTGTCCTTATTTTGCACTTAAGAAACAGGAAAAAAGGAAAAAAAGTTATTTGAAATATTTTGGTTTTCTGTTTTTGTCCTTATTTTGCCACCAAAATAACAGGAAAAAAGAAAAAAAAGTTATTTGAAATATTTTGGATTTCTGTTTTTGTCCTTGTTTTGCACCTAAATAACGGGAAGAAAGAAAAAAAAAGTTATCTGAAATATTTTGGTTTTCTGTTTTTGTCCTTATTTTGCACCTATATAAGGGGAAAAAAGAAAAAACAGTTATTTGAAATATTTTGGTTTTCTGTTTTTGTCCTTATTTTGCACCTAAATAACAGGAAAAAAGAAAAAAAAGTTATTTGAAATATTTTGGTTTTCAGTTTCTGTCCTTATTGTGCACCTAAATAACGGGAAAAAAGAAAAAAAAAGTTATCTGAAATATTTTGGTTTTCTGTTTTTGTCCTTATTTTGCACCTAAATAACAGGAAAAAAGAAAAAAAAGTTATTTGAAATATTTTGGTTTTCAGTTTCTGTCCTTATTGTGCACCTAAATAACGGGAAAAAAGAAAAAAAAAGTTATCTGAAATATTTTGGTTTTCTGTTTTGTCCTTATTTTGCCACCTAAATAACGGGAAAGAGAACAAACAAGTTATCTGAAATATTTTTGTTTACTGTTTTTGTCCTTATTTAGCACATAAATAACAGGAAAAAAGAAAAAAAAGTTATTTGAAATGTTTTGGTTTTCAGTTTTTGTCCTTATTTTGCCACTAAATAATAGGAAAAAAGAAAAAAAAGTTATTTGAAATATTTTGGTTTTTTGTTTTTGTCCTTATTTTACACCTAAATAACGGGAAAAAAGAAAAAAAAAAAGTTATCTGAAATACTTTGGTTTTCTGTTTTTGTCCTTATTTTGCAACCTAAATAACGGGAAAGAGAACAAACAAGTTATCTGAAATATTTTGGTTTTCTGTTTTTGTCTTTATTTTTCACTTAAATAGCGAGAAAAAAGAAAAAAAAGTTATCTGAAATATTTTGGTTTTCTGTTTTTGTCCTTATTTTACACCTAAATAACGGGAAAAAAGAAAAAAAAAGTTATCTGAAATATTTTGGTTTTCTGTTTTTGTTTTTATTTTTCACTTAAATAACGGGAAAAAAGAAAAAAAGTTATCTGAAATATTTTGGTTTTCTGTTTTTGTCTTTATTTTTCCCTTAAATAGCGGAAAAAAGAGAAAAAAAGTTATCTGAAATATTTTGGTTTTCTGTTTTGTCTCTATTTTTCATTTAAATAGCGGGAAAAAAGAGAAAAAAAGTTATCTGAAATATTTTGGTTTTCTGTTTTTGTCCTTATTTTGCCACTAAATAATAGGAAAAAAGAAAAAAAAGTTATTTGAAATATTTTGGTTTTCTGTTTTTGTCCTTATTTTACACCTAAATAACGGGAAAAAAGAAAAAAAAAGTTATCTGAAATACTTTGGTTTTCTGTTTTTGTCCTTATTTTGCCACCTAAACAACGGGAAAGAAAACAAACAAGTTATCTGAAATATTTTTGTTTTCTGTTTTTGTCCTTATTTTGCACCTAAATAACAGGAAAAAAGAAAAAAAAGTTATTTGAAATATTTTGGTTTTCAGTTTCTGTCCTTATTGTGCACCTAAATAACGGGAAAAAAGAAAAAAAAAGTTATCTGAAATATTTTGGTTTTCTGTTTTTGTCCTTATTTTACACCTAAATAACGGGAAAAAAGAAAAAAAAAGTTATCTGAAATGTTTCAGTTTTCTGTTTTTGTCATTATTTTGCTACCTAAATAACGGAAAAAGAAAAAATAGTTATCTGAAATATTTTGGTTTTCTGTTTTTGTCCTTATTTTGCACCGAAATAACAGGAAAAAAGAAAAGAAAGTTATTTGAAATTTTTTGGTTTTCTGTTTTTGTCCTTATTTTGCACCTAAATAACGACAAAGAAGAAAAAAAAAGTTATCTGAAATATTTTGGTTTTCTGCTTTTGTCCTTATTTTGCACCTAAGAAACTGGAAAAAAGAAAAAAAATGTTATTTGCAATATTTTGGTTTTCTGTTTTTGTCCTTATTTTGCACCTATATAAGGGGAAAAAAGAAAAAAAAAGTTATCTGAAATATTTTGGTTTTCTGTTTTTGTCCTTATTTTGCACCTATATAAGGGGAAAAATGAAAAAAAAAGTTATCTGAAATATTTTGATTTTTTGTCCTTATTTTGCCACCTAAATAACGGGATTTGTCCTTATTTTGCCACCTAAATAACAGGAAAAAGAAAAAAAAAGTTATCTGAAATATTTTGGTTTTCTGTTTTTGTCCTTAGTTTGCACCTAAGAAACTGGAAAAAATTAAAAAAATGTTATTTGCAATATTTTGGTTTTCTGTTTTTGTTTTTATTTTTCACTTAAATAACGGGAAAAAAGAAAAAAAAAGTTATCTGAAATGTTTCGATTATCTGTTTTTGTCCTTATTTTGCTAACTAAATAACGGGAAAGAGAACAAACAAGTTATCTGAAATATTTTGGTTTTCAATTTTTGTCCTTATTTTTCACCTAAATAAAGGGAAAAAAGAAAAAAAAAGTTATCTGAAATATTTTGATTTTTTGACCTTATTTTGCCACCTAAATAACGGGTTTTGTCCTTATTTTGCCACCTATATAAGGGGAAAAAAGAAAAAAAAGTTATTTGAAATATTTTGGTTTTCAGTTTTTGTCCTTATTTTGCACCTAAATAACAGGAAAAAAGAAAAAAAAGTTATTTGAAATATTTTCGTTTTCTGGTTTTGTCTTTATTTTTTATTTAAATAGCGGGAAAAAAGAGAAAAAAAGTTATCTGAAATATTTTGGTTTTCTGTTTTTGTTTTTATTTTTCACTTAAATAACGGGAAAAAAGAAAAAAAAAGTTATTTGAAATGTTTCGATTATCTGTTTTTGTCCTTATTTTGCCAACTAAATAACGGGAAAGAGAACAAACAAGTTATCTGAAATATTTTGGTTTTCAATTTTTGTCCTTATTTTGCACCTAAATAACGGGAAAAAAGAAAAAAAAAGTTATCTGAAATATTTTGGTTTTCTATTTTTGTCTTTATTTTTCACTTAAATAGCGGGAAAAAAGAGAAAAAAAGTTATCTGAAATATTTTGGTTTTCTGTTTTGTCTTTATTTTTCATTTAAATAGCGGGAAAAAAGAGAAAAAAAGTTATCTGAAATATTTTGGTTTTGTGTTTTTGTTTTTATTTTTCACTTAAATAACGGGAAAAAAGAAAAAAAAAAGTTATCTGAAATGTTTTGGTTTTCTATTTTTGTCCTTATTTTACACCTAAATAACGGGAAAGAGAACAAACAAGTTATCTGAAATATTTTTGTTTTCTGTTTTAGTCCTTATTTTGCACCTAAATAACAGAAAAAAAGAAATAAAAGTTATTTGAAATATTTTGGTTTTCAGTTTTTGTCTTTATTTTGCACCTAAATAACAGGAAAAAAGAAAAAAAAGTTATTTGAAATATTTTCGTTTTTGCCACCTTAATAACTGGTTTTGTCCTTATTTTGCCACCTATATAAGGGGAAAAAAGAAAAAAAAGTTATTTGAAATATTTTGGTTTTCAGTTTTTGTCCTTATTTTGCACCTAAATAACAGGAAAAAAGAAAAAAAAGTTATTTGAAATATTTTCGTTTTCTGGTTTTGTCTTTATTTTTCATTTAAATAGCGGGAAAAAAGAGAAAAAAAGTTATCTGAAATATTTTGGTTTTCTGGTTTTGTTTTTATTTTTCAGTTAGTAACGGGAAAATAACGGGAAAAAAGAAAAAAAAAGTTATCTGAAATATTTTGGTTTTCTATTTTTGTCTTTATTTTGCCAACTAAATAACGGGAAAGAGAACAAACAAGTTATCTGAAATATTTTTGTTTTCTGTTTTAGTCCTTATTTTGCACCTAAATAACAGGAAAAAAGAAAAAAAAAGTTATTTGAAATATTTTGGTTTTCAGTTTTTGTCATTATTTTGCACCTAAATACGGGGAAAAAAGAAAAAAAAAGTTATCTGAAATATTTTGGTTTTCTATTTTTGTCCTTATTTTACACCTAAATAACGGGAAAAAAGAAAAAAAAGTTATCTGAAATATTTTGGTTTTCTATTTTTGTCCTTATTTTGCCAACTAAATAACGGAAAAAGAAAAAAAAGTTATTTGAAATATTTTGGTTTTCAGTTTTTGTCTTTATTTTGCACCTAAATAACAGGAAAAAAGAAAAAACAGTTATTTGAAATATTTTCGTTTTCTGTTTTTGTTCTTATTTTACACCTAAATAACGGAAAAAAAGAAAAAAAAAGTTATCTGAAATATTTTTGTTTTCTGTTTTTGTCCTTATTTTGCACATAAATAACGGGAAAAAAGAAAAAAAAGTTTTATTTTTTCCTGTTATTTATTTTGCACCTAAATAACGGGAAAAAAGAAAAAAAAGTTATTTAAAATATTTTGCTTTTCTGTTTTTGTTCTTATTTTACACATAAATAAGGAGAAAAAAGAAAAAAAAAGTCATCTGAAATATTTTGGTTTTCTGTTTTTGTCTTTATTTTTCACTTAAATAGCGGGAAAAAAGAGAAAAAAGTTATCTAAAATATTTTCATTTTCTGTTTTTGTTCTTATTTTGCACCTAAATAACGGGAAAAAAGAAAAAAAAGTTATCTGAAATATTTTGGCTATCTGTTTTTGTCCTTATTTTGCCACCTAAATAACGGGAAAGAGAACAAACAAGTTATCTGAAATATTTTTGTTTTCTGTTTTTGTCTTTATTTTGCCACTAAAGAACGGGAAAAAAGAGAAAAAAGTTATGTGAAATATCTTCGTTTTCTGTTTTTGTTCTTATTTTGCCCCTAAATAACAGGAAAAAAGAAAAAAAAGTTATTTGAAATATTTTGGTTTTCTGTTTTTGTCCTTATTTTACACCTAAATAACGGGAAAAAAGAAAAAAAAAATTATCTGAAATATTTTTGTTTTCTGTTTTTGTCCTTATTTTGCACATAAATAACAGGAAAAAAGAAAAAAAAGTTTTCTTTTTTCCTGTTATTTATTTTGCACATAAATAACAGCAAAAAATAAAAAAAAGTTATTTGAAATATATTGGTTTTGAGTTTTTGAGCTTATTTTTCACTTAAATAGCGGGAAAAAAGAAAAAAAGTTATTTGAAATATTTTGGTTTTCTGTTTTTGTGGTTATTTTACACCTAAATAACGGGGGGGGGGGGGGAAAGTTATCTGAAATATTTTGGTTTTCTGTTTTGTCCTTATTTTGCCACCTAAATAACGGGAAAAAGAAAAAAAAAGTTATCTGAAATATTTTGGTTTTCTGGTTTTGTCCTTATTTTGCACCTAAATAACGGGAAAAAAGAAAAAAAAAGTTATCTGAAATATTTTGGTTGTCTGTTTTTGTCTTTATTTTTCACTTAAATAGCGGGAAAAAGAGAAAAAAAGTTATCTGAAATATTTTGGTTTTCTGTTTTTGTCTTTATTTTTCACTTAAATAGCTGGAAAAAAGAGCAAAAAGTTATCTGAAATATTAGGTTTTCTGTTTTTGTTTTTATTTTTCACTTAAATAACAGGAAAAAAGAAAAAAAAGTTATCTGAAATGTTTTGGTTATCTGTTTTTGTCCTTATTTTGCCACCTAAATAACGGGAAAGAGAACAAACAAGTTATCTGAAATAGTTTGGTTTTCTGTTTTTGTCCTTATTTTGCCCCTAAATAACAGGAAAAAAGAAAAAAAAGTTATTTTAAATATTTTCGTTTTCTGTTTTTGTCCTTATTTTACACCTAAATAACGGGAAAAAAGAAAAAAAAAGTTATCTGAAATATTTTGTTTTTCTGCTTTTGTTCTTAGTTTGAACAAATAACGGGAAAAAAGAAAAAAAAAGTTATCTGAAATATCTTCGTTTTCTGTTTTTGTTCTTATTTTGCCCCTAAATAACAGGAAAAAAGAAAAAAAAGTTATTTGAAATATTTTGGTTTTCTGTTTTTGTCCTTATTTTACACCTAAATAACGGGAAAAAAGAAAAAAAAAGTTATCTGAAATATTTTTGTTTTCTGTTTTTGTCCTTATTTTGCACATAAATAACAGGAAAAAAGAAAAAAAAGTTTTCTTTTTTCCTGTTATTTATTTTGCACATAAATAACAGGAAAAAAGAAAAAAAAGTTATTTGAAATATATTGGTTTTCAGTTTTTGTCCTTATTTTTCACTTAAATAGCGGGAAAAAATAAAAAAAAAGTTATTTGAAATATTTTGGTTTTCTGATTTTGTGGTTATTTTAGACCTAAATAACGGGGGGGGGGGGAAAGTTATCTGAAATATTTTGGTTTTCTGTTTTGTCCTTATTTTGCCACCTAAATAACGGGAAAAAGAAAAAAAAAGTTATCGGAAATATTTTGGTTTTCTGTTTTTGTCTTTATTTTACACCTAAATAACGGGAAAAAAGAAAAAAAAATTATCTGAAATATTTTGGTTTTCTGGTTTTGTCTTTATTTTTCACTTAAATAGCGGGAAAAAAGAGAAAAAAAGTTATCTGAAATATTTTGGTTTTCTGTTTTTGTCTTTATTTTTCACTTAAATAGCTGGAAAAAAGAGAAAAAAGTTATCTGAAATATTTTGGTTTTCTCTTTTTGTTTTTATTTTTCACTTAAATAACAGGAAAAAAGAAAAAAAAGTTAACTGAAATGTTTTGGTTATCTGTTTTTGTCCTTATTTTGCCACCTAAATATCGGGAAAGAGAACAAACAAGTTATCTGAAATAGTTTGGTTTTCTGTTTTTGTCCTTATTTTGCCCCTAAATAACAGGAGAAAAGAAAAAAAAGTTATTTGAAATATTTTCGTTTTCTGTTTTTGTCCTTATTTTGCACCTAAATAACGGGAAAAAAGAAAAAAAGTTATCTGAAATATTTTGGTTTTCTGCTTTTGTTCTTATTTTGAACAAATAACGGGAAAAAAGAAAAAGAAAGTTATCTGAAATATTTTCGTTTTCTGTTTTTGTCCTTATTTTGCCCCTAAATAACAGGAAAAAAGAAAAAAAAGTTATTTGAAATATTTTGGTTTTCTGTTTTTGTTCTTATTTTACACTTAAATAACGGGGAAAAAGAAAAAAAACGTTATGTGAAATATTTTTGTTTTCTGTCTTTGTCCTTATTTTGCACATAAATAACAGGAAAAAAGAAAAAAAGTTTTCTTTTTTCCTGTTATTTATTTTGCACATAAATAACAGGAAAAAAGAAAAAAAAGTTATCTGAAATATTTTGGTTTTCAGTTTTTGTCCTTATTTTGCACCTAAATAACGGGAAAAAAGAAAAAAAATGTTATTTAAAATATTTTGGTTTTCTGTTTTTGTTCTTATTTTACACCTAAATAACGGGAAAAAAGAAAAAAAAAGTCATCTGAAATATTTTGGTTTTCTGTTTTTGTCTTTATTTTTCACTTAAATAGCGGGAAAAAAGAGAAAAAAGTTATCTGAAATATTTTGGTTTTCTGTTTTTGTTTTTATTTTTCACTTAAATAACGGGAAAAAAGAAAAAAAAAGTTATCTGAAATGTTTTGGTTATCTGTTTTTGTCCTTATTTTGCCACCTAAATAACGGGAAAGAGAACAAACAAGTTATCTGAAATATTTTTGTTTTCTGTTTTTGTCCTTATTTTGCCACTAAATAACGGGAAAAAAGAAAAAAAAGTTATTTGAAATATTTTCGTTTTCTGTTTTTGTCCTTATTTTGCCACTAAATAAGAGGAAAAAAGAAAAAAGTTATTTGAAATATTTTGGTTTTCTGTTTTTGTCCTTATTTTACACTTAAATAACGGGAAAAAAGAAAAAAAAAGTTATCTGAAATATTTTGGTTTTCTGCTTTTGTTCTTATTTTGCACAAATAACGGGAAAAAAAAAAAAAAAGTTATGTGAAATATTTTCGTTTTCTGTTTTTGTTCTTATTTTGCCCCTAAATAACAGGAAAAAAGAAAAAAAAGTTATCTGAAATATTTTGGTTATCTGTTTTTGTCCTTATTTTGCCACCTAAATAACGGGAAAGAGAACAAACAAGTTATCTGAAATATTTTTGTTTTCTGTTTTTGTCTTTATTTTGCCACTAAATAGCGGGAAAAAAGAAAAAAAGTTATTTGAAATATTTTGGTTTTCTGATTTTGTGGTTATTTTAGACCTAAATAACGGGGGGGGGGGAAAAGTTATCTGAAATATTTTGGTTTTCTGTTTTGTCCTTTTTTTGCCACCTAAATAACGGGAAAAAGAAAAAAAAAGTTATCCGAAATATTTTGGTTTTCTGGTTTTGTCTTTATTTTACACCTAAATAACGGGAAAAAAGAAAAAAAAAGTTATCTGAAATATTTTGGTTTTCTGTTTTTGTCTTTATTTTTCACTTAAATAGCGGGAAAAAAGAGAAAAAAAGTTATCTGAAATATTTTGGTTTTCTGTTTTTGTCTTTATTTTTCACTTAAATAGCGGGAAAAAAGAGAAAAAAGTTATCTGAAATATTTTGGTTTTCTCTTTTTTCTTTTTATTTTTCACTTAAATAACAGGAAAAAAGAAAAAAAAGTTAACTGAAATGGTTTGGTTATCTGTTTTTGTCCTTATTTTGCCACCTAAATATCGGGAAAGAGAACAAACAAGTTATCTGAAATAGTTTGGTTTTCTGTTTTTGTCCTTATTTTGCCCCTAAATAACAGGAGAAAAGAAAAAAAAGTTATTTGAAATATTTTCGTTTTCTGTTTTTGTCCTTATTTTGCACCTAAATAACAGGAAAAAAGAAAAAAAGTTATCTGAAATATTTTGGTTTTCTGCTTTTGTTCTTATTTTGCACCTAAATAACGGGAAAAAAGAAAAAAAAAGTTATCTGAAATATTTTCGTTTTCTGTTTTTGTCCTTATTTTGCCCCTAAATAACAGGAAAAAAGAAAAAAAAGTTATTTGAAATATTTTGGTTTTCTGTTTTTGTTCTTATTTTACACTTAAATAACGGGGAAAAAGAAAAAAAACGTTATGTGAAATATTTTTGTTTTCTGTCTTTGTACTTATTTTACACTTAAATAACAGGAAAAAAGAAAAAAAGTTTTCTTTTTTCCTGTTATTTATTTTGCACATAAATAACAGGAAAAAAGAAAAAAAAGTTATTTGAAATATTTTGGTTTTCAGTTTTTGTCCTTATTTTGCACCTAAATAACGGGAAAAAAGAAAAAAAATGTTATTTAAAATATTTTGGTTTTCTGTTTTTGTCCTTATTTTGCACCTAAATAACGGGAAAAAAGAAAAAAAAAGTCATCTGAAATATTTTGGTTTTCTGTTTTTGTCTTTATTTTTCACTAAAATAGCGGGAAAAAAGAGAAAAAAGTTATCTGAAATATTTTGGTTTTCTGTTTTTGTTTTTATTTTTCACTTAAATAACGGGAAAAAAGAAAAAAAAAGTTATCTGAAATGTTTTGGTTATCTGTTTTTGTCCTTATTTTGCCACCTAAATAACGGGAAAGAGAACAAACAAGTTATCTGAAATATTTTTGTTTTCTGTTTTTGTCCTTATTTTGCCACTAAATAACGGGAAAAAAGAAAAAAAAGTTATTTGAAATATTTTCGTTTTCTGTTTTTGTCCTTATTTTGCCACTAAATAAGAGGAAAAAAGAAAAAAGTTATTTGAAATATTTTGGTTTTCTGTTTTTGTCCTTATTTTACACTTAAATAACGGGAAAAAAGAAAAAAAAAGTTATCTGAAATATTTTGGTTTTCTGCTTTTGTTCTTATTTTGCACAAATAACGGGAAAAAAGAAAAAAAAAGTTATCTGAAATATTTTCGTTTTCTGTTTTTGTTCTTATTTTGCCCCTAAATAACAGGAAAAAAGAAAAAAAAGTTATCTGAAATATTTTGGTTATCTGTTTTTGTCCTTATTTTGCCACCTAAATAACGGGAAAGAGAACAAACAAGTTATCTGAAATATTTTTGTTTTCTGTTTTTGTTCTTATTTTCAACAAATAACGGGGGGAAAAAAAAGTTATCTGAAATATTTTGGTTTTCTGTTTTGTCCTTATTTTGCCACCTAAATAACGGGAAAAAGAAAAAAAAAGTTATCTGATATATTTTGGTTTTCTGGTTTTGTCCTTATTTTGCACCTAAATAACGGGAAAAAGGAAAAAAAAAGTTATCTGAAATATTTTGGTTTTCTGTTTTTGTCTTTATTTTTCACTTAAATAGCGAGAAAAATGAAAAAAAAAGTTATCTGAAATATTTTGGTTTTCTGTTTTCGTCCTTATTTTGCACCTAAAAAACGGGAAAAAAGAAAAAAAAGTTATCTGAAATATTTTGGTTTTCTGTTTTTGTCCTTATTTTGCCACCTAAATAACAGGAAAAAAGAAAGAAAAAGTTATCTGAAATATTTTGGTTTTCTTCTTTTGTTCTTATTTTGAACCTAAATAACGGGAAAAAAGAAAAAAAAAGGTATCTGAAATATTTTCGTTTTCTGTTTTTGTCCGTATTTTGCCCCTAAATAACAGGAAAAAAGAAAAAAAAGTTTTTTAAAATATTTTGGTTTTCTGTTTCTGTCCTTATTTTACACCTAAATAACGGGAAAAAATAAAGTTATCTAAAATATTTTGGTTTTTTGTTTTTGTCCTTATTTTGCACCGAAATAACGGGAAAAAAGTAAGAAAAAAGTTATTTGAAATATTTTGGTTTTCTGTTTTTGTCTTTATTTTTCACTTAAATAACGGGAAAAACAAAAAAAAGTTATCTGAAATATTTTGGTTTTCTGTTTTTGTCCTTCTTTTACACCTAAATAATGGGAAAAAAGAAAAAAAAAAATTATCTGAAATTTTTCGGTTTTCTGTTTTTGTCATTATTTTGCTACCTAAATAATGGAAAGAGAAAAAAAAAAGTTATCTGAAATATTTTGGTTTTTTGTTTTTGTCTTTATTTTGCACCGAAATAACAGGAAAAAAGAAAAAAATGTTATTTGAAATATTTTCGTTTTCTGTTTTTGTCCTTATTTTGCACCTAAATAACGGGAAAAAAGAAAAAAAAAGTTATTTAAAAATTTTTGGTTTTCTGTTTTGTCCATATTTTGCACCTAAATAACGGGAAAAAAGAAAAAAAAAGTTATCTGAAATATTTTGATTTTATGTCCTTATTTTTCCACCCAAATAACGGGTTTTGTCCTTATTTTGCCACCTAAATAACGTGAAAAAGAAAAAAATTTTCTATTTTTGTCCTTATTTTGCACCTAAGAAACTGGAAAAAAGAAAAAAATGTTATTTGCAATATTTTGGTTTTCTGTTTTTGTCATTATTTTACACCTCAATAACAGGAAAAAAAAAAAAGTTATTTGAAATATTTTCGTTTTCTGTTTTTGTCCTTATTTTGCACCTAAATAACGGGAAAAAAGAAAACAAAAGTTATCTGAAAATTTTTGGTTTTCTGTTTTTGTCTTTATTTTTCACTTAAATAGCGGGAAAAGAGCGAAAAAAAGTTATCTGAAATATTTTGGATTTCTGTTTTTCTCTTAATTTTTCAGTTAAATAACGGGAAAAAAGAAAAAAAAAGTTATCTGAAATATTTTGGTTTTCTGTTCTTGTCTTTATTTTTCACTTAAATAGCGGAAAAAAAGAAAAAAAAGTTATTTGAAATATTTTAGTTTTCTGTTTTTGTCTTAATTTGTCAGTTAAATAACGGGAAAAAAGAAAAAAAAAGTTATCTGAAATATTTTGGTTTTCTGTTTTTGTCCTTATTTTACACCTAAATAACGGGAAAAACGAAAAAAAAAGTCATCTGAAATATTTTGGTTTTCTGTTTTTGTTCTTATTTTGCCACCTACATAACGGGAAAAAAAAAGTTATCTGAAATATTTTGGTTTTCTGGTTTTGTCCTTATTTTGCACCTAAAAACCGGGAAAAATGAAATAAAAGTTATTTGAAATATTTTCGTTTTCTGTTTTTGTTCTTATTTTGCACCTAAACAACAGCAAAAAAGAAAAAAAAGCCATCTGCAATATTTTGGTTTCCTGTTTTTGTCCTTATTTTGCCACATAAATAACGGGGCGAAAAAAAAGTTATCTGAAATAATTTGGTTTTCTGGTTTTGTCCTGATTTTGTACCTAAATAATAGGAAAAAAGAAAAAAAAGTTATTTGAAATATTTTGGTTTTCAGTTTTTGTCCTTATTTTGCACCTAAATAACAGGAAAAAAGAAAAATGTTATCTGAAATATTTTGGTTTTCTGTTTTTGTCTTTATTTTTCACATAAATAGCGGGAAAAAAGAGAAAAAAAGTTATTTGAAATATTTGGTTTTCAGTTTTTGTCCTTATTTTGCACCTAAATAACGGGAAAAAAGAAAAAAGTTATTTGAAATATTTTGGTTTTCTGTTTTTGTCCTTATTTTGCACCTAAATAAGGGGGAAAAAAAAAAAAAGTCATCTGAAATATTTTTGTTTTCTGTTTTTGTTCTTATTTTGCCACCTACATAACGGGAAAAAAAAAGTTATCTGAAATATTTTCGTTTTCTGTTTTTGTCCTTATTTTGCACATAAATAACGGGAAAAAAGAAAAAAAAAGTTATCTGAAATATTTTGGTTTTCTGTTTTTGTCTTTATTTTTCACTTAAATAGCGGGAAAAAAGAGAAAAAAAGTTATTTGAAATATTTGGTTTTCAGTTTTTGTCCTTATTTTGCACCTAAATAACGGGAAAAAAGAAAAAAAAAGTTATCTGAAATATTTTGGTTTTCTGTTTTTGTCTTTATTTTTCACTTAAATAGCGGGAAAAAAGAGAAAAAAAGTTATCTGAAATAATTTGGTTTTCTGTTTTTGTCTTTATTTTTCACTTAAATAGCGGGAAAAAAGAGAAAAAAAGTTATTTGAAATATTTGGTTTTCAGTTTTTGTCCTTATTTTGCACCTAAATAACGGGAAAAAAGAAAAAAAAAGTCATCTGAAATATTTTGGTTTTCTGTTTTTGTTGTTATTTTGCCATCTACATAACGGGAAAAAAAAAGTTATCTGAAATATTTTCGTTTTCTGTTTTTGTCCTTATTTTGCACATAAATAACAGGAAAAAGGAAAAAAAAGTTTTATTTTTTCCTGTTATTTATTTTGCACATAAATAACAGGAAAAAAGAAAAAAAAGTTATTTGAAATATTTTGGTTTTCAGTTTTTGTCCTTATTTTGCACCCAAATAACGGGAAAAAAGAAAAAAAAAGTTATCTGAAATATTTTGGTTTTCTGTTTTTGTCTTTATTTTTCACTTAAATAGCGGGAAAAAAGAGAAAAAAAGTTATTTGAAATATTTGGTTTTCAGTTTTTGTCTTTATTTTGCACCTAAATAACAGGAAAAAAGAAAAAAGTTATTTGAAATATTTTGGTTTTCTGCTTTTGTTTTTATTTTGAACAAATAACGGGAAAAAAGAAAAAAAAAGTTATCTGAAATATTTTCGTTTTCTGTTTTTGTCCTTATTTTGCCCCTAAATAACAGGAAAAAGAAAAAAAAAAGTTATCTGAAATATTTTGGTATTTTGTTTTTGTCCTTATTTTGCACCGAAATAACAGGAAAAAAGAAAAAACAGTTATTTGAAATTTTTTGGTTTTCTGTTTTGTCCTTATTTTGCTCCTAAATAACTGGAGAAAAGAAGAAAAAAGTTATCTGAAATATTTTGGTTTTCTGTTTTTGTCCTTATTTTGCACCTAAATAAGGGGAAAAAAGAAAAAAAAAAGTTATCTGAAATATTTTGATTTTATGTCCTTATTTTTCCACCTAAATAACGGGTTTTGTCCTTATTTTGCCACCTAAATAACGGGAAAAAGAAAAAAAAAGTTATCTGAAATATTTTGGTTTTCTGTTTTTGTCCTTATTTTGCACCTAAGAAACTGGAAAAAAGAAAAAAATGTTATTTGAAATATTTTGGTTTTCTGTTTTTGTCATTATTTTACACCTCAATAACAGGAAAAAAGAAAAAAAAGTTATTTGAAATATTTTCGTTTTCTGTTTTTGTCCTTATTTTGCACCTAAATAACGGGAAAAAAGAAAACAAAAGTTATCTGAAAAATTTCGGTTTTCTGTTTTTTTCTTTATTTTTCACTTAAATAGCGGGAAAAAAGAAAAAAAAAGTTATCTGAAATATTTTCGTTTTCTGTTTTTGTCCTTATTTTGCACATAAATAACAGGAAAAAATAAAAAAAGTTTTCCTTTTTTCCTGTTATTTATTTTGCACATAAATAACAGGAAAAAAGAAAAAAAAGTTATTTGAAATATTTTGGTTTTCAGTTTTTGTCCTTATTTTGCACCTAAATAACAGGAAAAAAGAAAAATGTTATCTGAAATATTTTGGTTTTCTGTTTTTGTCTTTATTTTTCACATAAATAGCGGGAAAAAAGAGAAAAAAAGTTATCTGAAATATTTTCGTTTTCTGTTTTTGTCCTTATTTTGCACATAAATAACAGGAAAAAAGAAAAAAAAGTTATTTGAAATATTTTGGTTTACTGTTTTTGTCCTTATTTTACACCTAAATAACGGGAAAAAAGAAAAAAAAAGTTATCTGAAATATTTTCGTTTTCTGTTTTTGTCCTTATTTTGCACATAAATAACAGGAAAAAAGAAAAAAAAGTTTTCTTTTTTCCTGTTATTTATTTTGCACATAAATAACAGGAAAAAAGAAAAAAAAGTTATTTGAAATATTTTGGTTTTCAGTTTTTGTCCTTATTTTGCACCTAAATAACAGGAAAAAAGAAAAATGTTATCTGAAATATTTTGGTTTTCTGTTTTTGTCTTTATTTTTCACATAAATAGCGGGAAAAAAGAGAAAAAAAGTTATTTGAAATATTTGGTTTTCAGTTTTTGTCCTTATTTTGCACCTAAATAACGGGAAAAAAGAAAAAAGTTATTTGAAATATTTTGGTTTTCTGTTTTTGTCCTTATTTTGCACCTAAATAAGGGGAAAAAAAAAAAAAAAGTCATCTGAAATATTTTTGTTTTCTGTTTTTGTTCTTATTTTGCCACCTACATAACGGGAAAAAAAAAGTTATCTAAAATATTTTCGTTTTCTGTTTTTGTCCTTATTTTGCACATAAATAACGGGAAAAAAGAAAAAAAAAGTTATCTGAAATATTTTGGTTATCTGTTTTTGTCTTTATTTTTCACTTAAATAGCGGAAAAAAGAGAAAAAAAGTTATTTGAAATATTTGGTTTTCAGTTTTTGTCCTTATTTTGCACCTAAATAACGGGAAAAAAGAAAAAAAAAGTTATCTGAAATATTTAGTTTTCTGTTTTTGTCTTTATTTTTCACTTAAATAGCGGGAAAAAAGAGAAAAAAAGTTATCTGAAATATTTTGGTTTTCTGTTTTTGTCTTTATTTTTCACTTAAATAGCGGGAAAAAAGAGAAAAAAAGTTATTTGAAATATTTGGTTTTCAGTTTTTGTCCTTATTTTGCACCTAAATAATGGGAAAAAAGAAAAAAAAGTCATCTGAAATATTTTGGTTTTCTGTTTTTGTTGTTATTTTGCCACCTACATAACGGGAAAAAAAAAGTTATCTGAAATATTTTCGTTTTCTGTTTTTGTCCTTATTTTGCACATAAATAACAGGAAAAAGGAAAAAAAGTTTCTTTTTTCCTGTTATTTATTTTGCACATAAATAACAGGAAAAAAGAAAAAAAAGTTATTTGAAATATTTGGTTTCAGTTTTTGTCCTTATTTTGCACCCAAATAACGGAAAAAAGAAAAAAAAAGTTATCTGAAATATTTTGGTTTTCTGTTTTTGTCTTTATTTTTCACTTAAATAGCGGGAAAAAAGAGAAAAAAAGTTATTTGAAATATTTGGTTTTCAGTTTTTGTCCTTATTTTGCACCTAAATAACAGGAAAAAAGAAAAAAGTTATTTGAAATATTTTGGTTTTCTGCTTTTGTTTTTATTTTGAACAAATAACGGGAAAAAAGAAAAAAAAGTTATCTGAAATATTTTCGTTTTCTGTTTTTGTCCTTATTTTGCCCCTAAATAACAGGAAAAAGAAAAAAAAAAGTTATCTGAAATATTTTGGTATTTTGTTTTTGTCCTTATTTTGCACCGAAATAACAGGAAAAAAAGAAAAAACAGTTATTTGAAATTTTTTGGTTTTCTGTTTTGTCCTTATTTTGCTCCTAAATAACTGGAGAAAAGAAAAAAAAAGTTATCTGAAATATTTTGATTTTATGTCCTTATTTTTCCACCTAAAAAACGGGTTTTGTCCTTATTTTGCCACCTAAATAACGGGAAAAAGAAAAAAAAAGTTATCTGAAATATTTTGGTTTTCTGTTTTTGTCCTTATTTTACACCTAAGAAACTGGAAAAAAGAAAAAAAAGTTATTTGAAATATTTTGGTTTTCTGTTTTTGTCATTATTTTACCCTTAATAACACGAAAAAAGAAAAAAAAGTTATTTGAAATATTTTCGTTTTCTGTTTTTGTCCTTATTTTGCACCTAAATAACGGGAAAAAAGAAAACAAAAGTTATCTGAAAAATTTCGGTTTTCTGTTTTTTTTCTTTATTTTTTCACTTAAATAGCGGGAAAAAAGACAAAAAAGTTATTTGAAATATTTTGGTTTTCTGTTTTTGTCTTAATTTTTCACTAAAATAACGGGAAAAAAGAAAAAAAAATTATCTGAAATATTTTGGTTTTCTGTTTTTGTCCTTATTTTGCCACCTAAATAACAGGAAAAAGAAAAAAAAGTTAACTGAAATATTTTGGTTTTCGGGTTTTGTCCTTATTTTGCACCTAAAAAACGGGAAAAAAGAAAAAAAAAGTTATCTGAAATATTTTGATTTTATGTCCTTATTTTTCCACCTAAAAAACGGGTTTTGTCCTTATTTTGCCACCTAAATAACGGGAAAAAGAAAAAAAAAGTTATCTGAAATATTTTGGTTTTCTGTTTTTGTCCTTATTTTGCACCTAAGAAACTGGAAAAAAGAAAAAAATGTTATTTGCAATATTTTGGTTTTCTGTTTTTGTCATTATTTTACACCTCAATAACAGGAAAAAAGAAAAAAAAGTTATCTGAAATATTTTGGTTTTCTGTTTTTGTACTTATTTTGCACCTAAATAACGGGAAAAAAGAAAAGAAAAGTTATCTGAAATATTTTGGTTTTCTGTTTTTGTCCTTATTTTTCACCGAAATAACAGGAAAAAAGAAAAAAAAGTTATTTCAAATTTTTTGGTTTTCTGCTTTTGTTCTTATTTTGCTCCTAAATAACTGGAGAAAAGAAGAAAAAAGTTATCTGAAATATTTTGGTTTTCTGTTTTTGTCCTTATTTTGCACGTAAATAACGGGAAAAAAGAAAAAAAAAGTTATCTGAAATATTTTGATTTTATGTCCTTATTTTTCCACCTAAAAAACGGGTTTTGTCCTTATTTTGCCACCTAAATAACGGGAAAAAGAAAAAAAAAGTTATCTGAAATATTTTGGTTTTCTGTTTTTGTCCTTATTTTACACCTAAGAAACTGGAAAAAAGAAAAAAATGTTATTTGCAATATTTTGGTTTTCTGTTTTTGTCATTATTTTACACCTCAATAACAGGAAAAAAGAAAAAAAAGTTATCTGAAATATTTTGGTTTTCTGTTTTTGAACTTATTTTGCACCTAAATAACGGGAAAAAAGAAAAGTTATCTGAAATATTTTGGTTTTCTGTTTTTGTCTTTATTTTTCACTTAAATAGCGGGAAAAAAGAAAAAAAAGTTATTTGAAATATTTTGGTTTTCTGTTTTTGTCTTAATTTTTCAGTTAAATAACGGGAAAAAAGAAAAAAAGAGTTATCTGAAATATTTTGGTTTTCTGTTTTTGTCCTTATTTTGCCACCTAAAGAACAGGAAAAAGAAAAAAAAGTTAACTGAAATATTTTGGTTTTCGTGTTTTGTCCTTATTTTGCACCTAAAAAACGGGAAAAAAGAAAAAAAGTTATTTAAAATATTTTGGTTTTCTGTTTTTGTCCTTATTTTACACCTAAATAACGGGAAAAAGGAAAAAAAAGTCATCTCAAATATTTTGGTTTTCTGGTTTTGTCCTTATTTTGCACCTAAAAACCGGGAAAAATGAAAAAAAAGTTATTTGAAATATTTTCGTTTTCAGTTTTTGTCCTTATTTTGCACCTAAATAACAGCAAAAAAAAGAAAAAAAAAGTTTTTTAAATTTTTTTGGTTTTCTGTTTTTGTTCTTATTTTGCACCTAAATAACGGGATAAAAGAAAAAAAAAGTTATCTGAAATATTTTGGTTTTCTGCTTTTGTTCTTATTTTACACCTAAATAACGGGAAAAAAGAAAACAAATGTTATCTGAAATATTTTGGTTTTTTGTTTTTGTCCTTATTTTGCACCTAAATAATAGGAGTTATTTGAAATATTTTGGTTTTCTGTTTTTGTCCTTATTTTGCACCTAAATAACATGAAAAAAGAAAAAAAAATCCATCTGAAATATTTTGGTTTCCTGTTTTTGTCCTTATTTTGCACCTAAAAAACGGGAAAAAAGAAAAAAAAGTTATCTGAAATATTTTGGTTTTCTGTTTTTGGCCTTATTTTGCACCTAAATAACGGAAAAAAAAGAAAAAACAGTTATTTGAAATATTTTGGTTTTCTGTTTTTGTTCTTATTTTGCACCTAAATAACAGGAAAAAAGAAAAAAAAAGTTATCTGAAATATTTTGGTTTTCTGTTTTTGGCCTTATTTTGCACCGAAATAACGGAAAAAAAAGAAAAAACAGTTATTTGAAATATTTTGGTTTTCTGTTTTTGTTCTTATTTTTCCACCTAAATAACAGGAAAGAGAACAAACAAGTTATCTGAAAAATTTTGGTTTTCAGTTTTTGTCCTTATTTTGCACCTAAATAACAGGAAAAAAGAAAAAAAAGTTATCTGAAATATTTTGGTTTTCTGGTTTTGTTCTTATTTTACACCTAAATAACGGGAAAAAAGAAAACAAATGTTATCTGAAATATTTTGGTTTTCTGTTTTTGTCTTTATTTTTCACTTAAATAGCGGGAAAAAAGAAAAAAAAGTTATTTGAAATATTTTGGTTTTCTGTTTTTGTCTTAATTTTTCAGTTAAATAACGGGAAAAAAGAAAAAAAAAAGTTATCTGAAATATTTTGGTGTTCTGTTTTTGTCCTTATTTTACACCTACATAACGGGAAAAAGGAAAAAAAAAGTCATCTCAAATATTTTGGTTTTCTGGTTTTGTCCTTATTTTGCACCTAAAAACCGGGAAAAATGAAAAAAAAGTTATTTGAAATATTTTCGTTTTCAGTTTTTGTCCTTATTTTGCACCTAAATAACAGCAAAAAAAAGAAAAAACAGTTATTTGAAATATTTTGGTTTTCTGTTTTTGTTCTTATTTTGCACCTAAATAACAGGAAAAAAGAAAAAAAAAGTTATCTGAAATATTTTGGTTTTCTGCTTTTGTTCTTATTTTACACCTAAATAACGGGAAAAAAGAAAACAAATGTTATCTGAAATATTTTGGTTTTCTGTTTTTGTCCTTATTTTGCACCTAAATAATAGGAGTTATTTGAAATATTTTGGTTTTCTGTTTTTGTCCTTATTTTATACCTAAATAACGGGAAAAAAGAAAAAAAATTGATCTGAAATATTTTGGTTTTCTGTTTTTGTCCTTATTGCCACCTAAATAACGGGAAAAAGAACAAACAAGTTATCTGAAATATTTTTGTTTTCAGTTTTTGTCATTATTTTGCACCAAAATAATAGGAAAACAGGAAAAAAGAAAAAAAAGTTATTTGAAATATTTGGTTTTCAGTTTTTGTCCTTATTTTGCACCTAAAAAACGGGAAAAAAGAAAAAAAAGTTAACTGAAATATTTTGGTTTTCTGTTTTTGGCCTTATTTTGCACCTAAATAACGGAAAAAAAAAGAAAAAAAAGTTATATGAAATATTTTGGTTTTCTGTTTTTGTCTTTATTTTTCACTTAAATAGCGGGAAAAAAGAAAAAAAAGTTATTTGAAATATTTTGGTTTTCTGTTTTTGTCTTAATTTTTCAGTTAAATAACGGGAAAAAAGAAAAAAAAAAGTTATCTGAAATATTTTGGTGTTCTGTTTTTGTCCTTATTTTACACCTACATAACGGGAAAAAGGAAAAAAAAAGTCATCTCAAATATTTTGGTTTTCTGGTTTTGTCCTTATTTTGCACCTAAAAACCGGGAAAAATGAAAAAAAAGTTATTTGAAATATTTTCGTTTTCAGTTTTTGTCCTTATTTTGCACCTAAATAACAGCAAAAAAAAGAAAAAAAAGTTATTTGAAATATTTGGGTTTTCTGTTTTTGTTCTTATTTTGCACCTAAGAAACAGGAAAAAAGAAAAAAAAAGTTATCTGAAATATTTTGGTTTTCTGCTTTTGTTCTTATTTTACACCTAAATAACGGGAAAAAAGAAAACAAATGTTATCTGAAATATTTTGGTTTTCTGTTTTTGTCCTTATTTTGCACATAAATAACAGGAGTTATCTGAAATATTTTGGTTTTCTGTTTTTGTCCTTATTTTGCACCTAAATAACGTGAAAAAAGAAAAAAAAAGCCATCTGAAATATTTTGGTTTCCTGTTTTTGTCCTTATTTTGCCACATAAATAACGGGGGAAAAAAAACTTATCTCAAATATTTTGGTTTTCTGGTTTTGTCCTTATTTTGCACCTAAAAAACGGGAAAAAAGAAAAAAAAGTTATTTGAAATATTTTGGTTTTCTGTTTTTGGCCTTATTTTGCACCTAAATAACGGAAAAAAAAGAAAAAAAAGTTATTTGAAATATTTTGGTTTTCTGTTTTTGTTCTTATTTTGCACCTAAATAACAGGAAAAAAGAAAGAAAAAGTTATCTGAAATATTTTGGTTTTCTGCTTTTGTTCTTATTTTATACCTAAATAACGGGAAAAAAGAAAACAAATGTTATCTGAAATATTTTGGTTTTCTGTTTTTGTCCTTATTTTGCACCTAAATAATAGGAGTTATTTGAAATATATTGGTTTTCTGTTTTTGACCTTATTTTATACCTAAATAACGGGAAAAAAGAAAAAAAATTTATCTGAAATATTTTGGTTTTCTGTTTTTGTCCTTATTGCCACCTAACTAACGGGAAAAAGAACAAACAAGTTATCTGAAATATTTTTGTTTTCAGTTTTTGTCATTATTTTGCACCTAAATAAAAGGAAAAAAGAAAAAAAAGTTATTTGAAATATTTGGTTTTCAGTTTTTGTCCTTTTTTTGCACCTAAAAAACGGGAAAAAAGAAAACAAAGTTATTTGAAATATTTTGGTTTTCTGTTTTTGTCCTTATTTTGCACGTAAATAACATGAACAAAGAAAAAAAAAGTTATCTAAAATATTTTATTTTTCTGTTTTTGTCCTTATTTTGTACTTAAATAACGGGAAAAAAGAAAAAAAAAGTTATCTGATATATTTTGATTTTCTGTTTTTGTCTTTATTTTTCACGTAAATAGCGGGAAAAAAGAGAAAAAAAGTTATCTGAAATATTTTGGTTTTCTGTTTTTGTCTTTATGTTTCACTTAAATAACGGGAAAAAAGAAAAAAAAAGTTATCTGAAATGTTTTGGTTATCTGTTTTTGTCCTAATTTTGCCACCTAAATAACGGGAAAGAGAACAAACAAGTTATCTGAAATATTTTTTTTTTCTGTTTTTGTCCTTATTTTGCCACTAAATAACAGGAAAAAAGAAAAAAAAGTTATTTGAAATATTTTCGTTTTCTGTTTTTGTCCTTATTTTGCCACTAAATAACAGGAAAAAAGAAAAAAGTTATTTGAAATATTTTGGTTTTCTGTTGTGTCCTTATTTTGCCACCTAAATAACGGGAAAAAGAAGAAAAAAGTTATCTGAAATATTTTGGTTTTCTGGTTTTGTCCTTATTTTGCACCTAAATAACGGGAAAAAAGAAAAAAAAGTTATTTAAAATATTTTGGTTTTCTGTTTTTGTCCTTATTTTACACTTAAATAGCTGGAAAAAAGAAAAAAAAGTCATCTGAAATATTTTGGTTTTCTGTTTTTGTCCTTATTTTTCCACCTAAATAACAGGAAAAAAGAAAGAAAAAGTTATCTGAAAATTTTGGTTTTCTGTTTTTGTCCTTATTTTACACCTAAATAACGGGAAAAAAGAAAAAAAAAGTTATCTGAAATATTTTGGTTTTCTGTTTTTGTCTTTATTTTTCACGTAAATAGCGGGAAAAAAGAGAAAAAAAGTTATCTGAAATATTGTGGTTTTCTGTTTTTGTCTTTATGTTTCACTTAAATAACGGGAAAAAAGAAAAAAAAAGTTATCTGAAATGTTTTGGTTATCTGTTTTTGTCCTAATTTTGCCACCTAAATAACGGGAAAGAGAAAAAACAAGTTATCTGAAATATTTTTGTTTTCTGTTTTTGTCCTTATTTTGCCACTAAATAACAGGAAAAAAGAAAAAAAAGTTATTTGAAATATTTTCGTTTTCTGTTTTTGTCCTTATTTTGCCACTAAATAACAGGAAAAAAGAAAAAAGTTATTTGAAATATTTTGGTTTTCTGTTGTGTCCTTATTTTGCCACCTAAATAACGGGAAAAAGAAGAAAAAAGTTATCTGAAATATTTTGGTTTTCTGGTTTTGTCCTTATTTTGCACCTAAATAACGGGAAAAAAGAAAAATAAGTTATTTAAAAAATTTTGGTGTTCTTTTTTTGTCCTTATTATACACCTATAATACGGGAAAGAAGGAAAAAAAATACCTGAAATATTTTGGTTTTCTGTTTTTGTCCCTATTTTACACCTAAATAACGGGGAAAATGAAAAAAAAATTATTTGAAATATTTTGGTTTTCTGTTTTTGTCCTAATTTTACACTTAAATAACGGGAAAAAAGAAGAAAAAGGTTATCTGGAATAGTTTGGCTGTCTGTTTTTGTCCTTATTTTACACCGAAATAACGGGAAAAATGAAAAAAAAAAAAAAAAATCTGAAATATTTTGCTTTTCTGTTTTTGTCCTACTTTTGGACCTAAATAACGGGAAAATAGAAAAAGAAGTTATCTGACATATTTTGGTTTTCTGGTTTTGTCCTTATTTTACACCTATATAACGGGAAAAAAGAACAAAAAGTTATCTGAAATATTTTGGTTTACTCTTTTTGTCCTTATTTTACACCTAAATAACGGGCAAAAAGAAAACAACAGTTATCTGAAATATTTTGGTTTTCTCTTTTTGTCTTTATTTTTCACTTAAATAACGGGAAAAAAGAAAAAAAAAGTTATCTGAAATATTTTGGTTTTCTGTTTTTGTCCTTATTTTACACCTATATAACGGGAAAAAAGACAAATAAGTTATTTGAAATATTTTGGTTTTCTGTTTTTGTCCTTATTATACACCTATAATACGGGAAAGAAGGAAAAAAAATACCTGAAATATTTTGGTTTTCTGTTTTTGTCCTTATTTTACACCTAAATAACGGGAAAAATGAAAAAAAAATTATTTGAAATATTTTGGTTTTCTGTTTTTGTCCTTATTTACACCTGAATAACGGGAAAAATGGAAAAAAATTATCTGAAATATTTTGGTTTTCTGTTGTTGTCCTTATTTAGCACCTAAAGAACGTGAAAAAAGAAAAAAAAAGTTATCTGAAATATTTTGGTTTTCTGTTTTTGTCCTTATTTTACACCTATATAACGGGAAAAAAGAAAAATAAGTTATTTGAAATATTTTGGTTTTCTGTTTTTGTCCTTATTATACACCTATAATACGGGAAAGAAGGAAAAAAAATACCTGAAATATTTTGGTTTTCTGTTTTTGTCCTTATTTTACACCTAAATAACGGGAAAAATGAAAAAAAAATTATTTGAAATATTTTGGTTTTCTGTTTTTGTCCTTTTTTACACCTGAATAACGGGAAAAATGGAAAAAAATTATCTGAAATATTTTGGTTTTTTGTTTTTGTCCTTATTTTACATCTAAATAACGGGAAAAAAGAAAAAAAAGATTTATTTGAAGTATTTTGGTTTTCTGTTTTTATCCTTATTTTGTACCTAAATAACGGGAAAAAACAAAAAAAAATAACTGAAATATCTTGGTTTTCTGTTTTTGTTTTTATGTTGCACCTAAATAACAGGAAAAATGAAAAAAAAGTTATCTGAAATATTTTGGTTTTCTGTTCTTGTCTTTATTTTTCACTTAAATAACGAGAAATAAGAAAACAAAGGTTATGTGAAATATTTTGGTTTTCTGTTTTGTCCTTATTTTTCCACCTAAAAAGCGGGAAAAACAAAAAAAAAGTTATATGAAATATTTTGGTTTTCTGTTTTTGTCTGTATTTTTCACCTAAATAACGGGAAAAAAGAAGAAAAAAGTTATCTGAAATATTTTGGTTATCTGTTTTTGTCTTTATTTTTCACTTAAATAACGGGAAAAAAGAAAAAAAAAGTTATCTGAAATATTTTGGTTTTCTGTTTTTGTCTTTATTTTTCACTGAAATAACGAAAAAAACGAAAAAAAAGGTTATGTGAAATATTTTGGTTTTCTGTTTTTGTCCTTCTTTTGGACCTAAATAACGGGAAAAAAGAAAAAAAAGTTATCTGAAATATTTTTGTTTTCTGTTTTTGTTTTTATTTTTCACTTAAATAACGGGAAAAAAGAAAAAAAAAGTTATCTGAAATATTTTGGTTTTCTGTTTTTGTCTTTATTTTTCACTGAAATAACGAAAAAAACGAAAAAAAATGGTTATGTGAAAAATTTTGGTTTTCTGTTTTTGTCCTTATTTTACACCTAAATAACGGGAAAAATGAAAGAAAAAAGTAATCTGAAATATTTTGGTTTTCTGTTTCTGTCCTACTTTTGGACCTAAATAACGGGAAAAGAAAAAAAAAGTTATCTGAAATATTTTGGTTTTCTGTTTTTGTCCTTATTTTACACCTAAATAACGGGAAAAAAGAAAAAAAAAGTTATCTGAAATATTTTGGTTTTCTGTTTTTGTCCTTATTTTACACCTAAATAACGGGAAAAAAGAAAAAAAAATCATCTGAAATATTTTGGTTTCCTGTTTTTGTCCTTATTTTACACCTAAATAACGGGAAAAAAGAATAAAAAGTTATCTGAAATATTTTGGTTTTCTGCTTTTGTTTTTATTATTCACTTAAATATTGGGAAAAAGAAAAAAAAACATATCTGAAATATTTCGGTTTTCTGTTTTTGTCCTTATTTTACACCTAAAGAACAGGAAAGAAAAAAAAAAAGTTATTTGATATATTTTGGTTTTCTGTTTTTGTGCTTATTTTACACCTAAATAACGGGCAAAATGAAAAAAAAAGTAATCTGAAATATTTTGGTTTTCTGTTTCTGTCCTACTTTTGGACCTAAATAACGGGAAAATAGAAAAAAAGTTATCTGACATATTTTTGTTTTCTGGTTTTGTCCTTATTTTACACCTAAATAACGGGAAAAAAGAACCAAAAGTTATGTGAAATATTTTGGTTTTCTCTTTTAGTTCTTATTTTACACCTAAATAACGGGCAAAAAGAAAACAGCAGTTATCTGAAATTTTTTGGTTTTCTCTTTTTGTCTTTATTTTTCACTTAAATAACGGGAAAAAAGAAAAAAAAAGTTATCTGAAATATTTTGGTTTTCTGTTTTTGTCCTTGTTTTACACCTAAATAACGGGAAAAAAGAAAACAACAGTTACCTCAAATATTTTGGTTTTCTGTTTTTGTCCTTATTTTACACCTAAATAACGGGAAAAAAGAAAAAAAAAGTTATCTGATATACTTTGGTTTTCTGTTTTTGTCCTTATTTTAAACCGAAATAACGGGAAAAATGAAAAAAAAAGTTATCTGATATATTTTGGTTTTCTGTTATTGTCCTGATTTTGGACCTAAATAACGGGAAAAAAGAAAAAAAAGTTATTTAAAATTTTTGGTTTTCTGTGTATGTCTTTATTTTTCACTTAAATAACGGGAAAAAAGAAAAAAAAAGGTTATCTGGAATAGTTTGGCTGTCTGTTTTTGTCCTTATTTTAAACCGAAATAACGGGAAAAATGAAAAAAAAAGTTATCTGATATATTTTGGTTTTCTGTTATTGTCCTGATTTTGTACCTAAATAACGGGGGAAAAAAAAAAAGTTATTTAAAATATTTTGGTTTTCTGTTTTTGTCTTTATTTTTCACTTAAATAACGGGAAAAAAGAAAAAAAAAGTTATATGAAATATTTTGGATTTCTGTTTTTGTCCTTATTTTACACCTAAATAACGGGAAAAAAGAAAAACAAATCATCTGAAATATTCTGGATTCCTGTTTTTGTCCTTATTTTACACCTAAATAACGGGAAAAAAGAAAAAAAAAGTTATCTGAAATATTTTGGTTTTCTCTTTTAGTCCTTATTTTACACCTAAATAACGGGCAAAAAGAAAACAACAGTTATCTGAAATATTTTGGTTTTCTGTTTTTGTCTTTATTTTTCACTTAAATAACGGGAAAAAAGAAAAAAAAAGTTATATGAAATATTTTGGATTTCTGTTTTTGTCCTTATTTTACACCTAAATAACGGGAAAAAAGAAAAAGAAATCATCTGAAATATTCTGGATTCCTGTTTTTGTCCTTATTTTACACCTTAATAACGGGAAAAAAGAACAAAAAGTTATCTGAAATATTTTGGTTTTCTCTTTTAGTCCTTATTTTACACCTAAATAACGGGCAAAAAGAAAACAACAGTTATCTGAAATATTTTGGTTTTCTCTTTTTGTCTTTATTTTTCACTTAAATAACGGGAAAAAAGAAAAAAAAAGTTATCTGAAATATTTTGGTTTTCTGTTTTTGTCCTTATTTTACACCTATATAACGGGAAAAAAGAAAAATAAGTTATTTGAAATATTTTGGTTTTCTGTTTTTGTCCTTATTTTACACCTAAATAACGGGAAAAAAGAAAACAACAGTTACCTGAAATATTTTGGTTTTCTGTTTTTGTCCTTATTTTACACCTAAATAACGGGAAAAAAGAAAAAAAAAGTTATCTGAAATACTTTGGTTTTCTGTTTTTGTCCTTATTTTAAACCGAAATAACGGGAAAAATGAAAAAATAAGTTATCTGATATATTTTGGTTTTCTGTTATTGTCCTGATTTTGGACCTAAATAACGGGAAAAAAGAAAAAAAAGTTATTTAAAATATTTTGGTTTTCTGTGTATGTCTTTATTTTTCACTTAAATAACGGGAAAAAAGAAAAAAAAGGTTATCTGGAATAGTTTGGCTGTCTGTTTTTGTCCTTATTTTAAACCGAAATAACGGGAAAAATGAAAAAAAAAGTTATCTGAAATATTTTGGTTTTCTGCTTTTGTTTTTATTATTCACTTAAATATTGGGAAAAAGAAAAAAAAACATATCTGAAATATTTCGGTTTTCTGTTTTTGTCCTTATTTTACACCTAAATAACAGGAAAAAAAAAAAGTTATTTGAAATATTTTGGTTTTCTGTGTTTGTGTTTATTTTACACCTAAATAACGGGAAAAATGAAAAAAAAAAGTAATCTGAAATATTTTGGTTTTCTGTTTCTGTCCTACTTTTGGACCTAAATAACGGGAAAATAGAAAAAAAAGTTATCTGACATATTTTGGTTTTCTGGTTTTGAAAAAAAAGTTATCTGACATATTTTGGTTTTCTGGTTTTGTCCTTATTTTACACCTATATAACGGGAAAAAAGAAAAATAAGTTATTTGAAATATTTTGGTTTTCTGTTTTTGTCCTTATTATACACCTATAATACGGGAAAGAAGGAAAAAAAATACCTGAAATATTTTGGTTTTCTGTTTTTGTCCTTATTTTACACCTAAATAACGGGAAAAATGAAAAAGAATTATTTGAAATATTTTGGTTTTCTGTTTTTGTCCTAATTTTACATTTAAATAACGGGAAAAAAGAAAAAAAAGGTTATCTGGAATAGTTTGGCTGTCTGTTTTTGTCCTTATTTTACACCGAAACAACGGGAAAAATGAAAAAAAAGTTAGCTGAAATATTTTGGTTTTCTGTTGTTGTCCTGATTTTGGACCTAAATAACGGGAAAAAAGAAAAAAAAAGTTATCTGATATATTTTGGTTTTCTGCTTTTGTTTTTATTATTCACTTAAATATTGGGAAAAAGAAAAAAAAACATATCTGAAATATTTCGGTTTTCTGTTTTTGTCCTTATTTTACACCTAAATAACAGGAAAAAAGAAAACAAAGTTATTTGAAATATTTTGGTTTTCTGTTTTTGTGCTTATTTTACACCTAAATAACGGGAAAAATGAAAAAAAAAAGTTATCTGAAATATTTTGGTTTTCTGTTTTTGTCCTGATTTTGGACCTAAATAACGGGAAAAAAGAAAAAAAAAGTTATCTGATATATTTTGGTTTTCTGCTTTTGTTTTTATTATTCACTTAAATATTGGGAAAAAGAAAAAAAAACATATCTGAAATATTTCGGTTTTCTGTTTTTGTCCTTATTTTACATCTAAATAACAGGAAAAAAGAAAACAAAGTAATCTGAAATATTTTGGTTTTCTGTTTCTGTCCTACTTTTGGACCTAAATAACGGGAAAATAGAAAAAAAAGTTATCTGACATATTTTGGTTTTCTGGTTTTGTCCTTATTTTACACCTATATAACGGGAAAAAAGAACAAAAAGTTATCTGAAATATTTTGGTTTTCTCTTTTTGTCCTTATTTTACACCTAAATAACGGGCGAAAAGAAAACAACAGTTATCTGAAATATTTTGGTTTTCTCTTTTTGTCTTTATTTTTCACTTAAATAACGGGAAAAAAGAAAAAAAAAGTTATCTGAAATATTTTGGTTTTCTGTTTTTGTCCTTATTTTACACCTATATAACGGGAAAAAAGAAAAATAAGTTATTTGAAATATTTTGGTTTTCTGTTTTTGTCCTTATTATACACCTATAATACGGGAAAGAAGGAAAAAAAATACCTGAAATATTTTGGTTTTCTGTTTTTGTCCTTATTTTACACCTAAATAACGGGAAAAATGAAAAAAAAATTATTTGAAATATTTTGGTTTTCTATTTTTGTCCTTATTTACACCTGAATAACGGGAAAAATGGAAAAAAATTATCTGAAATATTTTGGTTTTCTGTTGTTGTCCTTATTTAGCACATAAAGAACGTGAAAAAAGAAAAAAAAAGTTATCTGAAATATTTTGGTTTTCTGTTTTTGTCATTATTTTACACCTATATAACGGGAAAAAAGAAAAATAAGTTATTTGAAATATTTTGGTTTTCTGTTTTTGTCCTTATTATACACCTATAATACGGGAAAGAAGGAAAAAAAATACCTGAAATATTTTGGTTTTCTGTTTTTGTCCTTATTTACACCTGAATAACGGGAAAAATGGAAAAAAATTATCTGAAATATTTTGGTTTCTGTTTTTGTCTTTATTTTTCACTTAAATAACACATAAATAACGGGAAAAATTGAAAAAAAAATTATCTGAAATATTTTGGTTTTCTGTTTTTGTCTTTATTTTGCACCTAAATAACAGGAAACAAGAAAAAAAAAGTTATTTGAAGTATTTTGGTTTTCTGTTTTTATCCTTATTTTGTACCTAAATAACGGGAAAAAACAAAAAAAAAGTTATCTGAAATATCTTGGTTTTCTGTTTTTGTTTTTATGTTGCACCTAAATAACAGGAAAAATGAAAAAAAAGTTATCTGAAATATTTTGGTTTTCTGTTCTTGTCTTTATTTTTCACTTAAATAACGAGAAATAAGAAAACAAAGGTTATGTGAAATATTTTGGTTTTCTGTTTTGTCCTTATTTTTCCACCTAAAAAGCGGGAAAAACAAAAAAAAAGTTATATGAAATATTTTGGTTTTCTGTTTTTTCTGTATTTTTCACCTAAATAACGGGAAAAAAGAAGAAAAAAGTTATCTGAAATATTTTGGTTATCTGTTTTTGTCTTTATTTTTCACTTAAATAACGGGAAAAAAGAAAAAAAAAAGTTATCTGATATATTTTGGTTTTCTGTTTTTGTCCTTATTATACACCTATAATACGGGAAAGAAGGAAAAAAAATACCTGAAATATTTTGGTTTTCTGTTTTTGTCCTTATTTTACACCTAAATAACGGGAAAAATTAAAAAAAAATTATTTGAAATATTTTCGTTTTCTATTTTTGTCCTTATTTACACCTGAATAACGGGAAAAATGGAAAAAAATTATCTGAAATATTTTGGTTTTCTGTTGTTGTCCTTATTTAGCACTTAAAGAACGTGAAGAAAGAAAAAAAAGTTATCTGAAATATTTTGGTTTTCTGTTTTTGTCCTTATTTTACACCTATATAACTGGAAAAAAGAAAAATAAGTTATTTGAAATATTTTGGTTTTCTGTTTTTGTCCTTATTATACACCTATAATACGGGAAAGAAGGAAAAAAAATACCTGAAATATTTTGGTTTTCTGTTTTTGCCTTATTTTACACCTAAATAACGGGAAAAATGAAAAAAAAATTATTTGAAAAATTTTGGTTTTCTGTTTTTGTCCTTATTTACACCTGAATAACGGGAAAAATGGAAAAAAATTATCTGAAATATTTTGGTTTTCTGTTGTTGTCCTTATTTAGCACTTAAAGAACGGGAAAAAAGAAAAAAAAAGTTACCTGAAATAACGGGCAAAAAGAAAACAACAGTTATCTGAAATATTTTGGTTTTCTCTTTTTGTCTTTATTTTTCACTTATATAACGGGAAAAAAGAAAAAATAGGTTATCTGAAATATTTTGGTTTTCTGTTTTTGTCCTTATTTTACACCTATATAACGGGAAAAAAGAAAAATAAGTTATTTGAAATATTTTGGTTTTCTGTTTTTGTCCTTATTATACACCTATAATACGGGAAAGAAGGAAAAAAAATACCTGGAATATTTTGGTTTTCTGTTTTTGTCTTTATTTTACACCTAAATAACGGGAAAAATGAAAAAAAAATTATTTGAAATATTTTGGTTTTCTGTTTTTGTCCTTATTTACACCTGAATAACGGGAAAAATGGAAAAAAATTATCTGAAATATTTTGGTTTTCTGTTGTTGTCCTTAGTTAGCACCTAAAGAACGTGAAAAAAGAAAAAAAAAGTTATCTGAAATATTTTGGTTTTCTGTTTTTGTCATTATTTTACACCTATATAACGGGAAAAAAGAAAAATAAGTTATTTGAAATATTTTGGTTTTCTGTTTTTGTCCTTATTATACACCTATAATACGGGAAAGAAGGAAAAAAAATACCTGAAATATTTTGGTTTTCTGTTTTTGTCCTTATTTACACCTGAATAACGGGAAAAATGGAAAAAAATTATCTGAAATATTTTGGTTTTCTGTTGTTGTCCTTATTTAGCACTTAAAGAACGGGACAAAAGAAAAAAAAAGTTACCTGAAATATTTTCGTTTCTGTTTTTGTCTTTATTTTTCACTTAAATAACACATAAATAACGGGAAAAATGGAAAAAAAAATTATCTGAAATATTTTGGTTTTCTGTTTTTGTCTTTATTTTGCACCTAAATAACAGGAAACAAGAAAAAAAAAGTTATCTGAAATATTTTGGTTTTCTGTTTTTGTCCTTATGTTACACCTAAATAACGGGAAAAAAGTTATTTGAAGTATTTTGGTTTTCTGTTTTTATCCTTATTTTGTACCTAAATAACGGGAAAAAACAAAAAAAAAGTTATCTGAAATATCTTGGTTTCCTGTTATTTAGGTGCAACATAAAAACAAAAACAGAAATGAAAAAAAAGTTATCTGAAATATTTTGGTTTTCTGTTCTTGTCTTTATTTTTCACTTAAATAACGAGAAATAAGAAAACAAAGGTTATGTGAAATATTTTGGTTTTCTGTTTTGTCCTTATTTTTCCACCTAAAAAGCGGGAAAAACAAAAAAAAAGTTATATGAAATATTTTGGTTTTCTGTTTTTTCTGTATTTTTCACCTAAATAACGGGAAAAAAGAAGAAAAAAGTTATCTGAAATATTTTGGTTATCTGTTTTTGTCTTTATTTTTCACTTAAATAACGGGAAAAAAGAAAAAAAAAAGTTATCTGAAATATTTTGGTTTTCTGTTTTTGTCCATATTTTGCACCTACATAACGGGAAAAAAGAAAAAAAAGTTATTTCAAATATTTTGGTATTCTGTTTTTGTCCTTATTTGCAGTTTTGTCCTACTTTTGGACCTAAATAACGGGAAAAAAGAAAAAAAAAGTTATCTAAAATATTTTGGTTTTCTGGTTTTGTTTTATTTTTCACTTAAATAACGGAAAAAAAGAAAAAAAAGGTTATGTGAAATATTTTGGTTTTCTGTTTTTGTCCTTATTTTCTGTTTTTGTCCTTCTTTTGGACCTAAATAACGGGAAAAAAGAAAAAAAAGTTATCTGAAATATTTTTATTTTCTGTTTTTGTTTTTATTTTTCACTTAAATAACGGGAAAAAAGAAAAAAAAAGTTATCTGAAATATTTTGGTTTTCTGTTTTTGTCTTTATTTTTGACTGAAATAACGAAAAAAACGAAAAAAAAAGGTTATGTGAAAAATTTTGGTTTTCTGTTTTTGTCCTTATTTTACACCTAAATAACGGGAAAATGGAAAAAAAGTTATCTGAAATATTTTGGGTTTCTGTTTTTGTCTTTATTTGTCACCTAAATAACGGGAAATAAGAAAAAAAAGTTATCTGAAATATTTTTGTTTTTATTTTGCACTTAAATAACGGGAAAAAAGAAAAAAAAAGTTTTCTGAAATATTTTGGTTTTCTGTTTTTGTCTTTATTTTTCACTTAAATAACGGAAAAAACGAAAAAAGGTTATGTGAAAAATTTTGGTTGTCTGTATTTGTCCTTATTTTACACCCAAATAACGGGAAAAATGGAAAAAAAGTTATCTGAAATATTTTGGTTTTCTGTTTTCGTCCTTATTTTGCACCTAAATAACGGGAAAAAAGAAAATAAAAGTTATCTGAAATATTTTGATTTTCTGTTTTTGTACTAATTTTGCCACCTAAAAAGCGGGAAAAACAAAAAAAAAGTTATGTGAAATATCTTGGTTTTCTGTTTTTGTTTTTATTTTGCACCTAAATAACGGGAAAAAAGAAGAAAAAAGTTATCTGAAATATTTTGGTTATCTGTTTTTGTCTTTATTTTTCACTTAAATAACGGGGAAAAAGAAAAAAAAAGTTATCTGAAATATTTTGGTTTTCTTTTTTTGTCAATATTTTGCACCTAAATAACGGGAAAAAAGAAAAAAAAAGTTATTTGAAATATTTTGGTTTTCTTTTTTTGTCCATATTTTGCACCTAAATAACGGGAAAAAAAGAAGAAAAAAGTTATCTGAAATATTTTGGTTATCTGTTTTTCTCTTTATTTTTCACTTAAATAACGGGGAAAAAGAAAAAAAAAATATCTGAAATATTTTGGTTTTCTTTTTTTGTCAATATTTTGCACCTAAATAACGGGAAAAAAGAAAAAAAAGTTATTTGAAATATTTTGGTTTTCTGTTTTTGTCCTTATTTTCTGTTTTGTCCTACTTTTGGACCTAAACAAATATCGGGAAAAAAGAAAAAAAAAGTTATCTGAAATATTTTGGTTTTCTTTTTTTGTCCATATTTTGCACCTAAATAACGGGAAAAAAGAAAAAAAAGTTATTTGAAATATTTTGGTTTTCTGTTTTTGTCCTTATTTTCTATTTTGTCCTACTTTTGGACCTAAATAACGGGAAAAAAAATTAATTGAAATATTTTGGCTTTCTGTTTTTGTCTTCATTTTACACCTAAATAACGAGAAAAAAGAATTTTTTTTTTTTTTATTATTATTTTAAGTTAGTAATTGAGTATCTAATCCATAACAGAATCAATCAAAAGCCACGTGTTAACTTGGTCAAAAACGTGGACTCAAGAAAGATGCTGATAAATTAATTGGATCAGCGAAGTCAAGCATAAGAGAGATATAGTTAGTATGTCGTCATTAAAATAAGAAACTAGTAATGAATAAACAGATACATACAAACAGAATAAAAAAGAACAAAATATCTTAACCCTTAAGCTTGACTTCTTGCACTTTCTCCACATGCTGAGAAAAATTTTACTATCCGCAGTGGATTAAGCTCTGATGTTACCTACCCCAAAAGAAACAATCAAGTACAAATACGAATTAGATACAACTGCTTAGTACAAGCAGTTAAAAAATAAGTAAATAAATAACATAAAATAGTAACCAATAAATAATTTATTAAATATTGGTTAGAATATTGAAACATTAATTTCGATATTTATTTTAAAAATCAAACACCTTACAATAGTTAAAACTATAAAAATTAAACATGAATTAGCATGCTACCGCATCGGGGTTCACAATTCTAAAAAGAACACTACTACTTCCCTTCGCCGTCACCAGCTAATTCAAGTTAGTCAAAAGGTAATTTAGATAGAACTAAAGGAAGTTCTAAAAGTCTGAGAAACCGCGTCGATCTCCGAGTCAAAAAATAGGACCTATAGAAATATAAGTTCCATAGTCAGAAAAAAAAACTAATATTTTTTTTAATTAAATAATATATAAAAGATACAAGTAATGCTTGAATGAACTGGCTACCTCATGCATCAGGTTTCACAATTCAGTGAAGAAGGCTACTACTTCCTTCCGCTGTCACAAGTTAATTTAAACAAAAAATATTACATAAAATATAAAAATAAATAAATTAAGAAATTTAAAAATGTAATTTTTGTTGGGAATCATGCATAGTGCAATCGTCAAACATAAAAAATTTCAGGAGAAAAATACTTATTAATAAAGTAAGTTATCATGCAGAAGGAGTTAATGTAATAGAAAAAGCCAGGTATTGAAGAGACAAGTATTATGGACATTTTAAAGCAAGGTTCTACACGAGTTTTCTGACACTAATGTCAAATTTTGATAAACTGTTGTTTACTGCACGCTGGACCCTAGAAACCGGATCATTCATTCCGTAATCAGTACGATGGAAGCATATCTGGAAAAGTATGACCGATCTAAGAGAACGAGCATTGATATTAAAGTTTAACCGTTCAAGAAGGAAAAGAGATTCTACAGATCCCGAAATGACTTGGTGTATGAAAATAATATCAGCTATTTCACGGCGCCTATGTAGAGATTGAAGATCTAGTAGTTTAAGACGATCTTCATTGGGGGGAAGGTTGAATGAGTCAACCCAAGATAGCCCCCGAAGAGCAAACCTGACGAACCTACGTTGAACTGATTCAATTCTACTAATATGTACTTGTTGATACGGGGACCAAACTTGGCTAGCATACTCGAGAATCGGTCTAACAAAAGTCATGTAGAGAGCTCTAGTGACGTATGGGTCAAAAAACTCCTTAAACCAACGTTTGACAAATCCAACCGTAGAGTTGGCTCTATTCACAATATTATCAAAATGGGAGTGAAAGATTAATTGACTGTCGCAGAGAATACCAAGGTTACGAATGGTCGTAACACTCGGGACAGGCTCACCATTAAGATAATAATTACGTGCTGTAAAGGAATTACGTTTGCGACTAAAAGTAATACTCCGGCATTTGCCGACATTAAGTTATCTGAAATATTTTGGTTTTCTCTTTTTGTCCTTATTTTGCAACTAAATAACGGGAAAAAAGAAAAAAAAGTTATTTGAAATATTTAGGTTTTTTGTTTTTGTCCTTATTTTACACCTAAATAACGGGAAAAAGGAAAAAAAAGGTTATGTGAAATATATTGGTTTTCTGTTTTTGTCCTAATTTTGCACCTAAATAACGGGAAAAAAGAAGAAAAAGTTATCTGAAATATTTTGGTTTTCTGTTTTTGTTTTAATTTTTCACTTAAACATTGGGAAAAAAGAAAAAAAAAGATATCTGAAATATTTCGGTTTTCTGTTTTTGTCCTTATTTACACCTAAATAACAGGAAAAAAGAAAAAAAAAGTTATCTGAAATATTATGGTTTTCAGTTTTCGTCTTTATTTTTCACTTAAATAACGGGAAAAAAGAAAAAAAAAGTTATCTGAAATATTTTGGTTTTCTGTTTTTGTCCTTATTTTGCACCTAAATAACGGGAAAAAAGATAAAAAACTTATTTGAAATATTTTGGTTTTCTGTTTTTGTCCTTATTTTACACCTAAATAACGGGAAAAAAGAAAAAAAAGTTATCTGAAATATTTTGTTTTTCTGTTTTTGTCCTTATTTGACACCAAAATAACGGGAAAAAAGAAAAGGAAAGTTATCTGAAATATTTTGGTTTTCTGTTTTTCTCCTTATTTTACACCTAAATAACGGGAAAAAAGAAAACAAGAGTTATCTGAAATATTTTGTATTTCTGTTTTTGTCTTTATTTTTCACTTAAATAACGGGAAAAAGGAGAAAAAAAGTAATCTGAAATACTTTGGTTTTCTGTTTTTGTCCTTATTTTGCACCTAAATAACGGGAAAAAAGCAAAAAAAAGTTATTTGAAATATTTTGGTTTCTGTTTTTGTCCTAATTTTACACCTAAATAACGGAAAAATGAAAAAAAAAGTAATCTGAAATATTTTGGTTTTCTGTTTCTGTCCTACTTTTGGACCTAAATAACGGGGAAAAAAAAGTTATCTGAAATATTTTGGTTTTCTGTTTTTGTCCTTATTTACACCTAAATAACAGCAAAAAAGAAAAAAAAAGTTATCTGAAATATTATGGTTTTCAGTTTTCGTCTTTATTTTTCACTTAAATAAAGGGAAAAAAGAAAAAAAAGTTATCTGAAATATTTTGGTTTTCTGTTTTTGTCCTTATTTTACACCTAAAAAACGGGAAATAAGGAAAAAAAATACCTGAAATATTTTGGTTTTCTGTTTTTGTCCTTATTTTACACCTAAATAAGTGGAAAAAAGAAAAAAAAAGTTATCTGAAATATTTTGGTTTCTTTTTTTGTCTTTATTTTTCACTTAAATAACAGGAAAAAAGATAAAAAAGGTTATGTGAAATATTTTGGTTTTCTGTTTTTGCCCTTATTTTGCACCTAAATAACGGGAAAAAAGAAAAAAAAGTTATCTGCAATATTTTGGTTTTCTGTTTTTGTCCTTATTTTACACCTAAATAACGGGAAAAAAGAAAAAAAAGTAATCTGAAATATTTTGGTTTTCTGTTTTTGTCCTTATTTTATACCAAAATAACGGGAAAAAAGAAATGGAAAGTTATCTGAAATATTTTGGTTTTCTGTTTTTGTCCTTATTTTACACCTAAATAACGGGAAAAAAGAAAACAACAGTTATCTGAAATATTTTGTATTTCTGTTTTTGTCTTTATTTTTCACTTAAATAACGGGAAAAAAGAAAAAAAAGGTTATGTGAAATATTTTGATTTTCTGTTTTTGTCCTTATTTTGCACCTAAATAACGGGAAAAAAGAAAAAAGCGGTTATCTGGAATAGTTTGGTTTCCTGTTTTTGTCCTTATTTTACACCTAAATAACGGGAAAAAGGAAAAAAAAATTTTCTGGAATAGTTTGGTTTTCTGTTTTTGTACTTATTTTACACCGACATAACGGGAATAATGAAAAAAAAAGTAATCTGAAGTATTTTGGTTTTCTGTTTCTGTCCTACTATTGGACATAAATAACGGGAAAAAAGAAATAAATTTATCTGAAATATTTTGGTTTTCTGTTTTTGTCCTTATTTTACACCTAAATAACGGCAAAAAAGAAAAAAAAAGTTATCTTAAATATTTTGGTTTCTGATTTTGTCTTTATTTTTCACTTAAATAACGGGAACAAATAAAAAAAAAGTTATCTGAAATATTTTTGTTTTCTGTTTTTGTCCTTATTTTACAACGAAATAACGGGAAAAATGAAAAAAAAGTTATCTAATATATTTTGTTTTTTTGTTTTTGTCCTGATTTTGGACCTAAATAACGAGAAAAAAGAAAAAAAAAGTTATCTGAAATATTTTGGTTTTCTGTTTTTGTTTTTATTTTTCACTTAAATAACGGTAAAAAAGAAAAAAAAAGTTATTTGAAATATTTAGGTTTTCTGTTTTTGTCCTTATTTTACACCTAAATAACCGGAAAAAAGAAAAAAAATTATCTGAATTATTTTGGTTTTGTGTTTTTGTCCTTATTTTACACCTAAAAAACGGGAAATAAGGAAAAAAAAATACCTGAAATATTTTGGTTTTCTCTTTTTGTCCTTATTTTACACCTAAACACGGGGAAAAAAGAAAAAAAAAGTTATCTGAAATATTTTGGTTTCTGCTTTTGTCTTTATTTTTCACTTAAATAACAGGAAAAAAAAAAAAAAGGTTATGTGAAATATTTTGGTTTTCTGTTTTTGCCCTTATTTTTCACCTAAATAACGGGAAAAAAGGAAAAAAAAGTTATTTCAAATATTTTCGTTTTCTGTTTTCGTCTTTATGTTTCACTTAAATAAAGGGAAAAAAGAAAAAAAAGTTATCTGAAATATTTTGGTTTTCTGTTTTTGTCCTTATTTTACACCTAAAAAACGGGAAATAAGGAAAAAAAATACCTGAAATATTTTGGTTTTCTGTTTTTGTCCTTATTTTACACCTAAATAAGGGGAAAAAAGAAAAAAAAAGTTATCTGAAATATTTTGGTTTCTGTTTTTGTCTTTATTTTTCACTTAAATAACAGGAAAAAAGAAAAAAAAGGTTATGTGAAATATTTTGGTTTTCTGTTTTTGCCCTTATTTTACACCTAAATAACGGGAAAAAAGAAAAAAAAGTTATCTGCAATATTTTGGTTTTCTGTTTTTGTCCTTATTTTACACCTAAATAACGGGAAAAAAGAAAAAAAAGTAATCTGAAATATTTTGGTTTTCTGTTTTTGTCCTTATTTTATACCAAAATAACGGGAAAAAAGAAATGGAAAGTTATCTGAAATATTTTGGTTTTCTGTTTTTGTCCTGATTTTGGACCTAAATAACGGGAAAAAAGAAAAAAAAAGTTATCTGAAATATTTTGGTTTTCTGTTTTTGTTTTTATTTTTCACTTAAATAACGGGAAAAAAGAAAAAAAAGGTTATGTGAAATATTTTGGTTTTCTGTTTTTGTCCTTATTTTGCATCTAAATAACGGAAAAAAAAGGATAAAAAAGTTATTTGAAATATTTTGGTTTTCTGTTTTTGTCCTAATTTTACACCTAAATAACGGGAAAAAAGAAAAAAAAGGTTATCTGGAATAGTTTGGTTTTCTGTTTTTGTCCTTATTTTACACCGCAATAACGCGAAAAAAGAAAAAAAAAGTTATCTGATATATTTTTTTTTCTGTTTTAGTCCTGAATTTGGACCTAAATAACGGGAAAAAAGAAAATAAAAGTTAACCGAAATATTTTGGTTTTCTGTTTTTGTCCTTATTTTACACCTAAATAACGAGAAAAAAGAAAACAACAGTTAGCTGAAATATTTTGGTTTTCGGTTTTTGTCCTTATTTTGCACCTAAATAACGGGTAAAAAAAAAAGTTATCTGGAATAGTTTAGTTTTCTGTTTTTGTTCTTATTTTACACCTAAAACACGGGAAATAAGGAAAAAAAATACCTGAAATATTTTGGTTTTCTGTTTTTGTCCTTATTTTACACCTAAATAACGGGAAAAAGGAAAAAAAAAGTTATCTGAAATATTTTGGTTTCTGTTTTTGTCTTTATTTTTCACTTAAATAACGGGAACAAAGAAAAAAAAAGTTATCTCAAATATTTTGGTTTTCTGTTTTTGTCCTTATTTTACACCGAAATAACGGGAAAAATGAAAAAACAGTTATTTGAAATATTTTGGTTTTCTGTTTTTGTCCTAATTTTACACCTAAATAACGGGAAAAAAGAAAAAAAGGTTTTCTGGAATAGTTTGGTTTTCTGTTTTTGTCCTTATTTTACACCGAAATAACGGGAAAAATGAGAAAAAAGGTTATCTGATATATTTTGTTTTTCTGTTTTTGTCCTTATTTTACAACTAAATAACGGGAAAAAAGAAAAAAAAAGTTATCTGAAATATTTTGGTTTTCTGTTTTTGTCCTTATTTTACACCAAAATAACGGGGAAAAAAAAAAATTATCTGAAATATTTTGGTTTTCTGTTTTTGTCCTTATTTTACACCTAAAAAACGGCAAATAAGGAAAAAAAAATACCTGAAATATTTTGGTTTTCTCGTTTTGTCCTTATTTTACACCTAACTAACGGCAAAAAAGAAAAAAAAGTTATCTGAAATACTTTGGTTTTCTGTTTTTGTCCTTATTTTGTACCTAAATAACGGGAAAAAAGAAAAAAAGGTTATTTGAAATATTTTGGTTTTCTGGTTTTGTCGTAATTTTACACCTAACTAACGGGAAAAAAGAAAAAAAGGTTATCTGGAATAGTTTGGTTTTCTGTTTTTTCCTTATTTTACACCTAAAAAACGGGAAAAAAGAAAACAACAGTTATCTGAAATATTTTGGTTTTCTGTTTTTGTCCTTATTTTGCACCTAAATAACATGAAAAAAGAAAAAAAAGTTATCTGGAATAGTTTGGTTTTCTGTTTTTGTCCTTATTTTACACCTAAAAAACGGGACATAAGGAAAAAAAATACCTGAAATATTTTGGTTTTCTGTTTTTGTCCTTATTTTACACCAAAATAACCGGAAAAAAGAAAAAAAAAGTTATCTGAAATATTTTGGTTTCTGTTTTTGTCTTTATTTTTCATTTAAATAACGGGAACAAACAAAAAAAAAGTTATCTGAAATATTTTGGTTTTCTGTTTTTGTCCTTATTTTACACCGAAATAACGGGAAAAATGAAAAAAAAGTTATCTGATATATTTTGTTTTTCTGTTTTTGTCCTGATTTTGGAGCTAAATAACAGGAAAAAAGAAAAAAAAAGTTATCTGAAATATTTTGCTTTCTGTTTTTGTCTTTATTTTTCACTTAAATAACGGGAACAAAGAAAAAAGAAGTTATCTGAAATATTTTGGTTTTCTGTTTTTGTCCTTAATTTACACCGAAATAACGGGGAAAATGAAAAAAAAGTTATCTGATATATTTTGTTTTTCTATTTTTGTCCTGATTTTGGACCTAAATAACGAGAAAAAAGAAAAAAAAATTATCTGAAATATTTTGGTTTTATATTTTTTTCCTTATTTTACACCTAAAAAATGGGAAATAAGGAAAAAAAAAACCTGGAATATTTTGGTTTTCTCTTTTTGTCCTTATTTTACACCTAACTAACGGCAGAAAAGAAAAAAAAAGTTATCTGAAATACTTTGGTTTTCTGTTTTTGTCCTAATTTTGCACCTAAATAACGGGAAAAAAGAAAAAAAAGGTTATCTGGAATAGTTTGGTTTTCTGTTTTTGTCCTTATTTTACACCAAAATAACGGGAAAAAAAAAATTATCTGAACTATTTTGGTTTTCTGTTTTTGTCCTTATTTTACACCTAAAAAACGGCAAATAAGGAAAAAAAAATATCTGAAATATTTTGGTTTTCTCTTTTTGTCCTTATTTTACACCTAACTAACGGCAAAAAAGAAAAAAAAGTTATCTGAAATACTTTGGTTTTCTGTTTTTGTCCTTATTTTGTACCTAAATAACGGGAAAAAAGAAAAAAAGGTTATTTGAAATATTTTGGTTTTCTGTTTCTGTCATACTTTTGGACCTAAATAACGGGAAAAAAGAAAAAAAAGTCATCTGAAATATTTTGGTTTTCAGTTTTTGTCCTTATTTTAGACCTAAATAAAGGGAAAAAAGAAAAAAAAGTTATCTGAAATATTTTAGTTTTCTGTTTTTGTCCTTATTTTACACCTAAAAAACGGGAAATAAGGAAAAAAAATACCTGAAATATTTTGGTTTTCTGTTTTTGTCCTAATTTTACACATAAATAACGGGAAAAAAGAAAAAACAGGTTATCTGGAATAGTTTGGTTCTCTGTTTTTGTCCTTATTTTACACCGAAATAACGGGTAAAATGATAAAAAGTTATCTGATATATTTTGTTTTTCTGTTTTTGTCTTGGTTTTGGACCTAAATAACGGGAAAAAAGAAAAAAAAGTTATCTGAAATATTTTGGTTTTCTGTTTTTGTTTTTATTTTGCAACTAAAGAACAGGAAAAAGAAAAATAAGTTATTTGAAATATTTTGGTTTTCTGTTTTTGTCCTTATTTTACACCTAAAAAACGGGAAAGAAGGAAAAAAAAGTAATCTGAAATATTTTGGTTTTCTGTTTCTGTCCTACTTTTGGACCTAAATAACGGGAAGAAAGAAAAAAAAGTTATCTGAAATATTTTGGTTTTCTGTTTTTGTCCTTATTTTACACCTAAATAAAGGGAAAAAAGAAAAAAAAGTTATCTGGAATAGTTTGGTTTTCTGTTTTTGTCCTTATTTTACACCTAAAAAACGGGAAATAAGGAAAAAAAATACCTGAAATATTTTTGTTTTCTGTTTTTATCCTTATTTTACACCTAAATAACGGAAAAAAAGAAAAAAAAAGTTATCTGAAATATTTTGGTTTCTGTTTTTGTCTTTATTTTGCACTTAAATAACGGGAACAAAGAAAAAAAAGTTATCTGAAATATTTTGGTTTTCTGTTTTTGTCCTTATTTTACACCGAAATAACGGCAAAAATGAAAAAAAAGTAAACTGATATATTTTGTTTTTTTGTTTTTGTCCTGATTTTGGACCTAAATGACGGGAAAAAAGAAAAAAAAATTATCTGAAATATTTTGGTTTACTCTTTTTGTTTTTATTTTTCACTTAAATAACGGGAAAAAAGAAAAAAAAAGTTATCTGAATTATTTTGGTTTTCTGTTTTTGTCCTTATTTTACACCTAAAAAACGGGAAATAAGGAAAAAAAATACCTGAAATATTTTGGTTTTCTGTTTTTGTCCTTATTTTACAACTAAGTAACGGGAAAAATGAAAAAAAAAAAGTTATTTGAAATATTTTGGTTTTCTGTTTTTGTCCTTATTTACACCTAAATAACGGGAAAAAACAAAAAAAAAAGTTATCTGAAATATTTTGGTTTTCTCTTTTTGTCTTTATTGTTCACTTAAATAACGGGAAAAAAGAAAAATAAGTCATTTGAAATATTTTGGTTTTCTGTATTTGTCCTTATTTTACACCTAAAAACGGGAAATAAGGAAAAACAAATACCTGAAATATTTTGGTTTTCTGTTTTTGTGCTACACCTAAATAACGCGAAAAATGAAAAAAAAAAAGTTATTTGAAATATTTTGGTTTTCTGTTTTTGTCCTTATTTACACCTAAATAACGGGAAAAATGGAAAAAAAAGTTATCTGAAATATATTGGTTTTCTGTTTTTGCCCTTATTTTACAATTAAAAACGGGAAAAAAGAAAAAAAAATACCTGAAATATTTTGGTTTTCTGTTTTTGTCTTTATTTAGCACCTAAATAACGGGAACAAAGAAAAAAAAAGTTATCTGAAATATTTTGGTTTCTGTTTTTGTCTTTATTTTTCAATTAAATAACGGCCAAAAAGTAAAAAAAAAGTTATCTGAAATATTTTGGTTTTCTGTTTTTGTTTTTATTTTTCACTTAAATAACGAGAAAAAAAAATAAAAAGGTATTGAGAAATATTTTGGTTTTCTGTTTTTGTCCGTATTTTACACCTAAATAACGGGAAAAAAAGGTTATCTGGAATAGTTTGGTTTTCTGTTGTTGTCCTAATTTTACACCTAAATAACGGACAAAACGAAAAAAAAGGTTATCTGGAATAGTTTGGTTTTCTGTTTTTGTCCTTATTTTACACCTAAAAACCCCCCGAGGGATTCCACCTTGTCGTGGTGGTGGGGCTTAAGTAGGATCAAGGATGTAGTGGGCGATGTCGGTGGATACTGCAGAGAATAGTCTGTGGTATCCGGCAGGTCTAACCATACCGATAAGGTCACTATTGAGGTCTGAAAACCAAGGGAATCCGAACAACAATGGACAATGGCAACGAAAAAGGACAAATCGCGTGTTGGGATGTCAACACAAGTGTCACCTGTACTTACGGCAGGTGGCGAGGGCTTGGTTCCGAAAGGAACTAAGTCGCCAGTAGGAGCGTGCGTAGGAGTGGTGACAGGCTCATCCGTGCGTAATGAAGCAACTGAAAATCTACTAGACACAGATGAAGAACTACGAGAATTGTCGCAGACATCTTCATTTGTGTTATCAGAAGGGGACCTGGACATACTGAAAGGTAAGTCAGATTTAGGAAGCTCAGATCAGTCTGATTCTGGCTCCGACATGGAGGTTGACGGTAATACCACCGTCATCAACATGGCGGATCTGAGCTCCGATTTAGATAATACAGGAAAAAGCTATTTATCTTCCACAGGTACACCAAAGGGATTCAGTAAGGTTAACCCCCACTCTGGTGCAGTATCAACCAATCTGCGTAAAGACGCGATTAAAAAGATGCGCAGCGCCAGAAGAAGGATTGAGAAGCTCCTGGTGATTGATCCGAAGAAACTCATCGCCTGGGACAAGGAAAAGCTTGTCGAAGCCAGAGCTGTAGTGAATTCGACGGAGCTTCAGAAAATTATTGCGGCGAAAGCGGAGCCACAGCCGTCTTTATCCGGTGAGTCTGTAAAACAGACTAGCGATAAAGACAGGAAGCTGTGCTCCAAAATAAGTTCCTGCGGTGCGTCTGGGTGTCAGACAAGGGAGGAATACGAAGCCAGCAGAAGGAAGAAGGGCACTTCAGGCAGAGCTGAAGACGCCAAAAAAGGGTTCACGAAGAAGAGAGGCAGATCGGATGATAACATCCAACCTAAGGGCGCTAAAAAAGCCAAGAGCGCGACTACTTCCGGCAAAGCGAAGATAGTCGATGATCTGCAGGTGGCCATCGTTGATGAGAATGGCCCCAAAGGCAAATTCAACCAGGAGCAGTGGGACTCGGTTGAAGAAAAGATCCAGGATGCGCTCATCGATGCTTTTGCTTCCGGCTTAGCGGAGGACATAAAGTTCGATGGAGCAGCCTGGGAAAGGGGGTACAAAGTGGTAGCTTGCGCTGATAAGAAATCCAAGGATTTCTTATCAGCCACCTTGAACAAGCTAGATGGTATCTGGGAGGGAGCAAGGCTTAGAGCTATCCCTAGAGCCGATACCAGTCTCTACCAAAGGCCCAAGGCGTGGGTTTGGATACCTAAACCGTATCAAACACCACAAAGAGTTCTGAGTCTGCTAGCAGGCCAGAACAAGGGAATTCATGCTGAGGAGTGGAAGATCCTGAAGGAGGATGTTCGGAAGGAACGTGGCCAGCACTTCCTTATGAGCATCAGTAGGGACTCACTCCCCTTCCTCGAAAAGAGTAGAGGAATGGTAGCCTTCAGCATGGCGAAGGTATTCATTAGAATTATGGGCAGCAGCGGGGCCACTGATGATGGAGGTGATGCAGATCAACCTCCACCACAGTAGGGCTGCTACCAGCAACCTGATGGGGTACATGGGCAGCAATAACATCGATGCTGCCCTCATTCAAGAGCCGTGGATAGACGGCCAAGGTAGAATTCAAGGCCTGAAGTGCAAAGACTACACCTTGTTTCATAAAAACGGAGTGAGTAAAATTAGGTCATGTAATGAAAAACATTAAATTTGGTTAAAAACAAATTTAATGTTTTTCTTCTGGAAAAGTTTAGCAATGATGATACAACAGTTGTTAAATGGGAAAGGAGTAAGAAGGAAAAGCCTCTACTCCTAGTCTCAGCTTATATGCCTGTAAACAGCTGGAAACAAGACATTGTTTGAGACGCTGTAAACAGCTGGAAACAAGACATTGTGATAGGATGTGATGCAAACGCTCATCATACGCAGTGGGGAAGCTCTAACATTAACAGTAGAGGTGAGTCTTTATTAGAGTATATTGGTAAAACTAACCTTAGTATATGTAATAGGGGGACAGCCCCAACATTTATAGTTAGAAATAGGAGGGAGGTAATAGACCTAACACTGGCTACTAACTCTAGATCGCTCGGCATAAGGAATTGGAGGGTATCTGAGAGAGCCTCTTTCTCAGATCACTGTTGGATTCTTTTCGAAATCGAAGGAAATAGGGAAGATAGGGTATCCTTTAGGAACCCCAGAAAAATGAATTGGTCTAAATACACGGAATTGCGTAGTGACTCTCCAAGGCTCTTAACTGGAGAGTGCTTAACAAAACGTAAGCTTATCGACAAGGCAGTAGACGTCATTAGCACCGAAATGAACAGTGCTTTTGAAGCCTGCTGCCCCCTGAGTCGGACATCGGGCAGCAAAAAACCACCTCGGTGGAATAAAGAGGTAGAAGAGTGCAGGAACAGTGCGAGAACTCTGCACAATAAAGCAAAGTGGAGTAACTGCCCCTCAGACTGGGACAGTTATAAAGAGGAACTAAGGAAGTTCAAGAACATAACAAGGAGGGCAAAAAGGCAATCCTGGGGGGTTTTCTGTGAATCGATAGAAAATACCTCGGAGCTAGCAAGGCTAAGAAAGATGTTGGCTAAGGAACCGAGGGTTCCCAACTACATCATGAAGAGTGATGGCACATGGACAGACTCCTGCCGAGGCACTCTGGCCGCATTAATGGAAGCTCACTTCCCTGGCTCAGAGCCGGCGGGAACCGAACAGAAAGAGAGGTTAAGAAAGGGCTCCCAAGAGCTCTGGGAAATAACAAAGGATATTGTTACGGAGGAAAAGGTAAGATGGGCGATTAACTCGTTTAGTGGCTACAAATCGCCAGGACCGGACGGCATACGCCCGATAATGCTACAGAGAGCACCTTGTACACTAACTAGGAAACTAGTCGTGATCTTCGGGAGCTGCCTGTATATGGGATACGTTCCCAGGAAATGGAAGGAAGCAAAGGTAATATTCATACCTAAACCAGGTAAGAATGGACACACGGTAGGAAAGGACTACAGACCAATATGTCTGTCGTCATTTATGCTAAAAACAATGGAGAAAATGCTAGAGGTCTATATAAGAAGCTCCTGCCAAGAGGGCCAGCTATCGACCAAGCAGCATGCATACAGCAAAGGGAAATCGGTAGAAACTGCTCTACATGCAGGCACAAAGTGGTTCTCAGGCACAAAGTGGGGCATCAGCCCAAAGATGGGTCACTGGCTGTACACCAGTGTAGTACGACCAATACTCACGTACGGTGCTATAGTATGGTGGCCAGCAGTAAATAGGAAGACAAATGTCAAAAAATTGGAAAAGGTGCAAAGGCTGGCGTGAAATCATGCTAAATCTGCATCCACTGGAAGAGCATATAAAGAACATAGCGGCAAAGAGAGCAATAAGACTAAGAGAGTCAGGTGCACTTAGATATAGAGTATTCACACATAGCAGGATCTTGGAAGAATTCAATCTGGACACTAGGGGAGTGCATACAGACTACCTGACTCCATATTTTGATTTTCACAGAGACTTCGACATTCGTATCCCAACAAGGAACGAGTGGGAAGAGGGAACAGTGAACACAGAAATTGGAATATCCATTTTCACAGACGGGTCTAAAACAGCTGAAGGTGCAGGATCGGGTATATACTCCGAATTCCTAGATATCAGGGTATCGGTAAGGCTGCCGGATCACATCAGTGTCTTCCAGGCGGAAATCCTGGCAATAGTTAGGGCGGCTGAATTGGCTGAGGCTAGACTGATATCACAGGAGCATATCATAATCTATGTCGACAGCCAGGCAGCTATCAGAGCGCTAGGGTCTAATAACATCAAGTCCAGCCTGGTAAAAAGCTGCCGAGAAGTACTTCAGGTACTTTGTAGGCATTGCATCGTTGAACTGTGCTGGGTCCCCGGCCACAGCAACATTGAAGGTAATGAAATAGCTGATGAGCTCGCTAGATCAGGATCTGAGGCAGACATTGGAACAGCCGATATATCTGTACTCAGTCCACTAGGGGTGGAAAAAGGTAAGGTGGATACTATCACGGTGAGAAAGATAGATCACATGTGGGAAACTACGAACACATGCCACATAGCAAAAACTATGTGGCCTCGAAGGAACCTAAGGGACACGGGAATCCTACTAAATATGAGCAGGACAAGCCTCAGACTTGCCATTGGTGTTCTGACAGGCCACTGCCTGCTAGGAAAAATGGCTAAGAGGATGGGATTAGCAACGGCTGATCTGTGCAGGGGCTGCCAGGACTTAGCAATAACGGAGGATATAGCTCACATGCTCTGCGACTGCCGTAGTCTCAGCAGAAGGAGGCTAAACATTCTAGGGAGGTATAGATACGGTGGACTACATGAGCTGGTAGGTATCCCGATAAAGGTAATCCTTAATTTTGTTAGGGGAGTAGCTTGGATTTAACGAGTTTAAGTGGCCGGGTAGTTGTTGCAATTAAAAAGGGATACCAATGGGCCAATCAATGGCCTAGGTCGGGGTTCTGTTCAGGCATCAGCAGACAGTTAACCCCCCCTTATAAACATAAACATAACATAAACATACACCTAAAAAACGGGAAATAAGGGAAAAAAATACCTGAAATATTTTTTCTGTTTTTGTCCTAATTTTACACATCAATAACGGGAAAAAAGAAAAAAAGGTTATCTGGAATAGTTTGGTTTTCTGTTTTTGTCCGTATTTTACACCTAAATAACGGGAAAAAAAGGTTATCTGGAATAGTTTGGTTTTCTGTTGTTGCCCTAATTTTACACCTAAATAACGGGCAAAACGAAAAAAAAAGTTATCTGAAATATTTTGGTTTTCTGTTTTTGTCCTTATTTTACACCTAAAAAACGGGAAATAAGGAAAGAAAATACCTGAAATATTTTGGTTTTCTGTTTTTGTCCTAATTTTACACATAAATAACGCGAAAAAAGAAAAAAAGGTTATCTGGAATAGTTTGGTTTTCTGTTTTTGTCCTTATTTTACACCGAAATAACGGGTAAAATGAAAAAAAGTTATCTGATATATTTTGTTTTTCTGTTTTTGTCCTGATTTTGGACCTAAATAACGAGAAAAAAGAAAAAAAAGTTATATGAAATATTTTGGTTTTCTGTTTTTGTTTTTATTTTGCAACTAAATAACAGGAAAAAGAAAAATAAGTTATTTGAAATATTTTGGTTTTTTGTTTTTGTCCTTATTTTACACCTAAATAACGGGAAAAAAAGGTTATCTGGAATAGTTTGGTTTTCTGTTGTTGCCCTAATTTTACACCTAAATAACGGGCAAAACGAAAAAAAAAGTTATCTGAAATATTTTGGTTTTCTGTTTTTGTCCTTATTTTACACCTAAAAAACGGGAAATTAGGAAAAAAAATACCTGAAATATTTTTGTTTTCTGTTTTATCCTTATTTTACATTTAAATAACGGAAAAAAAGAGAAAAAAAGTTATCTGAAATATTTTGGTTTCTGTTTTTGTCTTTATTTTTCACTTAAATAACGAGAAATAGGGAAAAAAAATACCTGAAATATTTTGGTTTTCTGTTTTTGTCCTTATTTTACACCGAAATAACGGGAAAAATGAAAAAAAAGTAATCTGATATATGTTGTTTTTCTGTTTTTGTCCTGATTTTGGACCCAAATAACGAGAAAAAAGAAAAAAAAAGTTATCTGAAATATTTTGGTGTTCTGTTTTTGTCCTTATTTTACACCTAAAAAAACGGGAAATAAGGAAAAAAAAATACCTGAAATATTTTGGTTTTCTGTTTTTGTCCTTATTTTACACCTAAATAACGGGAAGAGAGAAAAAAAATTATTTAAAAAATTTCGGTTTCCGTTTTTGTCCTTATTTTACACTTAAAAAACGGGAAATAAGGAAAAAATATACCTGAAATATTTTGGTTTTCTGTTTTTGTCCTAATTTTACACATAAATAACGGGAAAAAAGAAAAAAAAAGGTTATCTGGAATAGTTTGGTTTTCTGTTTTTGTCCTTATTTTACACCGAAATAACGGGTAAAATGAAAAAATGTTATCTGATATATTTTGTTTTTATGTTTTTGTCCTGATTTTGGACCTAAATAACGGGAAAAAAGAAAAAAAAGTTATCTGAATTATTTTGGTTTTCTGTTTTTGTCCTTATTTTACACCTAAATAAAGGGAAAAAAGAAAAAAAAAGTTATCTGAAATATTTTGGTTTCTGTTTTTGTCTTTATTTTTCACTTAAATAACGGGAACAAAGAAAAAAAAAAGTTATCTGATATATTTTGTTTTTATGTTTTTGTCCTGATTTTGGACCTAAATAACGGGAAAAAATAAAAAAAAATTTATCTGAAATATTTTGGTTTCTGCTTTTGTCTTTATTTTTCACTTAAATAACGGGAAAAAAGAAAAAAAATGTTATGTGAAATATTTTGGTTTTCTGTTTTTGTCCTTTTTTTAGACCTAAATAACGAGAAATAAGGAAAAAAAAATACCTGAAATATTTTGGTTTTCTGTTTTTGTCCTTATTTTACACCTATGTAACGGGAAAAATGAAAAAAAAAAGTTATTTGAAATATTTTGGTTTTCTGTTTTTGTTCTTATTTACACCTCAATAACGGGAAAAAACAAAAAAAAAGTTATCTGAAATATTTTGGTTTTCTGTATTTGTCCTTATTTTACACCTAAAAACGGGAAATAAGGAAAAACAAATACCTGAAATATTTTGGTTTTCTGTTTTTGTGCTTATTTTACACCTAAATAACGCGAAAAATGGGAAAAAAAGTTATTTGAAATATATTGGTTTTCTGTTTTTGCCCTTATTTTACAATTAAAAACAAGAAAAAGGAAAAAAAAATACCTGAAATATTTTGGTTTTCTGTTTTTGTCTTTATTTAGCAACTAAATAACGGGAAAAAAGAAAAAAAAAGTTATCTGAAATATTTTGGTTTCTGTTTTTGTCTTTATTTTTCAATTAAATAACGGCCAAAAAGTAAAAAAAAAGTTATCTGAAATATTTTGGTTTTCTGTTTTTGTCTTGATTTTTCACTTAAATAACGGGAAAAAAAAAAAAGGTAATGAGAAATATTTTGGTTTTCTGTTTTTGTCCTTATTTTACACCTAAATAACGGGAAAAAAAGGTTATCTGGAATAGTTTGGTTTTCTGTTTTTGTCCTTATTTTGCACCTAAATAACGGGAAAAAACAAAAAAAAAAAAGTTATCTGAAATATTTTGGTTTTCTCTTTTTGTCTTTATTGTTCACTTAAATAACGGGAAAAAAGAAAAATAAGTCATTTGAAATATTTTGGTTTTCTGTATTTGTCCTTATTTTACACCGAAAAACGGGAAATAAGGAAAAACAAATACCTGAAATATTTTGGTTTTCTGTTTTTGTCCTTTTTTTACATCGAAATAACGGGAAAAATGAAAAAAAAGTAATCTGATATATTTTTTTTTTCTGTTTTTGTCCTCATTTTGGACCTAAATAACGAGAAAAAATAAAAAAAAGTTATCTGAAATATTTTGGTTTCTGCTTTTGTCTTTATTTTTCAGTTAAATAACGGGAAAAAAGTAAAAAAATGTTATGTGAAATATTTTGGTTTTCTGTTTTTGTCCTTTTTTTTAGACCTAAATAACGAGAAATAAGGAAAAAAAATACCTGAAATATTTTGGTTTTCTGTTTTTGTCCTTATTTTACACCTAAGTAACGGGAAAAATGAAAAAAAATTATTAAAAAAATTTTGGTTTTCTGTTTTTGTCCTTATTTTACACCTAAAAAACGGGAAAGAAGGAAAAAAAAGTAATCTGAAATATTTTGGTTTTCTGTTTCTGTCCTACTTTTGGACCTAAATAACGGGAAGAAAGAAAAAAAAGTTATCTGAAATATTTTGGTTTTCTGTTTTTGTCCTTATTTTCCACCTAAATAAAGGGAAAAAAGAAAAAAAAGTTATCTGAAATATTTTGGTTTTCTGTTTTTGTCCTTATTTTGCAACTAAATAACGGGAAAAAAGAAAAAAAAAGTTGTCTGGAATAGTTTGGTTTTCTGTTTTTGTCCTTATTTTACACCTAAAAAACGGGAAATAAGGAAAAAAAACACCTGAAATATTTTTGTTTTCTGTTTTATCCTTATTTTACATTTAAATAACGGAAAAAAAGAAAAAAAAAGTTATCTGATATATTTTGGTTTCTGTTTTTGTCTTTATTTTTCACTTAAATAACGGGAACACAGAAAAAGAAAGTTATCTGAAATATTTTGGTTTTCTGTTTTTGTCCTTATTTTACACCGAAATAACGGGAAAAATGAAAAAAAAGTAATCTGATATATGTTGTTTTTCTGTTTTTGTCCTGATTTTGGACCTAAATAACGGGAAAAAAGAAAAAAAAAGTTATCTGAAATATTTTGGTGTTCTGTTTTTGTCCTTATTTTACACCTAAAAAACGGGAAATAAGGAAAAAAAAATACCTGAAATATTTTGGTTTTTTTTGTTTTTGTCCTTATTTTACACCTAAATAACGGGAAGAAGGAAAAAATATTATTTAAAAAATTTCGGTTTCCGTTTTTGTCCTTATTTTACACTTAAAAAACGGGAAATAAGGAAAAAAAATACCTGAAATATTTTGGTTTTCTGTTTTTGTCTTAATTTTACACATAAATAACGGGAAAAAAGAAAAAAAAGGTTATCTGGAATAGTTTGGTTTTCTGTTTTTGTCCTTATTTTACACCGAAATAAAGGGAAAAAAGAAAAAAAAAGTTATCTGAAATATTTTGGTTTCTGTTTTGGTCTTTATTTTTCACTTAAATAACGGGAACAAAGAAAAAAAAAGTTATCTGAAATATTTTGGTTTTCTGTTTTTGTCCTTATTTTACACCGAAATAACGGGTAAAATGAAAAAAAAGTAATTTGATATATTTTGTTTTTCTGTTTATGTCCTGATTTTGGACCTAAATAACGGGAAAAAAGAAAAAAAAGTTATATGAAATATTTTGGTTTTCTGTTTTTGTTTTTATTTTGCAACTAAATAACAGTAAAAAGAAAAATAAGTTATTTGAAATATTTCGGTTTTCTGTTTTTGTCCTTATTTTACACCTAAAAAACGGGAAAAAAGGAAAAAAAAGTAATCTGAAATATTTTGGTTTTCTGTTTCTGTCCTACTTTTGGACCTAAATAACGGAAAGAAAGAAAAAAAAGTTATCTGAAATATTTTGGTTTTCTGTTTTTGTCCTTATTTTACACCTAAATAAAGGGAAAAAAGAAAAAAAAAGTTATCTGAAATATTTTGGTTTCTGTTTTGGTCTTTATTTTTCACTTAAATAACGGGAACAAAGAAAAAAAAAGTTATCTGAAATATTTTGGTTTTCTGTTTTTGTCCTTATTTTACACCGAAATAACGGGAAAAATGAAAAAAAAGTAATTTGATATATTTTGTTTTTCTGTTTTTGTCCTGATTTTGGACCTAAATAACGAGAAAAAATAAAAAAAAAGTTATCTGAAATATTTTGGTTTCTGCTTTTGTCTTTATTTTTCACTTAAATAACGGGAAAAAGAAAAAAAATGTTATGTGAAATATTTTGGTTTTCTGTTTTTGTCCTTTTTTTAGACCTAAATAACGAGAAATAAGGAAAAAAAATACCTGAAATATTTTGGTTTTCTGTTTTTGTCCTTATTTTACACCTAAGTAACGGGAAAAATGAAAAAAAAAAGTTATTTGAAATATTTTGGTTTTCTGTTTTTGTCCTTATTTTACACCTAAATAACGGGAAAAAAGAAAAAAAATTATTAAAAAAATTTCGGTTTCCGTTTTTGTCCTTATTTTACACCTAAAAAACGGGAAAAGTGAAAAAAAAGTAATTTGATATATTTGGTTTTTCTGTTTTTGTCCTGATTTTGGACCTAAATAACGAGAAAAAATAAAAAAAAAGTTATCTGAAATATTTTGGCTTTCTGTTTCTGTCCTACTTTTGGACCTAAATAACGGGAAGAAAGAAAAAAAAGTTATCTGAAATATTTTGGTTTTCTGTTTTTGTCCTTATTTTACACCTAAATAAAGGGAAAAAAGAAAAAAAAAGTTATCTGAAATATTTTGGTTTCTGTTTTTGTCTTTATTTTTCACTTAAATAACGGGAACAAAGAAAAAAAAAGTTATCTGAAATATTATGGTTTTCTGTTTTTGTCCTTATTTTACACCGAAATAACGGGAAAAATGAAGTAATTTGATATATTTTGTTTTTCTGTTTTTGTCCTGATTTTGGACCTAAATAACGAGAAAAAATAAAAAAAAAGTTATCTGAAATATTTTGGTTTCTGCTTTTGTCTTTATTTTTCACTTAAATAACGGGAAAAAAGAAAAAAAATGTTATGTGAAATATTTTGGTTTTCTGTTTTTGTCCTTTTTTTAGACCTAAATAACGAGAAATAAGGAAAAAAATACCTGAAATATTTTGGTTTTCTGTTTTTGTCCTTATTTTACACCTAGGTAACGGGAAAAATGAAAAAAAAAGTTATTTGAAAAAAGTTTTCTGTTTTTGTCCTTATTTACATCTAAATAACGGGAAAAAACAAAAACAAAAAGTTATCTGAAATATTTTGGTTTTCTCTTTTTGTCTTTATTGTTCACTTAAATAACGGGAAAAAAGAAAAATAAGTTATTTGAAATATTTTGGTTTTCTGTATTTGTCCTTATTTTACAAAAACAAATACCTGCAATATTTTGGTTTTCTGTTTTTGTCCTTATTTTACACCTAAATAACGGGAAAAAAGAAAAAAAATTATTTAAAAAATTTCGGTTTCCGTTTTTGTCCTTATTTTACACCTAAAAAACGGGAAATAAGGAAAAAAAAATACCTGAAATATTTTGGTTTTCTATTTTTGTCCTTTTTTTACACCCAAATAACGGGAAAAATGAAAAACAAGTAATCTGATATATTTTGTTTTTCTGTTTTTGTCCTGATTTTGGACCTAAATAACGGGAAAAAATAAAAAAAAAGTTATCTGAAATATTTTGGTTTCTTCTTTTGTCTTTATTTTTCACTTAAATAACTGGAAAAAAGAAAAAAAATGTTATCTGAAATATTTTGGTTTTCTGTTTTTGTCCTTTTTTTAGACCTAAATAATGAGAAATAAGGAAAAAAAAATACCTGAAATATTTTGGTTTTCTGTTTTTGTCCTTATTTTACACCTATGTAACGGGAAAAATGAAAAAAAAAAGTTATTTGAAATATTTTGGTTTTCTGTTTTTGTTCTTATTTACACCTCAATAACGGGAAAAAACAAAAAAAAAGTTATCTGAAATATTTTGGTTTTCTGTATTTGTCCTTATTTTACACCTAAAAACGGGAAATAAGGAAAAACAAATACCTGAAATATTTTGGTTTTCTGTTTTTGTGCTTATTTTACACCTAAATAACGCGAAAAATGGAAAAAAAAGTTATCTGAAATATATTGGTTTTCTGTTTTTGCCCTTATTTTACAATTAAAAACGGGAAAAAAGAAAAAAAAATACCTGAAATATTTTGGTTTTCTGTTTTTGTCTTTATTTAGCACCTAAAAACTGGAAAAAAGGAAAAAAAAGTTATCTGAAATATTTTGGTTTCTGTTTTTGTCTTTATTTTTCAATTAAATAACGGCCAAAAAGTAAAAAAAAAGTTATCTGAAATATTTTGGTTTTCTGTTTTTGTCTTGATTTTTCACTTAAATAACGAGAAAAAAAAAAAAGATAATGAGAAATATTTTGGTTTTCTGTTTTTGTCCTTATTTTACACCTAAATAACGGGAAAAAAAGGTTATCTGGAACAGTTTGGTTTTCTGTTTTTGTCCTTATTTTGCACCTAAATAACGGGAAAAAACAAAAAAAAAAATTATCTGAAATATTTTGGTTTCTGCTTTTGTCTTTATTGTTCACTTAAATAACGGGAAAAAAGAAAAATAAGTCATTTGAAATATTTTGGTTTTCTGTATTTGTCCTTATTTTACACCGAAAAAACGGGAAATAAGGAAAAACAAATACCTTAAATATTTTGGTTTTCTGTTTTTGTCCTTTTTTTACACCGAAATAACGGGAAAAATGAAAAAAAAGTAATCTGATATATTTTGTTTTTCTGTTTTTGTCCTGATTTTGGACCTAAATAACGAGAAAAAATAAAAAAAAAGTAATCTGAAATATTTTGGTTTCTGCTTTTGTCTTTATTTTTCACTTAAATAACGGGAAAAAAGAAAAAAAATGTTATGTGAAATATTTTGGTTTTCTGTTTTTGTCCTTTTTTTAGACCTAAATAACGAGAAATAAGGAAAAAAAATACCTGAAATATTTTGGTTTTCTGTTTTTGTCCTTATTTTACACCTAAGTAACGGGAAAAATGAAAAAAAAAAGTAATTTGAAATATTTTGGTTTTCTGTTTTTGTCCTTATTTACACCTAAATAACGGGGAAAAAAAAAAAAAAGTTATCTGAAATATTTTGGTTTTCTCTTTTTGTCTTTATTGTTCACTTAAATAACGGGAAAAAAGAAAAATAAGTCATTTGAAATATTTTGGTTTTCTGTATTTGTCCTTATTTTACACCGAAAAATGGGAAATAAGGAAAAACAAATACCTGAAATATTTTGGTTTTCTGTTTTTCTCCTTATTTTACACCTAAATAACGGGAAAAAAGAAAAAAAATTATTTAAAAAATTTCGGTTTCCGTTTTTGTCCTTATTTTACACCTAAAAAACGGGAAATAAGAAAAAAAAAATACCTGAAATATTTTGGTTTTCTGTTTTTGTCCTTTTTTTACACCCTAATAACGGGAAAAATGAAAAAAAAGTAATCTGATATATTTTGTTTTCCTGTTTTTGTCCTGATTTTGGACCTAAATAACGGGAAAAAAAGGTTATCTGGAATAGTTTGGTTTTCTGTTTTTGTCCTTATTTTGCACCTAAATAACGGGAAAAAACAAAAAAAAAAGTTATCTGAAATATTTTGGTTTTCTCTTTTTGTCTTTATTGTTCACTTAAATAACGGGAAAAAAGAAAAATAAGTCATTTGAAATATTTTGGTTTTCTGTATTTGTCCTTATTTTACACCGAAAAACGGGAAATAAGGAAAAACAAATACCTGAAATATTTTGGTTTTCTGTTTTTGTCCTTTTTTTACACCGAAATAACGGGAAAAATGAAAAAAAAGTAATCTGATATATTTTGTTTTTCTGTTTTTGTCCTGATTTTGGACCTAAATAACGAGAAAAAATAAAAAAAAAGTAATCTGAAATATTTTGGTTTCTGCTTTTGTCTTTATTTTTCACTTAAATAACGGGAAAAAAGAAAAAAAATGTTATGTGAAATATTTTGGTTTTCTGTTTTTGTCCTTTTTTTAGACCTAAATAACGAGAAATAAGGAAAAAAAATACCTGAAATATTTTGGTTTTCTGTTTTTGTCCTTATTTTACACCTAAGTAACGGGAAAAATGAAAAAAAAGAGTTATTTGAAATATTTTGGTTTTCTGTTTTTGTCCTTATTTACACCTAAATAACGGGAAAAAACAAAAAAAAAAGTTATCTGAAATATTTTGGTTTCTGCTTTTGTCTTTATTTTTCACTTAAATAACGGGAAAGAAGAAAAAAAATGTTATGTGAAATATTTTGGTTTTCTGTTTTTGTCCTTTTTTTAGACCTAAATAATGAGAAATAAGGAAAAAAAAATACCTGAAATATTTTGGTTTTCTGTATTTGTCCTTATTTTACACCGAAAAACGGGAAATAAGGAAAAACAAATACCTGAAATATTTTGGTTTTCTGTTTTTGTCCTTTTTTTACACCGAAATAACGGGAAAAATGAAAAAAAAGTAATCTGATATATTTTGTTTTTCTGTTTTTGTCCTGATTTTGGACCTAAATAAGGAGAAAAAATAAAAAAAAAGTTATCTGAAATATTTTGGTTTCTGTTTTTGTCTTTATTTTTCAATTAAATAACGGCCAAAAAGTAAAAAAAAAGTTATCTGAAATATTTTGGTTTTCTGTTTTTGTCTTGATTTTTCACTTAAATAACGGGGGAAAAAAAAAGGTAATGAGAAATATTTTGGTTTTCTGTTTTTGTCCTTATTTTACACCTAAATAACGGGAAAAAAAGGTTATCTGGAATAGTTTGGTTTTCTGTTTTTATCCTTATTTTGCACCTAAATAACGGGAAAAAACAAAAAAAAAAGTTATCTGAAATATTTTGGTTTTCTCTTTTTGTCTTTATTGTTCACTTAAATAACGGGAAAAAAGAAAAATAAGTCATTTGAAATATTTTGGTTTTCTGTATTTGTCCTTATTTTACACCGAAAAACGGGAAATAAGGAAAAACAAATACCTGAAATATTTTGGTTTTCTGTTTTTGTCCTTTTTTTACACCGAAATAACGGGAAAAATGAAAAAAAAGTAATCTGATATATTTTATTTTTCTGTTTTTGTCCTGATTTTGGACCTAAATAACGAGAAAAAATAAAAAAATTTATCTGAAATATTTTGGTTTCTGCTTTTGTCTTTATTTTTCACTTAAATAACGGGAAAAAAGTAAAAAAATGTTATGTAAAATATTTTGGTTTTCTGTTTTTGTCCTTTTTTTAGACCTAAATAACGAGAAATAAGGAAAAAAAAATACCTGAAATATTTTGGTTTTCTGTTTTTGTCCTTATTTTACACCTAAGTAACGGGAAAAATGAAAAAAAAAGTTATTTGAAATATTTTGGTTTTCTGTTTTTGTCCTTATTTTACACCTAAAAAACGGGAAAGAAGGAAAAAAAAGTAATCTGAAATATTTTGGTTTTCTGTTTCTGTCCTACTTTTGGACCTAAATAACGGGAAGAAAGAAAAAAAAGTTATCTGAAATATTTTGGTTTTCTGTTTTTGTCCTTATCTTGCACCTAAATAACGGGAAAAAAGAAAAAAAAAGTTGTCTGGAATAGTTTGGTTTTCTGTTTTTGTCCTTATTTTACACCTAAAAAACGGGAAATAAGGAAAAAAAACACCTGAAATATTTTTGTTTTCTGTTTTATCCTTATTTTACATTTAAATAACGGAAAAAAAGAAAAAAAAAGTTATCTGATATATTTTGGTTTCTGTTTTTGTCTTTATTTTTCACTTAAATAACGGGAACACAGAAAAAGAAAGTTATCTGAAATATTTTGGTTTTCTGTTTTTGTCCTTATTTTACACCGAAATAACGGGAAAAATGAAAAAAAAGTAATCTGATATATGTTGTTTTTCTGTTTTTGTCCTGATTTTGGACCTAAATAACGGGAAAAAAGAAAAAAAAAGTTATCTGAAATATTTTGGTGTTGTGTTTTTGTCCTTATTTTACACCTAAAAAACGGGAAATAAGGAAAAAAAAATACCTGAAATATTTTGGTTTTTTTGTTTTTGTCCTTATTTTACACCTAAATAACGGGAAGAAAGAAAAAATATTATTTAAAAAATTTCGGTTTCCGTTTTTGTCCTTATTTTACACTCAAAAAACGGGAAATAAGGAAAAAAAATACCTGAAATATTTTGGTTTTCTGTTTTTGTCTTAATTTTACACATAAATAACGGGAAAAAAGAAAAAAAAGGTTATCTGGAATAGTTTGGTTTTCTGTTTTTGTCCTTATTTTACACCGAAATAAAGGGAAAAAAGAAAAAAAAAGTTATCTGAAATATTTTGGTTTCTGTTTTGGTCTTTATTTTTCACTTAAATAACGGGAACAAAGAAAAAAAAAGTTATCTGAAATATTTTGGTTTTCTGTTTTTGTCCTTATTTTACACCGAAATAACGGGTAAAATGAAAAAAAAGTAATTTGATATATTTTGTTTTTCTGTTTATGTCCTGATTTTGGACCTAAATAACGGGAAAAAAGAAAAAAAAGTTATTTGAAATATTTTGGTTTTCTGTTTTTGTTTTTATTTTGCAACTAAATAACAGTAAAAAGAAAAATAAGTTATTTGAAATATTTCGGTATTCTGTTTTTGTCCTTATTTTACACCTAAAAAACGGGAAAAAAGGAAAAAAAAGTAATCTGAAATATTTTGGTTTTCTGTTTCTGTCCTACTTTTGGACCTAAATAACGGAAAGAAAGAAAAAAAAGTTATCTGAAATATTTTGGTTTTCTGTTTTTGTGCTTATTTTACACCTAAATAAAGGGAAAAAAGAAAAAAAAAGTTATCTGAAATATTTTGGTTTCTGTTTTGGTCTTTATTATTCACTTAAATAACGGGAACAAAGAAAAAAAAAGTTATCTGAAATATTTTGGTTTTCTGTTTTTGTCCTTATTTTACACCGAAATAACGGGAAAAATGAAAAAAAAGTAACTTGATATATTTTGTTTTTCTGTTTTTGTCCTGATTTTGGACCTAAATAACGAGAAAAAATAAAAAAAAAGTTATCTGAAATATTTTGGTTTCTGCTTTTGTCTTTATTTTTCACTTAAATAACGGGAAAAAAGAAAAAAAAATGTTATGTGAAATATTTTGGTTTTCTGTTTTTGTCCTTTTTTTAGACCTAAATAACGAGAAATAAGGAAAAAAAATACCTGAAATATTTTGGTTTTCTGTTTTTGTCCTTATTTTACACCTAAGTAACGGGAAAAATGAAAAAAAAAAGTTATTTGAAATATTTTGGTTTTCTGTTTTTGTCCTTATTTTACACCTAAATAACGGGAAAAAAAAAAAAAATTATTAAAAAAATTTCGGTTTCCGTTTTTGTCCTTATTTTACACCTAAAAAACGGGAAAAATGAAAAAAAAGTAATTTGATATATTTTATTTTTCTGTTTTTGTCCTGATTTTGGACCTAAATAACGAGAAAAAATAAAAAAAAAGTTATCTGAAATATTTTGGCTTTCTGTTTCTGCCCTACTTTTGGACCTAAATAACGGGAAGAAAGAAAAAAAAGTTATCTGAAATATTTTGGTTTTCTGTTTTTGTCCTTATTTTACACCTAAATAAAGGGAAAAAAGAAAAAAAAAGTTATCTGAAATATTTTGGTTTCTGTTTTTGTCTTTATTTTTCACTTAAATAACGGGAACAAAGAAAAAAAAAGTTATCTGAAATATTTTGGTTTTCTGTTTTTGTCCTTATTTTACACCGAAATAACGGGAAAAATGAAGTAATTTGATATATTTTGTTTTTCTGTTTTTGTCCTGATTTTGGACCTAAATAACGAGAAAAAATAAAAAAAAAGTTATCTGAAATATTTTGGTTTCTGCTTTTGTCTTTATTTTTCACTTAAATAGCGGGAAAAAAGAAAAAAAATGTTATGTGAAATATTTTGGTTTTCTGTTTTTGTCCTTTTTTTAGACCTAAATAACGAGAAATAAGGAAAAAAATACCTGAAATATTTTGGTTTTCATTTTTTGTCCTTATTTTACACCTAAGTAACGGGAAAAATGAAAAAAAAAAAGTTATTTGAAATATTTTGGTTTTCTGTTTTTGTCCTTATTTACATCTAAATAACGGGAAAAAACAAAAACAAAAAGTTATCTGAAATATTTTGGTTTTCTCTTTTTGTCTTTATTGTTCACTTAAATAACGGGAAAAAAGAAAAATAAGTCATTTGAAAATTGAAATATTTTGGTTTTCTGTATTTGTCCTTATTTTACAAAAACAAATACCTGAAATATTTTGGTTTTCTGTTTTTGTCCTTATTTTACACCTAAATAACGGGAAAAAAGAAAAAAAATTATTTAAAAAATTTCGGTTTCCGTTTTTGTCCTTATTTTACACCTAAAAAACGGGAAATAAGGAAAAAAAAATACCTGAAATATTTTGGTTTTCTGTTTTTGTCCTTATTTTACACCTAAGTAACGGGAAAAATGAAAAAAAAAAGTTATTTGAAATATTTTGGTTTTCTGTTTTTGTCCTTATTTACACCTAAATAACGGGAAAAAAAAAAAAAAAGTTATCTGAAATATTTTGGTTTTCTCTTTTAGTCTTTATTGTTCACTTAAATAACGGGAAAAAAGAAAAATAAGTCATTTGAAATATTTTGGTTTTCTGTATTTGTCCTTATTTTACACCGAAAAATGGGAAATAAGGAAAAACAAATACCTGAAATATTTTGGTTTTCTGTTTTTCTCCTTATTTTACACTTAAATAACGGGAAAAAAGAAAAAAAATTATTTAAAAAATTTCGGTTTCCGTTTTTGTCCTTATTTTACACCTAAAAAACGGGAAATAAGGAAAAAAAAATACCTGAAATATTTTGGTTTTCTGTTTTTGTCCTTTTTTTACATCCTAATAACGGGAAAAATGAAAAAAAAGTAATCTGATATATTTTGTTTTCCTGTTTTTGTCCTGATTTTGGACCTAAATAACGGGAAAAAAAGGTTATCTGGAATAGTTTGGTTTTCTGTTTTTGTCCTTATTTTGCACCTAAATAACGGGAAAAAACAAAAAAAAAAGTTATCTGAAATATTTTGGTTTTCTCTTTTTGTCTTTATTGTTCACTTAAATAACGGGAAAAAAGAAAAATAAGTCATTTGAAATATTTTGGTTTTCTGTATTTGTCCTTATTTTACACCGAAAAACGGGAAATAAGGAAAAACAAATACCTGAAATATTTTGGTTTTCTGTTTTTGTCCTTTTTTTACACCGAAATAACGGGAAAAATGAAAAAAAAGTAATCTGATATATTTTGTTTTTCTGTTTTTGACCTGATTTTGGACCTAAATAACGAGAAAAAATAAAAAAAAGTAATCTGAAATATTTTGGTTTCTGCTTTTGTCTTTATTTTTCACTTAAATAACGGGAAAAAAGAAAAAAAATGTTATGTGAAATATTTTGGTTTTCTGTTTTTGTCCTTATTTTACCGGGAAAAATGAAAAAAAAAAGTTATTTGAAATATTTTGGTTTTCTGTTTTTGTCCTTATTTACACCTAAATAACGGGAAAAAACAAAAAAAAAAGTTATCTGAAATAATTTGGTTTCTGTCCTTGTCTTTATTTTTCACTTAAATAACGGGAAAGAAGAAAAAAAATGTTATGTGAAATATTTTGGTTTTCTGTTTTTGTCCTTTTTTTAGACCTAAATAATGAGAAATAAGGAAAAAAAAATACCTGAAATATTTTGGTTTTCTGTATTTGTCCTTATTTTACACCGAAAAACGGGAAATAAGGAAAAACAAATACCTGAAATATTTTGGTTTTCTGTTTTTGTCCTTTTTTTACACCGAAATAACGGGAAAAATGAAAAAAAAGTAATCTGATATATTTTGTTTTTCTGTTTTTGTCCTGATTTTGGACCTAAATAACGAGAAGAAATAAAAAAAAAGTTATCTGAAATATTTTGGTTTCTGTTTTTGTCTTTATTTTTCAATTAAATAACGGCCAAAAAGTAAAAAAAAAGTTATCTGAAATATTTTGGTTTTCTGTTTTTGTCTTGATTTTTCACTTAAATAACGGGAAAAAAAAAAAAGGTAATGAGAAATATTTTGGTTTTCTGTTTTTGTCCTTATTTTACACCTAAATAACGGGAAAAAAAGGTTATCTGGAATAGTTTGGTTTTCTGTTTTTGTCCTTATTTTGCACCTAAATAACGGGAAAAAACAAAAAAAAAAGTTATCTGAAATATTTTGGTTTTCTCTTTTTGTCTTTATTGTTCACTTAAATAACGGGAAAAAAGAAAAATAAGTCATTTGAAATATTTTGGTTTTCTGTATTTGTCCTTATTTTACACCGAAAAACGGGAAATAAGGAAAAACAAATACCTGAAATATTTTGGTTTTCTGTTTTTGTCCTTTTTTTACACCGAAATAACGGGAAAAATGAAAAAAAAGTAATCTGATATATTTTGTTTTTCTGTTTTTGTCCTGATTTTGGACCTAAATAACGAGAAAAAATAAAAAAAAGTTATCTGAAATATTTTGGTTTCTGCTTTTGTCTTTATTTTTCACTTAAATAACGGGAAAAAAGTAAAAAAATGTTATGTAAAATATTTTGGTTTTCTGTTTTTGTCCTTTTTTTAGACCTAAATAACGAGAAATAAGGAAAAAAAATACCTGAAATATTTTTGTTTTCTGTTTTATCCTTATTTTACATTTAAATAACGGAAAAAAAGAAAAAAAAAGTTATCTGATATATTTTGGTTTCTGTTTTTGTCTTTATTTTTCACTTAAATAACGGGAACACAGAAAAAGAAAGTTATCTGAAATATTTTGGTTTTCTGTTTTTGTCCTTATTTTACACCGAAATAAAGGGAAAAAAGAAAAAAAAGTTATCTGAAATATTTTGGTTTTCTGTTTTTGTCCTTATCTTGCACCTAAACAACGGGAAAAAAGAAAAAAAAAGTTATCTGGAATAGTTTGGTTTTCTGTTTTTGTCCTTATTTTCCACCTAAATAAAGGGAAAAAAGAAAAAAAAGTTATCTGAAATATTTTGGTTTTCTGTTTTTGTCCTTATCTTGCACCTAAACAACGGGAAAAAAAGAAAAAAAAAGTTATCTGGAATAGTTTGGTTTTCTGTTTTTGTCCTTATTTTACACCTAAAAAACGGGAAATAAGGAAAAAAAACACCTGAAATATTTTTGTTTTCTGTTTTATCCTTATTTTACATTTAAATAACGGAAAAAAAGAAAAAAAAAGTTATCTGATATATTTTGGTTTCTGTTTTTGTCTTTATTTTTCACTTAAATAACGGGAACACAGAAAAAGAAAGTTATCTGAAATATTTTGGTTTTCTGTTTTTGTCCTTATTTTACACCGAAATAACGGGAAAAATGAAAAAAAAGTAATCTGATATATGTTGTTTTTCTGTTTTTGTCCTGATTTTGGACCTAAATAACGGGAAAAAAGAAAAAAAAGTTATCTGAAATATTTTGGTGTTCTGTTTTTGTCCTTATTTTACACCTAAAAAACGGGAAATAAGGGAAAAAAAATACCTGAAATATTTTGGTTTTTTTGTTTTTGTCCTTATTTTACACCTAAATAACGGGAAGAAAGAAAAAATATTATTTAAAAAATTTCGGTTTCCGTTTTTGTCCTTATTTTACACTTAAAAAACGGGAAATAAGGAAAAAAAATACCTGAAATATTTTGGTTTTCTGTTTTTGTCTTAATTTTACACATAAATAACGGGAAAAAAGAAAAAAAAGGTTATCTGGAATAGTTTGGTTTTCTGTTTTTGTCCTTATTTTACACCGAAATAAAGGGAAAAAAGAAAAAAAAATTAACTGAAATATTTTGGTTTCTGTTTTGGTCTTTATTTTTCACTTAAATAACGGGAACAAAGAAAAAAAAAGTTATCTGAAATATTTTGGTTTTCTGTTTTTGTCCTTATTTTACACCGAAATAACGGGTAAAATGAAAAAAAAGTAATTTGATATATTTTGTTTTTCTGTTTATGTCCTGATTTTGGACCTAAATAACGGGAAAAAAGAAAAAAAAGTTATATGAAATATTTTGGTTTTCTGTTTTTGTTTTTATTTTGCAACTAAATAACAGTAAAAAGAAAAATAAGTTATTTGAAATATTTCGGTTTTCTGTTTTTGTCCTTATTTTACACCTAAAAAACGGGAAAAAAGGAAAAAAAAGTAATCTGAAATATTTTGGTTTTCTGTTTCTGTCCTACTTTTGGACCTAAATAACGGAAAGAAAGAAAAAAAAGTTATCTGAAATATTTTGGTTTTCTGTTTTTGTCCTTATTTTACACCTAAATAAAGGGAAAAAAGAAAAAAAAAGTTATCTGAAATATTTTGGTTTCTGTTTTTGTCCTTATTTTACACCGAAATAACGGGAAAAATGAAAAAAAAGTAATTTGATATATTTTGTTTTTCTGTTTTTGTCCTGATTTTGGACCTAAATAACGAGAAAAAATAAAAAAAAAGTTATCTGAAATATTTTGGTTTCTGCTTTTGTCTTTATTTTTCACTTAAATAACGGAAAAAAGAAAAAAAATGTTATGTGAAATATTTTGGTTTTCTGTTTTTGTCCTTTTTTTAGACCTAAATAACGAGAAATAAGGAAAAAAAATACCTGAAATATTTTGGTTTTCTGTTTTTGTCCTTATTTTACACCTAAGTAACGGGAAAAATGAAAAAAAAAGTTATTTGAAATATTTTGGTTTTCTGTTTTTGTCCTTATTTTACACCTAAATAACGCGAAAAAAGAAAAAAAATTATTAAAAAAATTTCGGTTTCCGTTTTTGTCCTTATTTTACACCTAAAAAACGGGAAAAATGAAAAAAATGTAATTTGATATATTTTGTTTTTCTGTTTTTGTCCTGATTTTGGACCTAAATAACGAGAAAAAATAAAAAAAAAGTTATCTGAAATATTTTGGTTTTCTGTTTTTGTCCTTATTTTACACCTAAATAAAGGGAAAAAAGAAAAAAAAAGTTATCTGAAATATTTTGGTTTCTGTTTTTGTCTTTATTTTTCACTTAAATAACGGGAACAAAGAAAAAAAAAGTTATCTGAAATATTTTGGTTTTCTGTTTTTGTCCTTATTTTACACCGAAATAACGGGAAAAATGAAAAAAAAGTAATTTTTTATATTTTGTTTTTCTGTTTTTGTCCTGATTTTGGACCTAAATAACGAGAAAAAATAAAAAAAAAGTTATCTGAAATATTTTGGTTTCTGTTTTTGTCTTTATTTTTCACCTAAATAACGGGAACAAAGAAAAAAAAAGTTATCTGAAATATTTTGGTTTTCTGTTTTTGTCCTTATTTTACACCGAAATAACGGGAAAAATGAAGTAATTTGATATATTTTGTTTTTCTGTTTTTGTCCTGATTTTGGACCTAAATAACGAGAAAAAATAAAAAAAAAGTTATCTGAAATATTTTGGTTTCTGCTTTTGTCTTATTTTTCACTTAAATAACGGGAAAAAAGAAAAAAAATGTTATGTGAAAAATTTTGGTTTTCTGTTTTTGTCCTTTTTTAGACCTAAATAACGAGAAATAAGGAAAAAAATACCTGAAATATTTTGGTTTTCTGTTTTTGTCCTTATTTTACACCTAAGTAACGGGAAAAATGAAAAAAAAAAGTTATTTGAAATATTTTGGTTTTCTGTTTTTGTCCTTATTTACACCTAAATAACGGGAAAAAACAAAAACAAAAAGTTATCTGAAATATTTTGGTTTTCTCTTTTTGTCTTTATTGTTCACTTAAATAACGGGAAAAAAGAAAAATAAGTCATTTGAAATATTTTGGTTTTCTGTATTTGTCCTTATTTTACAAAAACAAATACCTGAAATATTTTGGTTTTCTGTTTTTGTCCTTATTTTACACCTAAATAACGGGAAAAAAGAAAAAAAATTATTTAAAAAATTTCGGTTTCCGTTTTTGTCCTTATTTTACACCTAAAAAACGGGAAATAAGGAAAAAAAAATACCTGAAATATTTTGGTTTTCTATTTTTGTCCTTTTTTTACACCCAAATAACGGGAAAAATGAAAAAAAGTAATCTGATATATTTTGTTTTTCTGTTTTTGTCCTGATTTTGGACCTAAATAACGGGAAAAAATAAAAAAAAAGTTATCTGAAATATTTTGGTTTCTGCTTTTGTCTTTATTTTTCACTTAAATAACGGGAAAAAAGAAAAAAAATGTTATGTGAAATATTTTGGTTTTCTGTTTTAGTCCTTTTTTTAGACCTAAATAATGAGAAATAAGGAAAAAAAAATACCTGAAATATTTTGGTTTTCTGTTTTTGTCCTTATTTTACACCTATGTAACGGGAAAAATGAAAAAAAAAAGTTATTTGAAATATTTTGGTTTTCTGTTTTTGTTCTTATTTACACCTCAATAACGGGAAAAAACAAAAAAAAGTTATCTGAAATATTTTGGTTTTCTGTATTTGTCCTTATTTTACACCTAAAAACGGGAAATAAGGAAAAACAAATACCTGAAATATTTTGGTTTTCTGTTTTTGTTCTTATTTTACACCTAAATAACGCGAAAAATGGAAAAAAAAGTTATCTGAAATATATTGGTTTTCTGTTTTGGCCCTTATTTTACAATTAAAACCGGGAAAAAAGAAAAAAAAATACCTGAAATATTTTGGTTTTTCTGTTTTTGTCTTTATTTAGCACCTAAAAAACTGGAAAAAAGAAAAAAAAAGTTATCTGAAATATTTTGGTTTCTGTTTTTGTCTTTATTTTTCAATTAAATAACGGCCAAAAAGTAAAAAAAAAGTTATCTGAAATATTTTGGTTTTCTGTTTTTGTCTTGATTTTTCACTTAAATAACGAGAAAAAAAAAAAGATAATGAGAAATATTTTGGTTTTCTGTTTTTGTCCTTATTTTACACCTAAATAACGCGAAAAATGGAAAAAAAAAGTTATCTGAAATTTATTGGTTTTCTGTTTTTGCCCTTATTTTACAATTAACAACGGGAAAAAAGAAAAAAAAAATACCTGAAATATTTTGGTTTTCTGTTTTTGTCTTTATTTAGCACCTAAATAACGGGAAAAAAGAAAAAAAAAGTTATCTGAAATATTTTGGTTTCTGTTTTTGTCTTTATTTTTCAATTAAATAACGGCCAAAAAGTAAAAAAAAAGTTATCTGAAATATTTTGGTTTTCTGTTTTTGTCTTGAATTTTCACTTAAATAACGAGAAAAAAAAATAAAAGGTAATGAGAAATATTTTGGTTTTCTGTTTTTGTCCTTATTTTACACCTAAATAACGGGAAAAAAAGGTTATCTGGAATAGTTTGGTTTGCTGTTTTTGTCCTTATTTTGCACCTAAATAACGGGAAAAAAGAAAAAAAAGTTATTTGAAATATTTTGGTTTTTTGTTTTTGTCCTAATTTTACACCTAAATAACGGGCAAAAAGAAAAAAAAGTTATCTGAAATATTTTGGTTTTCTGTTTTTGTCCTTATTTTACACCTAAATAACGGGAAAAAAGAAAAAAAATTATTTAAAAAATTTCGGTTTCCGTTTTTGTCCTTATTTTACACCTAAAAAACGGGAAATAAGGAAAAAAAAATACCTGAAAAATTTTGGTTTTCTGTTTTTGTCCTTTTTTTAGACCTAAATAATGAGAAATAAGGGAAAAAAAATACCTGAAATATTTTGGTTTTCTGTTTTTGTCCTTATTTTACACCTATGTAACGGGAAAAATGGAAAAAAAAGTTATCTGAAATATATTGGTTTTCTGTTTTTGCCCTTATTTTACAATTAAAAACGGGAAAAAAGAAAAAAAAATACCTGAAATATTTTGGTTTTCTGTTTTTGTCTTTATTTAGCACCTAAAAAACTGGAAAAAAGAAAAAAAAAGTTATCTGAAATATTTTGGTTTCTGTTTTTGTCTTTATTTTTCAATTAAATAACGGCCAAAAAGTAAAAAAAAAGTTATCTGAAATATTTTGGTTTTCTGTTTTTGTCTTGATTTTTCACTTAAATAACGAGAAAAAAAAAAAGATAATGAGAAATATTTTGGTTTTCTGTTTTTGTCCTTATTTTACACCTAAATAACGGGAAAAAAGGTTATCTGGAATAGTTTGGTTTTCTGTTTTTGTCCTTATTTTGCACCTAAATAACGGGAAAAAACAAAAAAAAAAGTTATCTGAAATATTTTGGTTTCTGCTTTTGTCTTTATTGTTCACTTAAATAACGGGAAAAAAGAAAAATAAGTCATTTGAAATATTTTGGTTTTCTGTATTTGTCCTTATTTTACACCGAAAACGGGAAATAAGGAAAAACAAATACCTTAAATATTTTGGTTTTCTGTTTTTGTCCTTTTTTTACACCGAAATAACGGGAAAAATGAAAAAAAAGTAATCTGATATATTTTGTTTTTCTGTTTTTGTCCTGATTTTGGACCTAAATAACGAGAAAAAATAAAAAAAAAGTAATCTGAAATATTTTGGTTTCTGCTTTTGTCTTTATTTTTCACTTAAATAACGGGAAAAAAGAAAAAAAATGTTATGTGAAATATTTTGGTTTTCTGTTTTTGTCCTTTTTTTAGACCTAAATAACGAGAAATAAGGTAAAAAAATACCTGAAATATTTGGTTTTCTGTTTTTGTCCTTATTTTACACCTAAGTAACGGGAAAAATGAAAAAAAAAGGTATTTCAAATATTTTGGTTTTCTGTTTTTGTCCTTATTTACACCTAAATAACGGGAAAAAACAAAAAAAAAAGTTATCTGAAATATTTTGGTTTTCTCTTTTTGTCTTTATTGTTCACTTAAATAACGGGAAAAAAGAAAAATAAGTCATTTGAAATATTTTGGTTTTCTGTATTTGTCCTTATTTTACACCGAAAAACGGGAAATAAGGAAAAACAAATACCTGAAATATTTTGGTTTTCTGTTTTTGTCCTTATTTTACACCTAAATAACGGGAAAAAAGAAAAAAAATTATTTAAAAAATTTCGGTTTCCGTTTTTGTCCTTATTTTACACCTAAAAAACGGGAAATAAGGAAAAAAAAATACCTGAAATATTTTGGTTTTCTGTTTTTGTCCTTTTTTTACACCCTAATAACGGGAAAAATGAAAAAAAAGTAATCTGATATATTTTGTTTTTCTGTTTTTGTCCTGATTTTGGACCTAAATAACGGGAAAAAATAAAAAAAAAGTTATCTGAAATATTTTGGTTTCTGCTTTTGTCTTTATTTTTCACTTAAATAACGGGAAAGAAGAAAAAAAATGTTATGTGAAATATTTTGGTTTTCTGTTTTTGTCCTTTTTTTAGACCTAAATAATGAGAAATAAGGAAAAAAAATACCTGAAATATTTTGGTTTTCTGTTTTTGTCCTTATTTTAACGGGAAATATGAAAAAAAAAAGTTATTTGAAATATTTTGGTTTTCTGTTTTTGTTCTTATTTACACCTCAATAACGGGAAAAAAACAAAAAAAAAAGTTATCTGAAATATTTTGGTTTTCTGTATTTGTCCTTATTTTACACCTAAAAACGGGAAATAAGGAAAAACAAATACCTGAAATATTTTGGTTTTCTGTTTTTGTGCTTATTTTACACCTAAATAACGCGAAAAATGGAAAAAAACGTTATCTGAAATATATTGGTTTTCTGTTTTTGCCCTTATTTTACAATTAACAACGGGAAAAAAGAAAAAAAAATACCTGAAATATTTTGGTTTTTTGTTTTTGTCTTTATTTAGCACCTAAATAACGGGAAAAAACAAAAAAAAAGTTATCTGAAATATTTTGGTTTCTGTTTTTGTCTTTATTTTTCAATCAAATAACGGCCAAAAAGTAAAAAAAAAGTTATCTGAAATATTTTGGTTTTCTGTTTTTGTCTTGATTTTTCACTTAAATAACGAGAAAAAAAAATAAAAGGTAATGAGAAATATTTTGGTTTTCTGTTTTTGTCCTTATTTTACACCTAAATAACGGGAAAAAAAGGTTATCTGGAATAGTTTGGTTTGCTGTTTTTGTCCTTGTTTGGCACCTAAATAACGCGAAAAAAGAAAAAAAAGTTATTTGAAATATTTTGGTTTTTTGTTTTTGTCCTAATTTTACACCTAAATAACGGGCAAAAAGAAAAAAAAGTTATCTGAAATATTTTGGTTTTCTGTTTTTGTCCTAATTTTACACATCAATAATGGGAAAAAAGGAAAAAAAGGTTATCTGGAATAGCTTGGTTTTCTGTTTTTGTCCTTATTTTACACCGAAATAACGGGTAAAATGGAAAAAAAGTTATCTGACATATTTTGTTTTTCTGTTTTTGTCCTGGTTTTGGACCTAAATAACGGGAAAAAAGAAAAAAAAAGTTATCTGAAATATTTTGGTTTTTTGTTCTTGTTTTTATTTTGCACCTAAACAACAGGAAAAAGAAAAATAAGTTATTTGAAATATTTTGGTTTTCTGTTTTTGTCCTTATTTTACACCTAAAAAACGGGAAAGAAGGAAATCTTTATTTTACACCTAAGTAACGGGAAAAATGAAAAAAAAAGTTATTTGAAATATTTTGGTTTTCTGTTTTTGTCTTTATTTACACCTAAAAACGGGAAGTAAGGAAAAACAAATACCTGAAATATTTTGGTTTTCTGTTTTTATCCTTATTTTACACCTAAATAACGGGAAAAAAAGTAATGTGAAATATTTTGGTTTTCTGTTTCTGTCCTACTTTTGGACCTAAATAACGGGAAGAAAGAAAAAAAAGTTATCTGAAATATTTTGGTTTTCTGTTTTTGTCCTTATTTTAAACCTAAATAAAGGGAAAAAAGAAAAAAAAAGTTATATGAAATATTTTTGTTTTCAGTTTTTGTCCTTATTTTGTACCTAAATAACGGGAAAAAAGGCAAAAAACTTATCTGGAATAGTTTGGTTTTCTGTTTTTGTCCTTATTTTACACCTAAAAAACGGGAAATAAGGGAAAAAAATACCTGAAATATTTTGGTTTTCTGTTTTTATCCTTATTTTACACCTAAATAACGGGAAAAAAGAAAAAAAAAGTTATCTGAAATATTTTGGTTTCTTTTTTTGTCTTTATTTTTCACTTAAATAACGGGAACAAAGAAAAAAAAAGTTATCTTAAATATTTTTGTTTTCTGTTTTTGTTTTTATTTTTCACTTAAATAACGGGAAAAAAGAAAAAAAAAAGTTATCTGAAATATTTTGGTTTTCTGTTTTTGTCCTTATTTTACACCTAAAAAACGGGAAATAAGGAAAAAAAAATACCTGAAATATTTTGGTTTTCTGTTTTTGTCCTCATTTTACACCTAAATAACGGGAAAAAAGAAAAAAAAAGTTATCTGAAATATTTTGATTCCTGTTTTTGTCTTTATTTTTCACTTAAATAACGGGAAAAAAGAAAAAAAAAGGTTATGTGAAATATTTTGGTTTTCTGTTTTTGTCCTTTTTTTTTACACCTAAATAACGAGAAATAAGGAAAACAAATACCTGAAATATTTTGGTTTTCTGTTTTTGTCCTTATTTTACACCTAAGTAACGGGAAATATGAAAAAAAATTTATTTGAAATATTTTGGTTTTCTGTTTTTGTCCTTATTTACACTTAAAAACGGGAAATAAGGAAAAACAAATACCTGAAATATTTTGGTTTTCTATTTTTATCCTTATTTTACACCTAAATAACGGGAAAAAAAGGTTGTGAAATATTTTGTTTTTCTGTTTCTGTCCTACTTTTGGACCTAAATAACGGGAAGAAAGAAAAAAAAGTTATCTGAAATATTTTGGTTTTCTGTTTTTGTCCTGATTTTGCACCTAAATAACGGGAAAAAAGAAAAAAAAGTTATTTGAAATATTTTGGTTTTCTGTTTTGTCCTAATTTTACACATAAATAACGGGGAAAAAGAAAATAAAGGTTATCTGGAATAGTTTGGTTTTTTATTTTTGTCCTTATTTTACACCGAAATAACGGGAAAAATGAAAAAAAAACTAATCTGAAATATTTTCGTTTTTTGTTTCTGTCCCACTTTTGGACCTAAATAACGGGGAAAAAAAAGTTATCTGAAATATTTTGGTTTTCTGTTTTTGTCCTTATTTTACACCTAAATAAAGGGAAAAAAGAAAAAAATGTTCTCTGAAATATTTTGGTTTTCTGTTTTTGTCCGTATTTTACACCTAAAAAACGGGAAATAAGGAAAAAAAAATACCTGAAATATTTTGGTTTTTTGTTTTTGTCCTTATTTTACACCTACGTAACGGGAAAAAAGAAAAAAAAAGTTATCTGAAATATTTTAGTTTCTGTTTTTGTCTGTATTTTTCACTTAAGTAACGAGAAAAAAGAAAAAAAAGGTTATGTGAAACATTTTGGTTTTCTGTTTTTGTCCTTATTTTACACCTAAATAACGGGAAAAATTTAATAAAAAATTATCTGAAATATTTTGGTTTTCTGTTTTTGTCCTTATTTTGCACCTAAATAACGGGAAAAAAAGGAAAAAAAAGTTATTTGAAATATTTTGGTTTTCTGTTTTTGTCTTTATTTTTCATTTAAATAACGGGAAAAAAGAAGAAAAAATTATCTGCAATATTTTGGTTTTCTTTTTTTGTCCTTATTTTATACCTAAATAACGGGAAAAAAAAAGTTATCTGAAATATTTTGGTTTTCTATTTTTGTCCTTATTTTACACCTAAATAACGGGAAAAAAGAGAAGGGAAGTTATCTGAAATATTTTGGTTTTCTGTTTTTGTCTTTATTTTTCACTTAAATAACGGGAAAAAGGAAAAAAAAGTAATCTGAAATATCTTGGTTTTCTATTTTTGTCCTTATTTTACACCTAACTAACGGCAAAAATGAAAAAAAAGTTATCTGAAATACTTTGGTTTTCGGTTTTTGTCCTTATTTTGCACCTAAATAACGGGAAAAAATAAAAAAAAGTTATTTGAAATATTTTGGTTTTCTGTTTTTGTCCTAATTTTAGACCTAAATAACGGGAAAAAAGAAAAAAAAGGTTATCTGGAATGGTTTGGTTTTCTGTTTTTGTCCTTGTTTTACACCGAAATAACGGGGAAAATGAAAAAAAGTAATCTTTTGGACCTAAATAACGGGAAAAAAGAAAAAAAAGTTATCTGGAATATTTTGGTTTTCTGTTTTTGTCAATCTTTTGGACCTAAATAAAGGGAAAAAAGAAAAAAAAGTTATCTGAAATATTTTGGTTTTCTGTTTTTGTCCTTATTTTACACCTAAAAAACGGGAAATAAGGAAAAAAAAATACTTGAAATATTTTGGTTTTCTGTTTTTGTCCCTATTTTACACCTAAATAACGGGAAAAAACAAAAAAAAAATTATCTGAAATATTTTGTTTTCTGTTTTTGTCCTTATTTTGCACCTAAATAACGGGAAAAAAAGGAAAAAAAAGTTATCTGAAATATTTTGGTTCTCTGTTTTTGTCCTAATTTTACACCTAAATAACGGGAAAAAAGAAAAAAAAGGTTATCTGGAATAGTTTGGTTTTCAGTTTTAATCCTTATTTTACACCGAAATAACGGGAAAAATTAAAAAAAAGTTATCTGATATATTTTGTTTTTCTGTTTTTGTCTTGATTTTGGACCTAAATAACGGGAAAAAAGAAAAAAAAAGTTATCTGAAATATTTTGGTTTTCTGTTTTTGTTTTTATTTTGCACCTAAATAACGGGGAAAAGAAAAATAAGTTACTTGAATTATATTGGTTTTCTGTTTTTGTCATTATTATGCACCTAAAAAACGGGAAAGAAGGAAAAAAAAGTAATCTAAAATATTTTGGTTTTCTGTTTCTGTCCTACTTTTGGAACTAAATAACGGGAAGAAAGAAAAAAAAGTTATTTGAAATATTTTGGTTGTCTGTTTTTGTCCTTAGTTACACCTAAAGAATGGGAAAAAAGAAAACAACAGTTATTTGAAATATATTGGTTTTCTCTTTTTGTCTTTATTTTTCACTTAAATAACGAGAAAAAAGAAAAAAAAAGTTATCTCAAATATTATGGTTTTCTATTTTTGTCTTTATTTTTCACTTAAATAACGGGAAAAAAGAAAAAAAAGTTATCTGAAATATTTTGGTTTCTGTTTTTGTCTTTATTTTTCACTTAAATAACGGGAAAAAAGAAAAAAAAAGTTATCTGAAATATTTTGGTTTTCTGTTTTTGTCCTTATTTTAAACCTAAATAACGGGAAAAAAGAAAAAAAGTTATCTGAAATATTTTGGTTTTCTGTTTTTGTCCTTATTTTACACCTAAAAAACGGGAAATAAGGAAAAAAAAATACCTGAAATATTTTGGTTTTCGGTTTTGTCCTTATTTTACACCTAAATAACGGGAAAAAAGAAAAAAAAAGTTATCTGAAATATTATGGTTTCTGTTTTTGTCTTTATTTTGCACTTAAATAACGGAAAAAAAAGAAAAAAAAATTATCTGAAATATTTTGGTTTTCTGTTTTTGTCTTTAATTTACCCCTAAATAAAGGGAAAAAAGAAAAAAAGTTATCTGAAATATTTTGGTTTTCTGTTTTTGTCCTTATTTTACACCTAAAAAACTGAAAATAAGGGGAAAAAATACCTTAAATATTTTGGTTTATTGTTTTTGTCCTTATTTTACACCTAAATAACGGGAAAAAAGAAAAAAAAGTTATCTGAAACATTTTGGTTTCTGTTTTTGTCTTTATTTCTCACTTAAATAACGAGAAAAAAGAAAAAAAAGGTTATATGAAATATTTTGGTTTTATGTTTTTGTCCTTATTTTACACCTAAATAACGGGAAAAATGAAAAAAAAAATTATCTTAAATATTTTGGGTTTCTGTTTTTGTCCTTATTTTGCACATAAATAACGGGAAAAAAAGGAAAAAAAAAGTTATTTGAAATATTTTGGTTTTCTGTTTTTGTCCTTTTTTTACACCTAAATAACGGGGAAAAGAAAAAAAAGTTATTTGAAATATTTTGGTTTTCTGTTTTTGTCCTAACTTTACACCTAAACAACGGGAAAAGAGAAAAAAAAGTTATCTGATATATTTTGGTTTTCTGTTTTTGTCCTCATTTTACACTTAAAAAACGGGAAATAAGGAAAAAAAAATACCTGAAATATTTTGGTTTATTGTTTTTGTCCTTATTTTACACCTAAATAACGGGAAAAAAGAAAAAAAAAGTTATCTGAAATATTTTGGTTTCTGTTTTTGTCCTTATTTTACACTTAAAAATCGGGAAATAAGGAAAAAAAAATTCCTGAAATATTTTGGTTTTTTGTTTTTGTCCTTATTTACACCTAAATAACGGGAAAAAAGACAAAGAAAATACCTGAAATATTTTGGTTTTCTGTTTTTGTCCTTATTTTACACCTAAATAACAGGAAAAAAGAAAAAAAAGTTATCTGGAATAGTTTGGTTTTCTGTTTTGGTCCTTATTTTACACCTAAATAATGGGAAAAAAGAAAAGAAAATTATCTGAAATATTTTGTTTTTCTGTTTTTGTCCTTATTTTACAATTAAAAAACGGGAAATAAGGAAAAAAAATACCTGAAATATTTTGGTTTTTTGTTTTTGTCCTTATTTACACCTAAATAACGGGAAAAAAGAAAAAGAAATACCTGAAATAATTTGGCATTCTGTTTTTGTCCTTATTTTACACCTAAATTACGGGAAAAAAGAAAAAAAAGTTATCTGGAATAGTTTGGTGTTCTGTTTTTGTCCTTATTTTACACCTAAAAAACGGGAAATAAGGAGAAAAAATACATGAAATATTTTGGTTTTCTGTTTTTGTCCTTATTTTACACCTAAATAACGGGGGAAAAAAATAAAAGTTATATGAAATATTTTGGTTTCTGTTTTTGTCTTTATTTTTCACTTAAATAACGGGAAAAAAGAAAAAAAAAGTTATCTGAAATATTTTGGTTTTCTGTTTTTGTCCTTATTTTGCACCTAAATAACGGGAAAAAAGAAAAAAAAAGTTATTTGAAATATTTTGGTTTTCTGTTTTGTCCTTATTATACACCTAAATAAAGGAAAAAAAGAAAAAAAGATATCTGAATTATTTTGGTTTTCTGTTTTTGTCCTTATTTTACACCTAAAAAACGGAAAATAAGGAAAAAAAAATACCTGAAATATTTTGGTTTATTGTTTTTGTCCTTATTTTACACCTAAATAACGGGAAAAATGAAAAAAAAATTATCTTAAATATTTTGGTTTTCTGTTTTTGTCTTTATTTTGCACCTAAATAACGGGGAAAAAAGGAAAAAAAAGATATTTGAATTATTTTGGTTTTCTGTTTTTGTCCTTTTTTTACACCTAAATACCGAGATATAAGAAAACAAAATACCTGAAATATTTTGGTTTTCTCTTTTTGTCCTTATTTTACACCTAAATAACGGGAAAAATGAAAAAAAAAGTTATTTGAAATATTTTGGTTTTCTGTTTTTCTCCTTATTTACAACTAAATAAGGGGAGAAAGAAAAAAAAATACCTGAAATATTTTGGTTTTCTGTCTCTGTCCTTATTTAGCACCTAAATAACGGGAAAAAAGAAAAAAAATTATTTGAAATATTTTGGTTTTCTGTTTTTGTCCTTATTTACACCTAAATAACGGGAAAAAAGAAAAAAAAACCTGATATATTTTGGCTTTCTGTTTTTGTCCTTATTTAGCACCTAAATAACGGGAAAAAAGAAAAAAAAGTTATCTGAAATATTTTGGTTTCTGTTTTTGTCTTTATTTTTCACTTAAATAACGGGAAAAAAGAAAAAAAAAGTTATCTGAAATATTTTGGTTTTCTGTTTTTGTCCTTATTTTACACCGAAATAAAGGGAAAAAAGAAAAAAAGTTATCTGAAATATTTTGGTTTTCTGTTTTTGTCCTTATTTTACACCTAAAAAACGGGAAATAAGGAAAAAAAAATACCTGAAATATTTTGGTTTTCGGTTTTGTCCTTATTTTACACCTAAATAACGGGAAAAAAGAAAAAAAAAGTTATCTGAAATATTATGGTTTCTGTTTTTGTCTTTATTTTGCACTTAAATAACGGAAAAAAAAGAAAAAAAAATTATCTGAAATATTTTGGTTTTCTGTTTTTGTCTTTAATTTACACCTAAATAAAGGGAAAAAAGAAAAAAAGTTATCTGAAATATTTTGGTTTTCTGTTTTTGTCCTTATTTTACACCTAAAAAACGGAAAATAAGGGGAAAAAATACCTTAAATATTTTGGTTTATTGTTTTTGTCCTTATTTTACACCTAAATAACGGGAAAAAAGAAAAAAAAGTTATCTGAAACATTTTGGTTTCTGTTTTTGTCTTTATTTCTCACTTAAATAACGAGAAAAAAGAAAAAAAAGGTTATATGAAATATTTTGGTTTTCTGTTTTTGTCCTTATTTTACACCTAAATAACGGGAAAAATGGAAAAAAAAATTATCTTAAATATTTTGGGTTTCTGTTTTTGTCCTTATTTTGCACATAAATAACGGGAAAAAAAGGAAAAAAAAGTTATTTGAAATATTTTGGTTTTCTGTTTTTGTCCTTTTTTTACACCTAAATAACGGGGAAAAGAAAAAAAAGTTATTTGAAATATTTTGGTTTTCTGTTTTTGTCCTAACTTTACACCTAAACAACGGGAAAAGAGAAAAAAAAGTTATCTGATATATTTTGGTTTTCTGTTTTTGTCCTCATTTTACACTTAAAAAACGGGAAATAAGGAAAAAAAAAATACCTGAAATATTTTGGTTTATTGTTTTTGTCCTTATTTTACACCTAAATAACGGGAAAAAAGAAAAAAAAAGTTATCTGAAATATTTTGGTTTCTGTTTTTGTCCTTATTTTACACTTAAAAATCGGGAAATAAGGAAAAAAAAATTCCTGAAATATTTTGGTTTTTTGTTTTTGTCCTTATTTACACCTAAATAACGGGAAAAAAGAAAAAGAAAATACCTGAAATATTTTGGTTTTCTGTTTTTGTCCTTATTTTACACCTAAATAACGGAAAAAAGAAAAAAAAGTTATCTGGAATAGTTTGGTTTTCTGTTTTGGTCCTTATTTTACACCTAAATAATGGGAAAAAAGAAAAGAAAATTATCTGAAATATTTTGTTTTTCTGTTTTTGTCCTTATTTTACAATTAAAAAACGGGAAATAAGGAAAAAAAATACCTGAAATATTTTGGTTTTTTGTTTTTGTCCTTATTTACACCTAAATAACGGGAAAAAAGAAAAAAAAATACCTGAAATAATTTGGCATTCTGTTTTTGTCCTTATTTTACACCTAAATTACGGGAAAAAAGAAAAAAAAAGTTATCTGGAATAGTTTGGTGTTCTGTTTTTGTCCTTATTTTACACCTAAAAAACGGGAAATAAGGAGAAAAAATACATGAAATATTTTGGTTTTCTGTTTTTGTCCTTATTTTACACCTAAAAAAGAAATAAAAAGTTATATGAAATATTTTGGTTTCTGTTTTTGTCTTTATTTTTCACTTAAATAACGGGAAAAAAGAAAAAAAAAGTTTCTGAAATATTTTGGTTTTCTGTTTTTGTCCTTATTTTACACCTAAATAACGGGAAAAAAGAAAAAAAATATATCTAAAATATTTTGGTTTTCTGGGTTTGTCCTTATTATACACCTAAATAAAGGGAAAAAAGAAAAAAAGATATCTGAAATATTTTGGTTTTCTGTTTTTGTCCTTATTTTACACCTAAATAACAGGAAAAAAGAAAAAAAAAGTTATCTGAAATATTTTGGTTTCTGTTTTTGTCTTTATTTTTCACTTAAATAACGAGAAAAAAGAAAAAAAAAGGTTATGTGAGATATTTTGGTTTCCTGTTTTATTTTACACCTAAATAACGGGAAAAATGAAAAAAAAATTATCTTAAATATTTTGGTTTTCTGTTTTTGTCTTTATTTTGCACCTAAATAACGGGGAAAAAAGGAAAAAAAAGATATTTGAATTATTTTGGTTTTCTGTTTTTGTCCTTTTTTTCCACCTAAATACCGAGATATAAGAAAACAAAATACCTGAAATATTTTGGTTTTCTCTTTTTGTCCTTATTTTACACCTAAATAACGGGAAAAATGAAAAAAAAAGTTATTTGAAATATTTTGGTTTTCTGTTTTTCTCCTTATTTACAACTAAATAAGGGGAGAAAGAAAAAAAAATACCTGAAATATTTTGGTTTTCTGTCTCTGTCCTTATTTAGCACCTAAATAACGGGAAAAAAGAAAAAAAATTATTTGAAATATTTTGGTTTTCTGTTTTTGTCCTTATTTACACCTAAATAACGGGAAAAAAGAAAAAAAAACCTGATATATTTTGGCTTTCTGTTTTTGTCCTTATTTAGCACCTAAATAACGGGAAAAAAGAAAAAAAAGTTATCTGAAATATTTTGGTTTCTGTTTTTGTCTTTATTTTTCACTTAAATAACGGGAAAAAAGAAAAAAAAAGTTATCTGAAATATTTTGGTTTTCTGTTTTTGTCCTTATTTTACACCGAAATAAAGGGAAAAAAGAAAAAAAGTTATCTGAAATATTTTGGTTTTCTGTTTTTGTCCTTATTTTACACCTAAAAAACGGAAAATAAGGAAAAAAAAAATACCTGAAATATTTTGGTTTATTGTTTTTGTCCTTATTTTACACCTAAATAACGGGAAAAAAGAAAAAAAAAGTTATCTGAAATATTTTGGTTTTCTGTTTTTGTCCTTATTTTACACCTAAAAAACGGAAAATAAGGGGAAAAAAATACCTTAAATATTTTGGTTTTCTGTTTTTGTCCTTATTTACACCTAAATAACGGGGAAAAGAAAAATAAGTTACTTGAAATATATTGGTTTTCTGTTTTTGTCATTATTTTGCACCTAAAAAACGGGAAAGAAGGAAAAAAAAGTAATCTAAAATATTTTGGTTTTCTGTTTCTGTCCTACTTTTGGACCTAAATAACGGGAAGAAAGAAAAAAAAGTTATTTGAAATATTTTGGTTTTCTGTTTTTGTCCTTATTTACACCTAAAGAATGGGAAAAAAGAAAACAACAGTTATTTGAAATATATTGGTTTTCTCTTTTTGTCTTTATTTTTCACTTAAATAACGAGAAAAAAGAAAAAAAAAGTTATCTCAAATATTTTGGTTTTCTATTTTTGTCTTTATTTTTCACTTAAATAACGGGAAAAAAGAAAAAAAAGTTATCTGAAATATTTTGGTTTCTGTTTTTGTCTTTATTTTTCACTTAAATAACGGGAAAAAAGAAAAAAAAAGTTATCTGAAATATTTTGGTTTTCTGTTTTTGTCCTTATTTTGCACCTAAATAACGGGAAAAAAGAAAAAAAGTTATCTGAAATATTTTGGTTTTCTGTTCTTGTCCTTATTTTACACCTAAATAACGGGAAAAAAGAAAAAAAGTTATCTGAAATATTTTGGTGTATTGTTTTTGTCCTTATTTTACACCTAAATAAATGGAAAAAAGAAAAAAAGTAATCTGAAATATTTTGGTTTTCTGTTTTTGTCCTTATTTTACACCTAAAAAACGGGAAATAAGGAAAAAAAAATACCTGCAATATTTTGGTTTTCTGTTTTTGTCCTTATTTTACACCTTAATAACGGGAAAAAAGCAAAAAAGTTATCTGAAATATTTTGGTGTATTGTTTTTGTCCTTATTTTACACCTAAATAAATGGAAAAAAGAAAAAAAATTATCTGAAACATTATGGTTTCTGTTTTTGTCTTTATTTTGCACTTAAATAACGGAAAAAAAAGAGAAAAAAATTATCTGAAATATTTTGGTTTTCTGTTTTTGTCCTTAATTTACACCTAAATAAAGGGAAAAAAGAAAAAAAGTTATCTGAAATATTTTGGTTTTCTGTTTTTGTCCTTATTTACACCTAAATAACGGGAAAAAAGAAAAAAAAACCTGAAATATTTTGGCTTTCTGTTTTTGTCCTTATTTAGCACCTAAATAACGGGAAAAAAGAAAAAAAAGTTATCTGAAATATTTTGGTTTCTGTTTTTGTCTTTATTTTTCACTTAAATAACGGGAAAAAAGAAAAAAAAAGTTATCTGAAATATTTTGGTTTTCTGTTTTTGTCCTTATTTTACACCGAAATAAAGGGAAAAAAGAAAAAAAGTTATCTGAAATATTTTGGTTTTCTGTTTTTGTCCTTATTTTACACCTAAAAAACGGAAAATAAGGAAAAAAAAATACCTGAAATATTTTGGTTTATTGTTTTTGTCCTTATTTTACACCTAAATAACGGGAAAAAAGAAAAAAAAAGTTATCTGAAATATTTTGGTTTTCTGTTTTTGTCCTTATTTTACACCTAAAAAACGGAAAATAAGGGGAAAAAAATACCTTAAATATTTTGGTTTATTGTTTTTGTCCTTATTTTACACCTAAAAAACGGAAAATAAGGGGAAAAAAATACCTGAAATATTTTGGTTTTCTGTTTTTGTCCTTATTATACACCTAAATAAAGGGAAAAAAGAAAAAAGTTATCTGAAATATTTTGGTTTTCTGTTTTTGTCCTTATTTTACACCTAAAAAACGGAAAATAAGGGGAAAAAAATACCTGAAATATTTTGGTTTATTGTTTTTGTCCTTATTTTACACCTAAATAACGGGAAAAATGAAAAAAAAAAGTTATTTGAAATATTTTGGCTTTCTGTTTTTGTCCTTATTTAGCACCTAAATAACGGGAAAAAAAAAAAAAAAATATATGAAATATTTTGGTTTCTGTTTTTGTCTTTATTTTTCACTTAAATAACGAGAAAAAAGAAAAAAAAGGTTATGTGAGATATTTTGGTTTTCTGTTTTTGTCCTTATTTTACACCTAAATAACGGGAAAAATGAAAAAAAAAATTATCTTAAATAATTTGGTTTTCTGTTTTTGTCTTTATTTTGCACCTAAATAACGGAAAAAAAAGTTATTTGAATTATTTTGGTTTTCTGTTTTTGTCCTTTTTTTACACCTAAATACCGAGATATAAGAAAAAAAAATACCTGAAATATTTTGGTTTTCTGTTTTTGTCCTTATTTTACACCTAAATAACGGGAAAAATGAAAAAAAAAGTTATTTGAAATATTTTGGCTTTCTGTTTTTGTCCTTATTTAGCACCTAAATAACGGGAAAAAAGAAAAAAAAGTTATTTGAAATATTTTGGTTTTGTGTTTTGTCCTAACTTTACACCTAAATAACGAGAAAAGAGAAAAAAAACTTATCTGAAATATTTTGGTTTTCTGTTTTTGTCCTTATTTGACACCTAAAAAACGGGAAATAAGGGAAAAAAATACCTGAAATATTTTGGTTTTTTGTTTTTGTCCTTATTTTACACCTAAATAACGGGAAAAAGAAAAAAAAAGTTATCTGAAATATTTTGGTTTCCATTTTTGTCTTTATTTTTCACTGAAATAACGGGAAAAAAGAAAAAAAAAGTTATTTGAAATATTTTGGTTATCTGTTTTTGTCTTTATTTTACACCTAAATAACGAGAAAAAAGAAAAAAAAAGTTATCTGAAATATTTTGGTTTCTGTTTTTGTCTTTATTTTTGACTTAAATAACGAGAAAAAAGAAAAAAAAGGTTATGTGAAATATTAGGGTTTTCTGTTTTTGTCCTTATTTTACACCTAAATAACGGGAAAAATGGAAAAAAAAATTATCGTAAATATTTTGGTTTTCTGTTTTTGTCCTTATTTTGCACCTAAATAACGGGAAAAAAAGGAAAGAAAAGTTATTTGAAATATTTTGGTTTTCTGTTTTTGTCCTTTTTTTACACCTAAATACCGAGATATAACGAAAAAAAAATACATGAAATATTTTGGTTTTCTTTTGTTGTCCTTATTTTACACCTAAATAACGGGAAAAATGAAAAAAAAAGTTATTTGAAATATTTTGGTTTTCTGTTTTTGTCCTTATTTACAACTAGATAACGGGAAAAAAGAAAAAAAAAATACCTGAATATTTTGGTTTTCTGTTTTTGTCCTTATTTAGCACCTAAATAACGGGAAAAAAGAAAAAAAAAATTATGTGAAATATTTTGGTTTTATGTTTTTGTCCTTATTTACACCTAAATAACGGGAAAAAAGAAAAAAAAAGTTATCTGAAATATTTTGGTTATCTGTTTTTGTCTTTATTTTTCACTTAAATAACGAGAAAAAAGAAAAAAAAGGTTATGTGAAATATTTTGGTTTTCTGTTTTTGTCCTTATTTTACACCTAAATAACGGGAAAAATGGAAAAAAAATTATCTGAAATATTATAGTTTTCGGTTTTTGTCCTTATTTTGCACCTAAATAACGGGAAAAAAGAAAAAAAAGTTATCTGGAATAGTTTGGTTTTCTGTTTCTGTCCTGCTTTTGGACTTAAATAACGGGAAAAAACCAAAAAAATACCTGATATATTTTGGTTTTTTGTTTTTGTCCTCAGTTAGACCTAAATAACAGGAAAAATGGAAAAAAAAAATTCTGAAATATTTTGGTTTTCTGTTTTTGTCCTTATTTTACACCTAAATAACGGGAAAAAAGAAAAAAAAAAATACCTGAAATATTTTGGCTTTCTGTTTTTGTCCTTATTTAGCACCTAAATAACGGGAAAAAAGAAAAAAAAGTTATTTGAAATATTTTTGTTTTCTGTTTTTGTCCTTATTTACACCTAAATAACGGGAAAAAAGAAAAAAAAATACCTGAAATATTTTGGCTTTCTGTTTTTGTTCTTATTTAGTACCTAAATAACCGGACAAAAAAAAAGTTATTTGAAATATTTTGGTTTTCTGTTTTTGTCCTAACTTTACACCTAAATAACGGGAAAAGAGAAAAAAAAGTTATCTGAAATATTTTGGTTTTCTGTTTTTGTCCTTATTTTACACCTAAGAAATGGGTTATAAGGAAAAAAAAATACCTAAAATATTTTGGCTTTCAGTTTTTGTTCTTATTTAGCACCTAAATAACGGGAAAAAAGAAAAAAAAGTTATTTGAAATATTTTGGTTTTCTGTTTTTGTCCTAACTTTACACCTAAATAACGGGAAAAAAGAATAAAAAATACCTGAAATATTTTGGCTTTTTGTTTTTGTTCTTATTTAGCACCTAAATAACGGGAAAAAAGAAAAAAAAGTTATCTGGAATAGTTTGGTTTTCTGTTTCTGTCCTGCTTTTGGACCTAAATAACGGGAAAAAAAAAAGTTATCTGAAATATTTTGGTTTTCTGTTTTTGTCTTTATTTTTCACTTAAATAACGGAAAAAAGGAAAAAAAAAGTTATCTGAAATATTTAGTGTTTCTGTTTTTGTGCTTATTTTACACCTAAATAACGGGAAAAAAGAAAAAAAAATTGTCTGAAATATTTTGGTTTTCTGTTTTTGTTGTTATTTTACACCTAAATAACGGGAAAAAAGAAAAAAAAAGTTATCTGGAATAGTTTGGTTTTCTGTTTTTGTCCTAATTTTGCACCTAAAAAACGGGAAATAAGGAAAAAAAAATACCTGAAATATTTTGGTTTTCTGTTTTTGTCCTTATTTTACAACTAAATAACGGGAAAAAGAAAAAAACAGTTATCTGAAATATTTTGGTTTCCGTTTTTGTCTTTATTTTTCACTTAAATAACGGGAAAAAAGAAAAAAAAAGTTATCTGAAATATTTTGGTTTTTGTCTTTATTTTCCACTTAAATAACGAGAAAAAAGAAAGAAAAGGTTATGTGAAATATTTTGGTTTTCTGTTTTTGTCCTTAGTTTACACCTAAATAACGGGAAAAATGGAAAAAAAAATTATCTGATATATTTTGTTTTCTGTTTTTGTCCTAACTTTACACCTAAATAACGGGAAAAAAGAATAAAAAATACCTGAAATATTTTGGCTTTTTGTTTTTGTTCTTATTTAGCACCTAAATAACGGGAAAAAAGAAAAAAAAGTTATCTGGAATAGTTTGGTTTTCTGTTTCTGTCCTGCTTTTGGACCTAAATAACGGGAAAAAAAAAAGTTATCTGAAATATTTTGGTTTTCTGTTTTTGTCTTTATTTTTCACTTAAATACTGGAAAAAAGAAAAAAAAAAGTTATCTGAAATATTTAGTGTTTCTGTTTTTGTGCTTATTTTACACCTAAATAACGGGGAAAAAAGAAAAAAAAATTGTCTGAAATATTTTGGTTTTCTGTTTTTGTTGTTATTTTACACCTAAATAACGGGAAAAAAGAAAAAAAAGATATCTGAAATATTTTGGTTTTCTGTTTTCGTACTTATTTTGCACCTAAATAAGGGGAAAAAAGATAAAAAAGTTATTTGAAATATTTTGGCTTTCTCTTTTTGCGCTTATTTTACATCTAAATAACGGGAAAAAAGAAAAAAAAATTATCTGAAATATTTTGGTTTTCTGATTTTGTCCTTATTTTACACCTAAATAACGGGAAAAAAGAAAAGGAAAGTTATCTGAAATATTTTGGTTTTCTGTTTTTGTCGTTATTTTACACCTAAATAACGGGAAAAAAGAAAACAACAGTTATCTGAAATATTTTATATTTCTGTTTTTGTCTTTATTTTTCACTTAACGGGAAAAAAGAAAAAAAAATTATCTGCAATATTTTGGTTTTCTGTTTTTGTCCTTATTTTACACCTAAATAACGGGAAAAAAGAAAAAAAAGTTATCTGAAATATTTTGGTTTTCTGTTTTTGTCCTTATTTTACACCTAAATAACGGGAAAAAAGAAAAGCAAAGTTATCTGAAATATTTTGGTTTTCTGTTTTTGTCTTTATTTTTCACTTAAATAACGGAAAAAAAGAAAAAAAAAGTTATCTGAAATACTTTGGTTTTCTGTTTTTGTCCTTATTTTGCACCTAAATAACGGGAAAAAGGAAAAAAAAAGTTATCTGGAATAGTTTGGTTTTCTGTTTTTGTCTTAATTTTACACCTAAATAAGGGGAAAAAAGAAAAAAAAATATCTGAAATATTTTGGTTTTCTGTTTTTGTCCTTATTTTGCACCTAAAAAACGGGAAATAAGGAAAAAAAATACCTGAAATATTTTGGTTTTCTGTTTTTGTCCTTATTTTACAACTAAATAACGGGAAAAAGAAAAAAACAGTTATCTGAAATATTTTGGTTTCTGTTTTTGTCTTTATTTTTCACTTAAATAACGGGAAAAAAGAAAAAAAAAGTTATCTGAAATATTTTGGTTTTTGTCTTTATTTTCCACTTAAATAACGAGAAAAAAGAAAGAAAAGTTATGTGAAATATTTTGGTTTTCTGTTTTTGTCCTTAGTTTACACCTAAATAACGGGAAAAATGGAAAAAAAAATTATCTGATTTATTTTGTTTTCTGTTTTTGTCCTTATTTTGCACCTAAATAACGGGAAAAAAGGAAAAAAAAGTTATCTGAAATATTTTGGTTTTCTGGTTTTGTTTTTATTTCGCACCTAAATAACGGGAAAAAGAAAAATTAGTTATTTGAAATATTTTGGTTTTCTGTTTTTGTCCTTATTTTGCACCTAAATAACGGGAAAAAAGAAAAAAAAGATATCTGAAATATTTTGGTTTTCTGTTTCTATCCTACTTTTGGACCTAAATAACGGGAAAAAAGAAAAAAAGTTATCTGAAATATTTTGGTTTCCTGTTTTTGTCCTTATTTTACACCTAAATAAAGGGAAAAAAGAAAAAAAGTTATCTGAAATATTTTGGTTTTCTGTTTTTGTCCTTATTTTACACCAAAAAAACATGAAATAAGGAAAAAAAATACCTGAAATATTTTGGTTTTCTGTTTTTGTCCTTAGTTTACACCTAAATAACGGGAAAAAAGAAAAAAAGTTATCTGGAATAGTTTGGTTTTCTGTTTCTGTCCTGCTTTTGGACCTAAATAACGGGAAAAAAAAAGTTATCTGAAATATTTTGGTTTTCTGTTTTTGTCTTTATTTTTCACTTAATTACTGGAAAAAAGAAAAAAAAAAGTTATCTGAAATATTTAGTGTTTCTGTTTTTGTGCTTATTTTACACCTAAATAACGGGGAAAAAAGAAAAAAAAATTGTCTGAAATATTTTGGTTTTCTGTTTTTGTTGTTATTTTACACCTAAATAACGGGAAAAAAGAAAAAAAAGATATCTGAAATATTTTGGTTTTCTGTTTTCGTACTTATTTTGCACCTAAATAAGGGGAAAAAAGATAAAAAAGTTATTTGAAATATTTTGGCTTTCTCTTTTTCCGCTTATTTTACATCTAAATAACGGGAAAAAAGAAAAAAAAATTATCTGAAATATTTTGGTTTTCTGATTTTGTCCTTATTTTACACCTAAATAACGGGAAAAAAGAAAAGGAAAGTTATCTGAAATATTTTGGTTTTCTGTTTTTGTCGTTATTTTACACCTAAATAACGGGAAAAAAGAAAACAACAGTTATCTGAAATATTTTATATTTCTGTTTTTGTCTTTATTTTTCACTTAACGGGAAAAAAGAAAAAAAAATTATCTGCAATATTTTGGTTTTCTGTTTTTGTCCTTATTTTACACCTAAATAACGGGAAAAAAGAAAAAAAAGTTATCTGAAATATTTTGGTTTTCTGTTTTTGTCCTTATTTTACACCTAAATAACGGGAAAAAAGAAAAGCAAAGTTATCTGAAATATTTTGGTTTTCTGTTTTTGTCTTTATTTTTCACTTAAATAACGGAAAAAAGGAAAAAAAAAGTAATCTGAAATATTTTGGTTTTCTGTTTTTGTCCTTATTTTACACCTAACTAACAGCAAAAAAGAAAAAAAAAGTTATCTGAAATACTTTGGTTTTCTGTTTTTGTCCTTATTTTGCACCTAAATAACGGGAAAAAAGAAAAAAAAAGTTATCTGGAATAGTTTGGTTTTCTGTTTTTGTCTTAATTTTACACCTAAATAAGGGGAAAAAAGAAAAAAAAATATCTGAAATATTTTGGTTTTCTGTTTTTGTCCTTATTTTGCACCTAAAAAACGGGAAATAAGGAAAAAAAAATACCTGAAATATTTTGGTTTTCTGTTTTTGTCCTTATTTTACAACTAAATAACGGGAAAAAGAAAAAAACAGTTATCTGAAATATTTTGGTTTCTGTTTTTGTCTTTATTTTTCACTTAAATAACGGGAAAAAAGAAAAAAAAAGTTATCTGAAATATTTTGGTTTTTGTCTTTATTTTCCACTTAAATAACGAGAAAAAAGAAAGAAAAGGTTATGTGAAATATTTTGGTTTTCTGTTTTTGTCCTTAGTTTACACCTAAATAACGGGAAAAATGGAAAAAAAAATTATCTGATTTATTTTGTTTTCTGTTTTTGTCCTTATTTTGCACCTAAATAACGGGAAAAAAGGAAAAAAAAGTTATCTGAAATATTTTGGTTTTCTGTTTTTGTTTTTATTTCGCACCTAAAAATTAGTTATTTGAAATATTTTGGTTTTCTGGTTTTGTCCTTATTTTGCACATAAATAACGGGAAAAAAGAAAAAAACAGGTTATCTGGAATAGTTTGGTTTTCTGTGTTTGTTCTTATTTTACACCGAAATAACGGGAAAAATGAAAAAAAAAGTAATCTGAAATATTTTGGTTTTCTGTTTCTGTCCTACTTTTGGACCTAAATAACGGGAAAAAAGAAAAAAAGTTATCTGAAATATTTTGGTTTCCTGTTTTTGTCCTTATTTTACACCTAAATAAAGGGAAAAAAGAAAAAAAGTTATCTGAAATATTTTGGTTTTCTGTTTTTGTCCTTATTTTACACCAAAAAAACATGAAATAAGGAAAAAAAATACCTGAAATATTTTGGTTTTCTGTTTTTGTCCTTATTTTACACCGAAATAACGAGAAAAAAGAAAAAAAAAGTTATCTGAAATATTTTGGTTTCTGTTTTTGTCTTTATTTTTCACTTAAATAACGGAAAAAAGAAAAAAAAAAAAAATTTGAAATATTTTGGTTTTGTCTTTATTTTTCACTTAAATAACGGAAAAAAGGAAAAAAAAAGTAATCTGAAATATTTTGGTTTTCTGTTTTTGTCCTTATTTTACACCTAACTAACAGCAAAAAAGAAAAAAAAAGTTATCTGAAATACTTTGGTTTTCTGTTTTTGTCCTTATTTTGCACCTAAATAACGGGAAAAAAGAAAAAAAAAGTTATCTGGAATAGTTTGGTTTTCTGTTTTTGTCTTAATTTTACACCTAAATAAGGGGAAAAAAGAAAAAAAAATATCTGAAATATTTTGGTTTTCTGTTTTTGTCCTTATTTTGCACCTAAAAAACGGGAAATAAGGAAAAAAAAAATACCTGAAATATTTTGGTTTTCTGTTTTTGTCCTTATTTTACAACTAAATAACGGGAAAAAGAAAAAAAACAGTTATCTGAAATATTTTGGTTTCTGTTTTTGTCTTTATTTTTCACTTAAATAACGGGAAAAAAGAAAAAAAAAGTTATCTGAAATATTTTGGTTTTTGTCTTTATTTTCCACTTAAATAACGAGAAAAAAGAAAGAAAAGGTTATGTGAAATATTTTGGTTTTCTGTTTTTGTCCTTAGTTTACACCTAAATAACGGGAAAAATGGAAAAAAAAATTATCTGATTTATTTTGTTTTCTGTTTTTGTCCTTATTTTGCACCTAAATAACGGGAAAAAAGGAAAAAAAAGTTATCTGAAATATTTTGGTTTTCTGTTTTTGTTTTTATTTCGCACCTAAAAATTAGTTATTTGAAATATTTTGGTTTTCTGTTTTTGTCCTTTTTTTGCACCTAAATAACGGGAAAAAAGAAAAAAACAGGTTATCTGGAATAGTTTGGTTTTCTGTGTTTGTTCTTATTTTACACCGAAATAACGGTAAAAATGAAAAAAAAGTTATCTGGAATAGTTTGGTTTTCTGTTTCTGTCCTACTTTTGGACCTAAATAACGGGAAAAAAGAAAAAAAGTTATCTGAAATATTTTGGTTTCCTGTTTTAGTCCTTATTTTACACCTAAATAAAGGGAAAAAAGAAAAAAAAAGTTATTTGAAATATTTTGGTTTTCTGTTTTTGTCCTTATTTTACACCAAAAAAACATGAAATAAGGAAAAAAAATACCTGAAATATTTTGGTTTTCTGTTTTTGTCCTTATTTTACACCGAAATAACGAGAAAAAAGAAAAAAAAAGTTATCTGAAATATTTTGGTTTCTGTTTTTGTCTTTATTTTTCACTTAAATAACGGAAAAAAGAAAAAAAAAAAAAAATTTGAAATATTTTGGTTTTGTCTTCATTTTTCACTTAAATAAGGAGATAAAAGAAAAAAAAGTTATGTGAAATATTTTGGTTTTCTGTTTTTGTCCTTATTTTACACCTAAATAACTGGAAAAATGAAAAAAAAGTAATCTGAAATATTTTGGTTTTCTGTTTCTGTTCTACTTTTGGACCTAAATAACGGGAAAAAAGAAAAAAAAGTTATCTGAAATATTTTGGTTTTCTGTTTTTGTCCTTATTTTACACATAAATAAAGAGAAAAAAGAAAAAAAGGTTATATGGAATAGTTTGGTTTCCTATTTTTGTCCTTATTTTACACCTAAATAACTGGAAAAATGAAAAAAAAGTAATCTGAAATATTTTGGTTTTCTGTTTCTGTTCTACTTTTGGACCTAAATAACGGGAAAAAAGAAAAAAAAGTTATCTGAAATATTTTGGTTTTCTGTTTTTGTCCTTATTTTACACATAAATAAAGAGAAAAAAGAAAAAAAGGTTATATGGAATAGTTTGGTTTCCTATTTTTGTCCTTATTTTACACCGAAATAACGGGAAAAATGAAAAAAAAAGTAATCTGAAATATTATGGTTTTCTGTTTTTGTCCTTATTTTACACCTAAATAAAGGGAAAAAAGAAAAAAAGTTATCTGAAATATTTTGGTTTCTGTTTTTGTCTTTATTTTTCAGTTAAATAACTGGAAAAAAGAAAAAAAAAGTTATCTAAAATATTTTGGCTTTTGTCTTTATTTTTCACTTAAATAACGAGAAAAAAGAAAAAAAGGTTATGTGAACTATTTTGGTTTTCTGTTTTTCTCCTTATTTTACACCTAAATAACGGGAAAAATGGAAAAAAAAGTTATCTCAAATATTTTGGTTTTCTGTTTCTGTCCTTATTTTGCACGTAAATAACGGGAAAAAAGAAAAAGAAGTTATCTGGAATAGTTTGGTTTTCTCTTTTTGTCCTAATTTTATACCTAAATAACGGGAAAAAAGAAAAAAAAGGTTATCTGGAATATTTTGGTTTTCTGTTTTTGTTTTTATTTTGCACCTAAATAACGGGAAAAAGAAAAATAAGTTATTTGAAATATTTTGGTTTTCTGTTTTTGTCCTTATTTTACACCGAAATAACGTGTAAAATGAAAAAAAAAGTTATCTGATATATTTTGTTTTTCTGTTTTTGTCCTGATTTTGGACCTAAATAACGGGAAAAAAGAAAAAAAAAGTTATCTGAAATATTTTGGTTTTCTGTTTTTGTTTTTATTTTGCACCTAAATAACGGGAAAAAGAAAAATAAGTTATTTGAAATATTTTGGTTTTCTGTTTTTGTCCTTATTTTGCACCTAAAAAGGGGAAAGGGGAAAGAAGAATAAAAAGTTATCTGGAATAGTTTGGTTTTCTGTTTTTGTCCTTATTTTACACCTAAAAAACGGGAAATAAGGAAAAAAAATACCTGAAATATTTTGGTTTTCTGTTTTTGTCCTCATTTTACACCTAAATAAAGGGAAAAAAGAAAAAAAAAGTTATCTGAAATATTTTGGTTTCTGTTTTTGTCTTTATTTTTCACTTAAATAACGGGGGAAAAAAAAAAGTTATCTGAAATATTTTGGTTCTCTGTTTTTGTCCTTATTTTACACCGAAATAACGGGAAAAAAGAAAAAAAGGTTATGTGAAATATTTTGGTTTTCAGTTTTTGTCCTAATTTTACACCAAAATAACTGGAAAAAAGAAAAAAAAGGTTATCTGGAATAGTTTGGTTTTCTGTTTTAGTCCTTATTTTACACCGAAATAACGGGTAAAATGAAAAACAAAGTTATCTGATATATTTTGTTTTTCTGTTTTTGTCCTGATTTTGGACCTAAATAACGGGAAAAAAGAAAAAAAAAGTTATCTGAAATATTTTGGTTTTCTGTTTTTGTTTTTATTTTGCACCTAAATAACGGGGAAAAGAAAAATAAGTTATTTGAAATATTTTGGTTTTCTGTTTTTGTCCTTATTTTGCACCGAAATAACGGGTAAAATGAAAAACAAAGTTATCTGATATATTTTGTTTTTCTGTTTTTGTCCTGATTTTGGACCTAAATAACGGGAAAAAAGAAAAAAAAAGTTATCTCAAATATTTTGGTTTTCTGTTTTTGTCCTTATTTTGCACGTAAATAACGGGAAAAAAGAAAAAAAGGTTATGTGAAATATTTTGGTTTTCTGTTTTTCTCCTTATTTTACACCTAAATAACGGGAAAAATGGAAAAAAAAGTTATCTCAAATATTTTGGTTTTCTGCTTTTGTCCTTATTTTGCACGTAAATAACGGGAAAAAAGAAAAAGAAGTTATCTGGAATAGTTTGGTTTTCTGTTTTTGTCCTAATTTTATACCTAAATAACGGGAAAAAAGAAAAAAAAGGTTATCTGGAATAGTTTGGTTTTCTGTTTTTGTCCTTATTTTACACCGAAATAACGTGTAAAATGAAAAACAAAGTTATCTGATATATTTTGTTTTTCTGTTTTTGTCCTGATTTTGGACCTAAATAACGGGAAAAAAGAAAAAAAAAGTTATCTGAAATATTTTGGTTTTCTGTTATTGTTTTTATTTTGCACCTAAATAACGGGAAAAAGAAAAATAAGTTATTTGAAATATTTTGGTTTTCTGTTTTTGTCCTTATTTTGCACCTAAAAAGGGGAAAGGGGAAAGAAGAATAAAAAGTTATCTGGAATAGTTTGGTTTTCTGTTTTTGTCCTTATTTTACACCAAAAAAACTGGAAAAAAGAAAAAAAAGGTTATCTGGAATAGTTTGGTTTTCTGTTTTAGTCCTTATTTTACACCGAAATAACGGGTAAAATGAAAAACAAAGTTATCTGATATATTTTGTTTTTCTGTTTTTGTCCTGATTTTGGACCTAAATAACGGGAAAAAAGAAAAAAAAAGTTATCTGAAATATTTTGGTTTTCTGTTTTTGTTTTTATTTTGCACCTAAATAACGGGAAAAATAAAAATAAGTTATTTGAAATATTTTGGTTTTTTGTCCTTATTTTGCACCTAAAAACGGGAAAGAAGGAATAAAAAGTAATCTGAAATATTTTGGTTTTCTGTTTCTGTCCTTATGTTACACCTAAATAACGGGAAAAAAGAAAACAACAGTTATCTGAAATATTTTGGTTTTCTCTTTTTGTCTTTATTTTTCACTGAAATAACGGGAAAAAAGAAAAAAAAAGTTATCTCAAATATTTTGGTTTTCTGTTTTTGTCCTTATTTTGCACGTAAATAACGGGAAAAAAGAAAAAAAAGTTATCTGGAATAGTTTGGTTTTCTGTTTTTGTGCTTATTTTACACCTAAAAAACGGGAAATAAGGGAAAAAAATACTTGAAATATTTTGGTTTTCTGTTTTTGTCCTCATTTTACACCTAAATAACGGGAAAAAAGAAAAAAAAAGTTATCTGAAATATTTTGGTTTCTGTTTTTGTCTTTATTTTTACTTAAATAACGGGAAAAAAGAAAAAAAAAGTAATCTGAAATATTTTGGTTCTCTGTTTTTGTCCTTATTTTACACCTAAATAACGGGAAAAAAGAAAAAAAAAATACCTGAAATATTTTGGCTTTCTGTTTTTGTCCTTATTTAGCACCTAAATAACGGGAAAAAAGAAAAAAAAGTTATCTGAAATATTTTGGTTTTCTGTTTTTGTCCTAACTTTACACCTAAATAACGGGAAAAGAGAAAAAAAAGTTATCTGAAATATTTTGGTTTTCTGTTTTTGTCCTTATTTTACACCTAAGAAATGGGATATAAGGAAAAAAAAATACCTAAAATATTTTGGCTTTCTGTTTTTGTTTTATTTAGCACCTAAATAACGGGAAAAAAGAAAAAAAAGTTATTTGAAATATTTTGGTTTTCTGTTTTTGTCCTAACTTTACACCTAAATAACGGGAAAAAAGAATAAAAAATACCTGAAATATTTTGGCTTTTTGTTTTTGTTCTTATTTAGCACCTAAATAACGGGAAAAAAGAAAAAAAAGTTATCTGGAATAGTTTGGTTTTCTGTTTCTGTCCTGCTTTTGGACCTAAATAACGGGAAAAAAAAAAGTTATCTGAAATATTTTGGTTTTCTGTTTTTGTCTTTATTTTTCACTTAAATACTGGCAAAAAAAAAAAAAAGTTATCTGAAATATTTAGTGTTTCTGTTTTTGTGCTTATTTTACACTTAAATAACGGGAAAAAAGAAAAAAAAATTGTCTGAAATATTTTGGTTTTCTGTTTTTGTTGTTATTTTACACCTAAATAACGGGAAAAAAGAAAAAAAAGATATCTGAAATATTTTGGTTTTCTGTTTTCGTACTTATTTTGCACCTAAATAAGGGGAAAAAAGATAAAAAAGTTATTTGAAATATTTTGGCTTTTTTTTTTTGCGCTTATTTTACATCTAAATAACGGGAAAAAAGAAAAAAAAATTATCTGAAATATTTTGGTTTTCTGATTTTGTCCTTATTTTACACCTAAATAACGGGAAAAAAGAAAAGGAAAGTTATCTGAAATATTTTGGTTTTCTGTTTTTGTCGTTATTTTACACCTAAATAACGGGAAAAAAGAAAACAACAGGTATCTGAAATATTTTATATTTCTGTTTTTGTCTTTATTTTTCACTTAACGGGAAAAAAGAAAAAAAAATTATCTGCAATATTTTGGTTTTCTGTTTTTGTCCTTATTTTACACCTAAATAACGGGAAAAAAGAAAAAAAAGTTATCTGAAATATTTTGGTTTTCTGTTTTTGTCCTTATTTTACACCTAAATAACGGGAAAAAAGAAAAGGAAAGTTATCTGAAATATTTTGGTTTTCTGTTTTTGTCTTTATTTTTCACTTAAATAACGGAAAAAAGGAAAAAAAAAATAATCTGAAATATTTTGGTTTTCTGTTTTTGTCCTTATTTTACACCTAACTAACAGCAAAAAAGAAAAAAAAAGTTATCTGAAATACTTTGGTTTTCAGTTTTTGTCCTTATTTTGCACCTAAATAACGGGAAAAAAGAAAAAAAAAGTTATCTGGAATAGTTTGGTTTTCTGTTTTTGTCCTAATTTTGCACCTAAAAAACGGGAAATAAGGAAAAAAAAAGTTATCTGAAATATTTTGGTTTCTGTTTTTGTCTTTATTTTTCACTTAAATAACGGGAAAAAAGAAAAAAAAAGTTATCTGAAATATTTTGGTTTTTGTCTTTATTTTCCACTTAAATAACGAGAAAAAAGAAAGAAAAGGTTATGTGAAATATTTTGGTTTTCTGTTTTTGACCTTAGTTTACACCTAAATAACGGGAAAAATGGAAAAAAAAATTATCTGATATATTTTGTTTTCTGTTTTTGTCCTAACTTTACACCTAAATAACGGGAAAAAAGAATAAAAAATACCTGAAATATTTTGGCTTTTTGTTTTTGTTCTTATTTAGCACCTAAATAACGGGAAAAAAGAAAAAAAAGTTATCTGGAATAGTTTGGTTTTCTGTTTCTGTCCTGCTTTTGGACCTAAATAACGGGAAAAAAAAAAAGTTATCTGAAATATTTTGGTTTTCTGTTTTTGTCTTTATTTTTCACTTAAATACTGGAAAAAAGAAAAAAAAAAGTTATCTGAAATATTTAGTGTTTCTGTTTTTGTGCTTATTTTACACCTATATAACGGGGAAAAAAGAAAAAAAAATTGTCTGAAATATTTTGGTTTTCTGTTTTTGTTGTTATTTTACACCTAAATAACGGGAAAAAAGAAAAAAAAGATATCTGAAATATTTTGGTTTTCTGTTTTCGTACTTATTTTGCACCTAAATAAGGGGAAAAAAGATAAAAAAGTTATTTGAAATATTTTGGTTTTCTGTTTTTGTCGTTATTTTACACCTAAATAACGGGAAAAAAGAAAACAACAGTTATCTGAAATATTTTATATTTCTGTTTTTGTCTTTATTTTTCACTTAACGAGAAAAAAGAAAAAAAAATTATCTGAAATATTTTGGTTTTCTGTTTTTGTCCTTATTTTACACCTAAATAACGGGAAAAAAGAAAAGGAAAGTTATCTGAAATATTTTGGTTTTCTGTTTTTGTCTTTATTTTTCACTTAAATAACGGAAAAAAGGAAAAAAAAAGTAATCTGAAATATTTTGGTTTTCTGTTTTTGTCCTTATTTTACACCTAAATAACGGGAAAAAAGAAAAGGAAAGTTATCTGAAATATTTTGGTTTTCTGTTTTTGTCTTTATTTTTCACTTAAATAACGGAAAAAAGGAAAAAAAAGTAATCTGAAATATTTTGGTTTTCTGTTTTTGTCCTTATTTTACACCTAACTAACAGCAAAAAAGAAAAAAAAAGTTATCTGAAATACTTTGGTTTTCTGTTTTTGTCCTTATTTTGCACCTAAATAACGGGAAAAAAGAAAAAAAAAGTTATCTGGAATAGTTTGGTTTTCTGTTTTTGTCTTAATTTTACACCTAAATAAGGGGAAAAAAGAAAAAAAATTATCTGAAATATTTTGGTTTTCTGTTTTTGCGCTTATTTTACATCTAAATAACGGGAAAAAAGAAAAAAAAATTATCTGAAATATTTTGGTTTTCTGATTTTGTCCTTATTTTACACCTAAATAACGGGAAAAAAGAAAAGGAAAGTTATCTGAAATATTTTGGTTTTCTGTTTTTGTCGTTATTTTACACCTAAATAACGGGAAAAAAGAAAACAACAGTTATCTGAAATATTTTATATTTCTGTTTTTGTCTTTATTTTTCACTTAACGGGAAAAAAGAAAAAAAAATTATCTGCAATATTTTGGTTTTCTGTTTTTGTCCTTATTTTACACCTAAATAACGGGAAAAAAGAAAAAAAAGTTATCTGAAATATTTTGGTTTTCTGTTTTTGTCCTTATTTTACACCTAAATAACGGGAAAAAAGAAAAGGAAAGTTATCTGAAATATTTTGGTTTTCTGTTTTTGTCTTTATTTTTCACTTAAATAACGGAAAAAAGGAAAAAAAAAGTAATCTGAAATATTTTGGTTTTCTGTTTTTGTCCTTATTTTACACCTAACTAACAGCAAAAAAGAAAAAAAAAGTTATCTGAAATACTTTGGTTTTCTGTTTTTGTCCTTATTTTGCACCTAAATAACGGGAAAAAAGAAAAAAAAAGTTATCTGGAATAGTTTGGTTTTCTGTTTTTGTCTTAATTTTACACCTAAATAAGGGGAAAAAAGAAAAAAAATTATCTGAAATATTTTGGTTTTCTGTTTTTGCCCTTATTTTGCACCTAAAAAACGGGAAATAAGGAAAAAAAATACCTGAAATATTTTGGTTTTCTTTTTTTGTCCTTATTTTACAACTAAATAACGGGAAAAAGAAAAAAACAGTTATCTGAAATATTTTGGTTTCTGTTTTTGTCTTTATTTTTCACTTAAATAACGGGAAAAAAGAAAAAAAAAGTTATCTGAAATATTTTGGTTTTTGTCTTTATTGTCCACTTAGATAACGAGAAAAAAGAAAGAAAAGGTTATGTGAAATATTTTGGTTTTCTGTTTTTGTCCTTAGTTTACACCTAAATAACGCGAAAAATGGAAAAAAAAATTATCTGATTTATTTTGTTTTCTGTTTTTGTCCTTATTTTGCACCTAAATAACGGGAAAAAAGGAAAAAAAAGTTATCTGAAATATTTTGGTTTTCTGTTTTTGTTTTTATTTCGCACCTAAATAACGGGAAAAAGAAAAATTAGTTATTTGAAATATTTTGGTTTTCTGTTTTTGTCCTTATTTTGCACCTAAATAACGGGAAAAAAGAAAAAAACAGGTTATCTGGAATAGTTTGGTTTTCTGTGTTTGTTCTTATTTTACACCGAAATAACGGGAAAAATGAAAAAAAAAGTAATCTGAAATATTTTGGTTTTCTGTTTCTGTCCTACTTTTGGACCTAAATAACGGGAAAAAAGAAAAAAGTTATCTGAAATATTTTGGTTTCCTGTTTTTGTCCTTATTTTACACCTAAATAAAGGGAAAAAAGAAAAAAAGTTATCTGAAATATTTTGGTTTTCTGTTTTTGTCCTTATTTTACACCAAAAAAACATGAAATAAGGAAAAAAAATACCTGCAATATTTTGGTTTTCTGTTTTTGTCCTTATTTTACACCGAAATAACGAGAAAAAAGAAAAAAAAAGTTATCTGAAATATTTTGGTTTCTGTTTTTGTCTTTATTTTTCACTTAAATAACGGAAAAAAGAAAAAAAAAAAAATTTGAAATATTTTGGTTTTGTCTTCATTTTTCACTTAAATAAGGAGATAAAAGAAAAAAAAGTTATGTGAAATATTTTGGTTTTCTGTTTTTGTCCTTATTTTACACCTAAATAACTGGAAAAATGAAAAAAAAGTAATCTGAAATATTTTGGTTTTCTGTTTCTGTTCTACTTTTGGACCTAAATAACGGGAAAAAAGAAAAAAAAGTTATCTGAAATATTTTGGTTTTCTGTTTTTGTCCTTATTTTACACATAAATAAAGAGAAAAAAGAAAAAAAGGTTATATGGAATAGTTTGGTTTCCTATTTTTGTCCTTATTTTACACCGAAATAACGGGAAAAATGAAAAAAAAAGTAATCTGAAATATTTTGGTTTTCTGTTTCTGTTCTACTTTTGGACCTAAATAACGGGAAACAAGAAAAAAAAGTTATCTGAAATATTATGGTTTTCTGTTTTTGTCCTTATTTTACACCTAAATAAAGGGAAAAAAGAAAAAAAGTTATCTGAAATATTTTGGTTTCTGTTTTTGTCTTTATTTTTCAGTTAAATAACTGGAAAAAAGAAAAAAAAAGTTATCTAAAATATTTTGGCTTTTGTCTTTATTTTTCACTTAAATAACGAGAAAAAAGAAAAAAAGGTTATGTGAAATATTTTGGTTTTCTGTTTTTCTCCTTATTTTACACCTAAATAACGGGAAAAATGGAAAAAAAAGTTATCTCAAATATTTTGGTTTTCTGTTTTTGTCCTTATTTTGCACGTAAATAACGGGAAAAAAGAAAAAGAAGTTATCTGGAATAGTTTGGTTTTCTGTTTTTGTCCTAATTTTATACCTAAATAACGGGAAAAAAGAAAAAAAAGGTTATCTGGAATAGTTTGGTTTTCTGTTTTTGTCCTTATTTTACACCGAAATAACGTGTAAAATGAAAAAAAAAGTTATCTGATATATTTTGTTTTTCTGTTTTTGTCCTGATTTTGGACCTATATAACGGGAAAAAAGAAAAAAAAAGTTATCTGAAATATTTTGGTTTTCTGTTTTTGTTTTTATTTTGCACCTAAATAACGGGAAAAAGAAAAATAAGTTATTTGAAATATTTTGGTTTTCTGTTTTTGTCCTTATTTTGCACCTAAAAAGGGGAAAGGGGAAAGAAGAATAAAAAGTTATCTGGAATAGTTTTGTTTTCTGTTTTTGTCCTTATTTTACACCTAAAAAACGGGAAATAAGGAAAAAAAATACCTGAAATATTTTGGTTTTCTGTTTTTGTCCTCATTTTACACCTAAATAAAGGGAAAAAAGAAAAAAAAAGTTATCTGAAATATTTTGGTTTCTGTTTTTGTCTTTATTTTTCACTTAAATAACGGGGAAAAAAAAAAAGTTATCTGAAATATTTTGGTTCTCTGTTTTTGTCCTTATTTTACACCGAAATAACGGGAAAAAAGAAAAAAAGGTTATGTGAAATATTTTGGTTTTCAGTTTTTGTCCTAATTTTACACCAAAATAACTGGAAAAAAGAAAAGGAAAGTTATCTGAAATATTTTGGTTTTCTGATTTTGTCCTTATTTTACACCTAAATAACAGGAAAAAACAAAAAAAAGTTATCTGAAATATTTTGGTTTTCTCTTTTTGTCTTTATTTTTCACTTAAATACTGGGAAAAGAGAAAAAAAAAGTTATCTGAAATATTTAGGGTTTCTGTTTTCGTCCTTATTTTGCACCTAAATAAGGGGAAAAAAGATAAAAAAGTTATTTGAAATATTTTGGCTTTCTCTTTTTGTGCCTATTTTACATCTAAATAACGGGAAAAAAAGGAAAAAAAAGTTATCTGAAATATTTTGGTTTTCTGTTTTTTTCCTTATGTTACACCTAAATAACTGGAAAAAGAAAAAAATTATCTGAAATATTTTGGTTTTCTGTTTCTGTTCTACTTTTGGACCTAAATAACGGGAAAAAAGAAAAAAAAGTTATCTGAAATATTTTGGTTTTCTGTTTTTGTCGTTATTTTACACCGAAATAAAGGGAAAAATGAAAAAAAAAGTTATCTGATATATTTTGTTTTTCTGTTTTTGTCCTGATTTTGGACCTAAATAACGGGAAAAAAGAAAAAAAAAGTTATCTGAAATATTTTGGTTTTCTGATTTTGTTTTTATTTTTCACTTAAATAACAGGAAAAAAAAAAAAGTTATCTGAAATATTTTGGTTTTCTGTTTTTGTCCTTATTTTACACCTAAATAACGGGAAAAAGGAAAAAAAAATAATCTGAAATATTTTGGTTTTCTGTTTTTGTCCTTATTTTGCACCTAAATAAAGGGAAAAAAGAAAAAAAAGTTAGTTATCTGAAATATTTTGGTTTTGTCTTTATTTTTCACTGAAATAACGGGAAAAAAGAAAAAAAAATACTTGAAATATTTTGGTTTTCTGTTTTTGTCCTTATTTTACACCTAAATAACGGGAAAAAAGAAAAAAAAAGTTATCTGAAATATTTTGGTTTCTGTTTTTTCTTCATTTTTCACTTAAATAGCGGAAAAAAAGAAAAAAAAAGTTATTTGAAATATTTTGGTTTTCTGTTTTTGTCTTTATTTTTCACTTAAATAACGAGAAAAAAGAAAAAAAAGGTTATGTGAAATATTTTGGTTTTCTGTTTTTGTCCTTATTTTACACCTAAATAAAGGGAAAAATGGGAAAAAAATTTTCTGAAATATTTTGGTTTTCTCTTTTTGTCCTTATTTTACACCGAAATAACGAGAAAAAAGAAAAAAAAAGTTATCTGAAATATTTTGGTTTCTGTTTTTGTCTTTATTTTTCACTTAAATACTGGGAAAAAAGAAAAAAAAAAGTTATCTGAAATATTTAGGGTTTCTGTTTTGGTGCTTATTTTACACCTAAATAACGGGAAAAAAGAAAAAAAAATTGTCTGAAATATTTTGGTTTTCTGTTTTTGTCGTTATTTTACACCTAAATAACGGGAAAAAAGAAAAAAAAGATATCTGAAATATTTTGGTTTTCTGTTTTCGTCCTTATTTTGCACTTAAATAAGGGGAAAAAAGATAAAAAAGTTATTTGAAAATTTTGGCTTTCTCTCTTTGTGCTTATTTTACAACTAAAAAACGGGAAAAAAGAAAAAAAAATTGTCTGAAATATTTTGGTTTTCTGTTTTTGTCGTTATTTTACACCTAAATAACGGGAAAAAAGAAAAAAAAGTTATCTGGAATAGTTTGGTTTTCTGTTTCTGTCCTGCTTTTGGACCTAAATAACGGGAAAAAAGAAAAAAAAGTTATCTGAAATATTTTGGTTTTCTGTTTTTGTCTTTATTTTTCACTTAAATACTGGGAAAAAAGAAAAAAAAAAGTTATCTGAAATATTTAGGGTTTCTGTTTTCGTCCTTATTTTGCACCTAAATAAGGGGAAAAAAGATAAAAAAGTTATTTGAAAATTTTGGCTTTCTCTCTTTGTGCTTATTTTACAACTAAAAAACGGGAAAAAAGAAAAAAAAATTGTCTGAAATATTTTGGTTTTCTGTTTTTGTCGTTATTTTACACCTAAATAACGGGAAAAAAGAAAAAAAAGATATCTGAAATATTTTGGTTTTCTGTTTTCGTCCTTATTTTGCACTTAAATAAGGGGAAAAAAGATAAAAAAGTTATTTGAAAATTTTGGCTTTCTCTCTTTGTACTTATTTTACAACTAAAAAACGGGAAAAAAGAAAAAAAAATTGTCTGAAATATTTTGGTTTTCTGTTTTTGTCGTTATTTTACACCTAAATAACGGGAAAAAAGAAAAAAAAGTTATCTGGAATAGTTTGGTTTTCTGTTTCTGTCCTGCTTTTGGACCTAAATAACGGGAAAAAAGAAAAAAAAGTTATCTGAAATATTTTGGTTTTCTGTTTTTGTCTTTATTTTTCACTTAAATACTGGGAAAAAAGAAAAAAAAAAGTTATCTGAAATATTTAGGGTTTCTGTTTTCGTCCTTATTTTGCACCTAAATAAGGGGAAAAAAGATGAAAAAGTTATTTGAAATATTTTCTCTTTCTCTTTTTGTGCTTATTTTACATCTAAATAACGGGAAAAAAGAAAAAAAAATTATCTGAAATATTTTGGTTTTCTGTTTTTGTCCTTATTTTACACCTAAATAACGGGAAAAAAGAAAAGGAAAGTTATCTGAAATATTTTGGTTTTCTGTTTTTGTCTTTATTTTTCACTTAAATAACGGACAAAAGGAAAAAAAAGTTATCTCAAAAATTTTGGTTTTCTGTTTTTGTCCTTATTTTGCACCTAAATAACGGGAAAAAAGAAAAAAAAATTATCTGAAATATTTTGGTTTTCTGTTTTTGTCCTTATTTTGCACCTAAAAAACGGGATATAAGGAAAAAAAATACCTGAAATATTTTGGTCTTCTGTTTTTGTCCTTATTTTACACCGAAATAACGAGAAAAAAGAGAAAAAAAAGTTATCTGAAATATTTTGGTTTCTGTTTTTGTCTTTATTTTTCACTTAAATAACGGGAAAAAAGAAAAAAAAAGTTATCTGAAATATTTTGATTTTTGTCTTTATATTTCACTTAAATAAAGAGAAAAAAGAAAAAAAAGGTTATGTGAAATATTTTGGTTTTCTGTTTTTGTCCTTATTTTACACCTAAATAACGGGAAAAATGAAAAAAAGTAATCTGAAATATTTTGGTTTTCTGTTTCTGTTCTAAAGTAATCTGAAATATTTGGGTTTTCTGTTTCTGTTCTAATTTGAAATATTTTGGTTTTCTGTTTCTGTTCTACTTTTGGACCTAAATAACGGGAAAAAAGAAAAAAAAGTTATCTGAAATATTTTGGTTTTCTGTTTTTGTTTTTATTTTGTACCTAAATAACGGGAAAAAGAAAAATAATTTATTAGAAATATTTTGGTTTTCTGTTTTTGTCCTTATTTTGCACCTAAATAACGGGAAAAAAGAAAAAAAGGTTATCTGGAATAGTTTGGTTTTCTATTTTTGTCCTTATTTTACACCGAAATAACAGGAAAAATGAAAAAAAAAAGTAATCTGAAATATTTTGGTTTTCTGTTTCTGTTCTACTTTTGGACCTAAATAACGGGAAAAAAGAAAAAAAAGTTATCTGAAATATTTTGGTTTTCTGTTTTTGTCCTTATTGTACACCTAAATAAAGGGAAAAAAGAAAAAAAGTTATCTGAAATATTTTGGTTTCTGTTTTTGTCTTTATTTTTCAGTTAAATAACTGAAAAAAAGAAAAAAAAAGGTATCTGAAATATTTTGGTTTTTGTCTTTATTTTTCACTTAAATAACGAGAAAAAAGAAAAAAAAGGTTATGTGAAATATTTTGGTTTTCTGTTTTTCTCCTTATTTTACACCTAAATAACGGGCAATATGGAAAAAAAATTATGTGAAATATTTTGTTTTCTGTTTTTGTCCTTATTTTGCACCTAAATAACGGGAAAAAAAGTTATCTGAAATATTTTGGTTTTCTGTTTTTGTCCTAATTTTACACCTAAATAACAGGAAAAAAGAAAAAAAAGTTATCTGGAATAGTTTGGTTTTCTGTTTTTGTCTTTATTTTACACCTAAAAAACGAGAAATAAGGAAAAAAAAATACCTGAAATATTTTGTTTTCTGTTTTTGTCCTTATTTTGCACCTAAATAACGGGAAAAAAAGTTATCTGAAATATTTTGGTTCTCTGTTTTTGTCATTATTTTACACCGAAATAACGGGAAAAATTAAAAAAAAAGTTATCTGATATATTTTGTTTTTCTGTTTTTGTCCTGATTTTGGACCTAAATAACGGGAAAAAAGAAAAAAAAAGTTATCTGAAATATTTTGGTTTTCTGATTTTGTTTTTATTTTTCACTTAAATAACGGGAAAAAAGAAAAAAAAAGTTATCTGAAATATTTTGGTTTTCTGTTTTTGTCCTTATTTTACACCTAAATGACGGGAAAAAAGAAAAAAAAATTATCTGAAATATTTTGGTTTTCTGTTTTTGTCCTTATTTTGCACCTAAATAAAGGTAAAAAGAAAAAAAGTTATCTGAAATATTTTGGTTTCTGTTTTTGTTTTTATTTTTCACTTAAATAACGGGAAAAAAGAAAAAAAAGTTATCTGAAATATTTTGGTTTTCTGTTTTTGTCCTTATTTTACACCTAAATAACGGAAAAAAAGAAAAAAAAATTATCTGAAATATTTTGGTTTTCTGTTTTTGTCCTTATTTTGCACCTAAATAAAGGTAAAAAAGAAAAAAAGTTATCTGATATATTTTGTTTTTCTGTTTTTGTCCTGATTTTGGACCTAAATAACGGGAAAAAAGAAAAAAAAAGTTATCTGAAATATTTTGGTTTTCTGATTTTGTTTTTATTTTTCACTTAAATAACGGGAAAAAAGAAAAAAAAAGTTATCTGAAATATTTTGGTTCTCTGTTTTTGTCATTATTTTACACCGAAATAACGGGAAAAATGAAAAAAAAGTTATCTTATATATTTTGTTTTTCTGTTTTTGTCCTGATTTTGGACCTAAATAACGGGAAAAAAGAAAAAAAAAGTTATCCGTAATATTTTGGTTTTCTGTTTTTGTCCTTATTTTACACCTAAATAAAGGGGAAAAAAAAAGAAGTTATCTGAAATATTTTGGTTTCTGTTTTTGTCTTTATTTTTCAGTTAAATAACGGAAAAAAAAAAAAAAAAATTTATCTGAAGTATTTTGGTTTTTGTCTTTATTTTTCACTTAAATAACGAGAAAAAAGAAAAAAAAGGTTATGTGAAATATTTTAGTTTTCTGTTTTTCTCCTTATTTTACACCTAAATAACGGGGAAAATGGAAAAAAAAATTATCTGAAATACTTTGTTTTCTGTTTTGTCCTTATTTTGCACCTTAATAACGGGAAAAAAAGGAAAAAAAGGTTATCTGGAATAGTTTGGTTTTCTGTTTTTGTCCATATTTTACACCGAAATAACGGGTAAAATGAAAAAAAAAGTTATCTGATATATTTTGTTTTTCTGTTTTTGTCCTGATTATGGACCTAAATAACGGGAAAAAAGAAAAAAAAAGTTATCTGAAATATTTTGGTTTTCTGTTTTTGTTTTTATTTTGCACCTAAATAACGGGAAAAAGAAAAATAAGTTATTTGAAATATTTTGGTTTTCGGTTTTTGTCCTTATTTTGCACCTAAAAACGGGAAAGAAGGAATAAAAAGTTATCTGAAATATTTTGGTTTCTGTTTTTGTCTTTATTTTTCACTTAAATAACGGGAAAAAAGAAAAAAAAGTAATCTGAAATATTTTGGTTTTTGTCTTTATTTTTCACTTAGATAACGAGAAAAAAGAAAAAAAAGGTTATGTGAAATATTTTGGTTTTCCGTTTTTCTCCTTATTTTACACCTAAATAACGGGAAAATGGAAAAAAAATTATCTGAAATATTTTGTTTTCTGTTTTTGTCCTTATTTTGCACCTAAATAACGGGAAAAAAAGGTTATCTGGAATAGTTTGGTTTTCTGTTTTTGTCCATATTTTACACCGAAATAACGGGTAAAATGAAAAAAAAAGTTATCTGATATATTTTGTTTTTCTGTTTTTGTCCTGATTATGGACCTAAATAACGGGAAAAAAGAAAAATAAGTTATTTGAAATATTTTGGTTTTCGGTTTTTGTTTTTATTTTGCACCTAAATAACGGGAAAAAGGAAAAAAAGTTATCTGAAATATTTTGGTTTTCTGTTTTTGTCCTAATTTTACACCTAAATAAAGGGAAAAAAGAAAAGAAGTTATCTGAAATATTTTGGTTTCTGTTTTTGTCTTTATTTTTCAGTTAAATAACGGAAAAAAAGAAAAAAAAATTTATCTGAAATATTTTGGTTTTTGTCTTTATTTTTCACTTAAATAACGAGAAAAAAGAAAAAAAAGGTTATGTGAAATATTTTGGTTTTCTGTTTTTCTCCTTATTTTACACCTAAATAACGGGAAAAATGGAAAAAAAAATTATCTGAAATATTTTGTTTTCTGTTTTTGTCCTTATTTTGCACCTAAATAACGGGAAAAAAAGGAAAAAAAGGTTATCTGGAATAGTTTGGTTTTCTGTTTTTGTCCATATTTTACACCGAAATAACGGGTAAAATGAAAAAAAAAGTTATCTGATATATTTTGTTTTTCTGTTTTTGTCCTGATTATGGACCTAAATAACGGGAAAAAAGAAAAAAAAAGTTATCTGAAATATTTTGGTTTTCTGTTTTTGTTTTTATTTTGCACCTAAATAACGGGAAAAAGAAAAATAAGTTATTTGAAATATTTTGGTTTTCGGTTTTTGTCCTTATTTTGCACCTAAAAACGGGAAAGAAGGAATAAAAAGTTATCTGAAATATTTTGGTTTCTGTTTTTGTCTTTATTTTTCACTTAAATAACGGGAAAAAAGAAAAAAAAGTAATCTGAAATATTTTGGTTTTTGTCTTTATTTTTCACTTAGATAACGAGAAAAAAGAAAAAAAAGGTTATGTGAAATATTTTGGTTTTCCGGTTTTCTCCTTATTTTACACCTAAATAACGGGAAAATGGAAAAAAAATTATCTGAAATATTTTGTTTTCTGTTTTTGTCCTTATTTTGCACCTAAATAACGGGAAAAAAAGTTATCTGAAACATTTTGGTTTTCTGTTTTTGTCCTAATTTTACACTTAAATAACAGGAAAAAAGAAAAAAAAGTTATCTGGAATAGTTTGGTTTTCTGTTTTTGTCTTTATTTTACACCTAAAAAACGAGAAATAAGGAAAAAAAAATACCTGAAATATTTTGTTTTCTGTTTTTGTTCTTATTTTGCACCTAAATAACGGGAAAAAAGAAAAAAAAGGTTATGTGAAATATTTTAGTTTTCTGTTTTTCTCCTTATTTTACACCTAAATAACGGGGAAAATGGAAAAAAAAATTATCTGAAATATTTTGTTTTCTGTTTTTGTCCTTATTTTGCACCTAAATAACGAGAAAAAAAGGAAAAAAAGTTATCTGAAATATTTTGGTTTTCTGTTTTTGTCCTTATTTTACACCTAAATAACGGGAAAAATTAAAAAAGTAATCTGAAATATTTTGGTTTTCTGTTTCTGTTCTAAAGTAATCTGAAATATTTTGGTTTTCTGTTTCTGTTCTAATTTGAAATATTTTGGTTTTCTGTTTCTGTTCTACTTTTGGACCTAAATAACGGGGAAAAAGAAAAAAAAGTTATCTGAAATATTTTGGTTTTCTGTTTTTGTCCTTATTTTACACCTAAATAAAGGGAAAAAAGAAAAAAAGTTATCTGAAATATTTTGGTTTCTGTTTTTGTCTTTATTTTTCAGTTAAATAATTGGAAAAAAGAAAAAAAAAGGTATCTGAAATATTTTGGTTTTTTGTCTTTATTTTTCTCTTAGATAACGAGAAAAAAGAAAAAAAAGGTTATGTGAAATATTTTGGTTTTCCGTTTTTTCTCCTTATTTTACACCTAAATAACGGGAAAATGGAAAAAAAATTATCTGAAATATTTTGTTTTCTGTTTTTGTCCTTATTTTGCACCTAAATAACGGGAAAAAAAGTTATCTGAATCATTTTGGTTTTCTGTTTTTGTCCTAATTTTACACCTAAATAACAGGAAAAAAGAAAAAAAAGTTTTCTGGAATAGTTTGGTTTTCTGTTTTTGTCTTTATTTTACACCTAAAAAACGAGAAATAAGGAAAAAAAAATACCTGAAATATTTTGTTTTCTGTTTTTGTCCTTATTTTGCACCTAAATAACGGGAAAAAAAGTTATCTGAAATATTTTGGTTTTCTGTTTTTGTCCTCATTTTACACCTAAATAACGGGAAAAAAGAAAAAAAAAGTTATCTGAAATATTTTGGTTTCTGTTTTTGTCTTTATTTTTCACTTAAATAACGGGAAAAAAGTTATCTGAAATATTTTGTTTTTCTGTTTTTGTCTTTATTTTTCAGTTAAATAACGGAAAAAAAGAAAAAAAAGGTTATGTGAAATATTTTGGTTTTCTGTTTTTCTCCTTATTTTACACCTAAATAACGGGAAAAATGGAAAAAAAAATTATCTGAAATATTTTGTTTTCTGTTTTTGTCCTTATTTTGCACCTAAATAACGGGAAAAATGAAAAAAAAAATTATCTGATATATTTTGTTTTTCTGTTTTTGTCTTTATTTTTCAGTTAAATAACGGAAAAAAAGAAAAAAAAGGTTATGTGAAATATTTTGGTTTTCTGTTTTTCTCCTTATTTTACACCTAAATAACGGGAAAAATGGAAAAAAAAATTATCTGAAATATTTTGTTTTCTGTTTTTGTCCTTATTTTGCACCTAAATAACGGGAAAAAAAGTTATCTGAAATAATTTGGTTTTCTGTTTTTGTCCTAATTTTACACCGAAATAACGGGAAAAATGGAAAAAAAAATTATCTGAAATATTTTGTTTTCTGTTTTTGTCCTTATTTTGCACCTAAATAACGGGAAAAAAAGTTATCTGAAATATTTTGGTTTTCTGTTTTTGTCCTGATTTTGGACCTAAATAACGGGAAAAAAGAAAAAAAAAGTTATCTGAAATATTTTGGTTTTCTGTTTTTGTTTTTATTTTGCACCTAAATTACGGGAAAAAGAAAAATAAGTTATTTGAAATATTTTGGTTTTCGGTTTTTGTCCTTATTTTGCACCTAAAAACGGGAAAGAAGGAATAAAAAGTAATCTGAAATATTGTGGTTTTCTGTTGCTGTCCTTATGTTACACCTAAATAACGGGAAAAAAGAAAACAACAGTTATCTGAAATATTTTGGTTTTCTCTTTTTGTCTTTGTTTTTACTGAAATAACGAGGAAAAAGAAAAAAAAGTTATGTGAAATATTTTACTTTTCTGTTTTTGTCCTTATTTTACACCTAAATAACGGGAAAATGAAAAAAAAATTATCTGAAATATTTTGTTTTCTGTTTTTGTCCTTATTTTGCACCTAAATAACGGGAAAAAAAGGAAAAAAAGTTATCTGAAATATTTTGGTTTTCTGTTTTTGTCTTAATTTTACACCTAAATAACGGAAAAAAAAAGGTTATCTGGAATAGTTTGGTTTTCTGTTTTTGTCCTTATTTTACACCGAAATAACGGGTAAAATGAAAAAAAAAGTTATCTGATATATTTTGTTTTTCTGTTTTTGTCCTGATTTTGGACCTAAATAAAGGGAAAAAAGAGAAGAAGTTATCTGAAATATTTTGTTTTCTGTTTTTGTCCTTATTTTGCACCTAAATAACGAGAAAAAAAGGAAAAAAAGTTATCTGAAATATTTTGGTTTTCTGTTTTTGTCTTAATTTTACACCTAAATAACTCAAAAAAAGAAAAAAAAGGTTATCTGGAATAGTTTGGTTTTCTGTTTTTGTCCTTATTTTACACCGAAATAACGGGTAAAATGAAAAAAAAAGTTATCTGATATATTTTGTTTTTCTGTTTTTGTCCTGATTTTGGACCTAAATAAAGGGAAAAAAGAAAAGAAGTTATCTGAAATATTTTGGTTTCTTTTTTTGTCTTTATTTTTCAGTTAAATAACGGAAAAAAAGAAAAAAAAATTTATCTGAAATATTTTGGTTTTTGTCTTTATTTTTCACTTAAATAACGAGAAAAAAGAAAAAAAAGGTTATGTGAAATATTTTGGTTTTCTGTTTTTCTCCTTATTTTACACCTAAATAACGGGAAAAATGAAAAAAAAAAATTATCTGAAATATTTTGTTTTCTGTTTTTGTCCTTATTTTGCACCTAAATAACGGGAAAAAAAGTTATCTGAAATATTTTGGTTTTCTGTTTTTGTCCTAATTTTACACCTAAATAACGGAAAAAAGAAAAAAAAGGTTATCTGGAATAGTTTGGTTTTCTGTTTTTGTCCTTATTTTACACCGAAATAACGGGTAAAATGAAAAAAAAAGTTATCTGAAATATTTTGTTTTTCTGTTTTTGTCCTGATTTTGGACCTAAATAACGGCAAAAAAGAAAAAAAGTTATCTGAAATATTTTGGTTTTCTGATTTTGTTTTTATTTTTCACTTAAATAACAGGAAAAAAGAAAAAAAATGTTATCTGAAATATTTTGGTTTTCTGTTTTTGTCCTTATTTTACACCTAAATAACGGGAAAAAAGAAAAAAAAATTATCTTAAATATTTTGGTTTTCTGTTTTTCTCCTTATTTTGCACCTAAATAACGGGAAAAAAAGGAAAAAAAAGTTATTTGAAATATTTTGCTTTTCTGTTTTTGTCTTTATTTTACACCTAAATAACGGGAAAAAAGAAAAAAAAGTTATTTGAAATATTTTGGTTTTCTGTTTTTGTCCTAACTTTACACCTAAATAACGGGAAACAAGAAAAAAAAGTTATCTGAAATATTTTGGTTTTCTGTTTTTGTCCTTATTTTACACCTAAATAACGGGAAAAAGGAAAAAAAAAGTTATCTGAAATATTTTGGTTTCTGTTTTTGTCTTCATTTTGCACTTAAATAGCGGAAAAAAAGAAAAAAAAAGTTATTTGAAATATTTTGGTTTTCTGTTTTCGTCTTTATTTTTCACTTAAATAACGAGAAAAAAGAAAAAAAAAGGTTATGTGAAATATTTTGGTTTACTGTTTTTGTCCTTATTTTACACCTAAATAACGGGAAAAATGGAAAAAAAATTATCTTAAATATTTTGGTTTTCTGTTTTTGTCCTTATTTTACACCTAAATAACGGGAAAAATGGAAAAAAAATTATCTTAAATATTTTGGTTTTCTGTTTTTGTCCTTATTTTACACCTAAATAACGGGAAAAAGGAAAAAAAAAGTTATCTGAAATATTTTGGTTTCTGTTTTTGTCTTCATTTTGCACTTAAATAGCGGAAAAAAAGAAAAAAAAAGTTATTTGAAATATTTTGGTTTTCTGTTTTCGTCTTTATTTTTCACTTAAATAACGAGAAAAAAGAAAAAAAAAGGTTATGTGAAATATTTTGGTTTACTGTTTTTGTCCTTATTTTACACCTAAATAACGGGAAAAATGGAAAAAAAATTATCTTAAATATTTTGGTTTTCTGTTTTTGTCCTTATTTTACACCTAAATAACGGGAAAAATGGAAAAAAAATTATCTTAAATATTTTGGTTTTCTGTTTTTGTCCTTATTTTGCACCTAAATAACGGGAAAAAAAGGAAAAAAAAGTTATTTGAAATATTTTGCTTTTCTGTTTTTGTCTTTATTTTACACCTAAATAACGGGAAAAAAGAAAAAAAAGTTATTTGAAATATTTTGGTTTTCTGTTTTTGTCCTAACTTTACACCTAAATAACGGGAAACAAGAAAAAAAAGTTATCTGAAATATTTTGGTTTTCTGTTTTTGTCCTTATTTTACACCTAAATAACGGGAAAAAGGAAAAAAAAAGTTATCTGAAATATTTTGGTTTCTGTTTTTGTCTTCATTTTGCACTTAAATAGCGGAAAAAAAGAAAAAAAAAGTTATTTGAAATATTTTGGTTTTCTGTTTTCGTCTTTATTTTTCACTTAAATAACGAGAAAAAAGAAAAAAAAAGGTTATGTGAAATATTTTGGTTTACTGTTTTTGTCCTTATTTTACACCTAAATAACGGGAAAAATGGAAAAAAAATTATCTTAAATATTTTGGTTTTCTGTTTTTGTCCTTATTTTGCACCTAAATAACGGGAAAAATGGAAAAAAAATTATCTTAAATATTTTGCTTTTCTGTTTTTGTCCTTATTTTGCACCTAAAAACGGGAAATAAGGAAAAAAAAGTTATTTGAAATATTTTGGTTTTCTGTTTTTGTCCTTATTTTACACCTAAATAACGGGAAAAAAGAAAAAAAAAGTTATCTGAAATATTTTGGTTTCTGTTTTTGTCTTCATTTTGCACTTAAATAGCGGAAAAAAAGAAAAAAAAAGTTATTTGAAATATTTTGGTTTTCTGTTTTCGTCTTTATTTTTCACTTAAATAACGAGAAAAAAGAAAAAAAAAGGTTATGTGAAATATTTTGGTTTACTGTTTTTGTCCTTATTTTACACCTAAATAACGGGAAAAATGGAAAAAAAATTATCTTAAATATTTTGGTTTTCTGTTTTTGTCCTTATTTTACACCTAAATAACGGGAAAAATGGAAAAAAAATTATCTTAAATATTTTGGTTTTCTGTTTTTGTCCTTATTTTGCACCTAAAAACGGGAAATAAGGAAAAAAAAGTTATTTGAAATATTTTGGTTTTCTGTTTTTGTCCTAACTTTACACCTAAATAACGGGAAAAAAGAAAAAAAAGTTATCTGAAATATTTTGGTTATCTATTTTTGTCTTTATTTTTCACTTAAATAACGGGAAAAAAGAAAAAAAAAGTTATCTGAAATATTTTGGTTATCTGTTTTTGTCTTTATTTTTCACTTAAATAACGAGAAAAAAAGATAAAAAAGGTTATATGAAATATTTTGGTTTTCTGTTTTTGTCCTTATTTTACACCGAAATAACGGGGAAAAAAAAGAAATAAGAGTTATCAGAAATATTTTGGTTTTCTGTTTTTGTCCTTATTTTACACCTAAAAAACAGGAAATAAGGCAAAAAAAATACCTGAAATTTTTTGGTTTTTTGTTTTTGTCCTTATTTTACACCTAAATAACGGGAAAAATGAAAAAAAAAGTTATCTGAAATATTTTACCTTTCTGTTTTTGTCCTTATTTAGCACCTAAATAACGGGAAAAAAGAAACAACAGTTATTTGAAATATTTTGATTTTCTGTTTTTGTCCTAACTTTACACCTAAATAACGGGAAAAGAGAAAAAAAAGTTATCTGAAATATTTTGTTTTTCTGTTTTTGTCCTTATTTTACACCTAAAAAATGGAAAATAAGGGAAAAAAAATACCTGAAATATTTTGGTTTTCTGTTTTTGTCCTTATTTTACACCTAAATAACGGGAAAAAAGAAAAAAAAAGTTATCTGAAATATTTTGGTTTCTGTTTTTGTCTTCATTTTTCACTTAAATAGCGGAAAAAAAGAAAAAAAAGTTATTTGAAATATTTTGGTTTTCTGTTTTCGTCTTTATTTTTCACTTAAATAACGAGAAAAAAGAAAAAAAAAGGTTATGTGAAATATTTTGGTTTACTGTTTTTGTCCTTATTTTACACCTAAATAACGGGAAAAATGGAAAAAAAATTATCTTAAATATTTTGGTTTTCTGTTTTTGTCCTTATTTTGCACCTAAATAACGGGAAAAAAAGTTATTTGAAATATTTTGCTTTTCTGTTTTTGTCCTTATTTACACCTAAATAACGGGAAAAATGAAAAAAAAAAGTTATTTGAAATATTTTGGTTTTCTGTTTTTGTCCTTATTTTACACCTAAAACGGGAAATAAGGAAAAAAAAATACCTGAAATATTTTGGTTTTTTGTTTTTGTTCTTATTTTACACCTAAATAACGGGAAAAAAGAAAAAAAAGTTATTTGAAATATTTTGGTTTTCTGTTTTTGTCCTAACTTTACACCTAAATAACGGGAAAAAAAAAAAAAAGTTATCTGAAATATTTTGGTTATCTATTTTTGTCTTTATTTTTCACTTAAATAACGAGAAAAAAGGAAGAGAAAAATGGGAAAAAAAATTATTGAAATATTTTAGTTTTTTGTTTTTGTCCTTATTTTGCACCTAAATAACAGGAAAAAAAGGAAAAAAAAGTTATTTGATATATTTTGGTTTTCTGTTTTTGTCCTAATTTTACACCTAAATAACGGGAAAAAATAAAAAAAAGGGTATCTGGGATAGTTGGTTTTCTGTTTTTGTCCTTATTTTACTCCGAAATAACGGGGAAAAAAAAGAAATAAGAGTTATCTGAAATATTTTGCCTTTCTGTTTTTGTCCTTATTTAGCACCTAAATAACGGGAAAAAAAGTTATTTGAAATATTTTGCTTTTCTGTTTTCGTCTTTATTTTTCACTTAAATAACGAGAAAAAAGAAAAAAAAAGGTTATGTGAAATATTTTGGTTTACTGTTTTTGTCCTTATTTTACACCTAAATAACGGGAAAAATGGAAAAAAAATTATCTTAAATATTTTGGTTTTCTGTTTTTGTCCTTATTTTGCACCTAAATAACGGGAAAAAAAGTTATTTGAAATATTTTGCTTTTCTGTTTTTGTCCTTATTTACACCTAAATAACGGGAAAAATGAAAAAAAAAAGTTATTTGAAATATTTTGGTTTTCTGTTTTTGTCCTTATTTTACACCTAAAACGGGAAATAAGGAAAAAAAAATACCTGAAATATTTTGGTTTTTTGTTTTTGTCCTTATTTTACACCTAAATACCGGGAAAAAAGAAACAACAGTTATTTGAAATATTTTGATTTTCTTTTTTTGTCCTAACTTTACACCTAAATAACGGGAAAAGAGAAAAAAAAGTTATCTGAAATATTTTGGTTATCTGTTTTTGTCTTTAATAACGAGAAAAAAAGATAAAAAAGGTAATAACGAGAAAAAAAGATAAAAAAGGTTATGTGAAATATTTTCGTTTTCTGTTTTTGTCCTTATTATACATCTAACTAACAGCAAAAAAGAAAAAAAAAGTTATCTGAAATATTTTGGTTTTCTGTTTTTGTCTTTATTTTTCACTTAAATAACGGAAAAAAGAAAAAAAAAGTAATCTGAAATATTTTGGTTTTCTGTTTTTGTCCTTATTATACATCTAAATAACAGCAAAAAAGAAAAAAAAAGTTATCTGAAATACTTTGGTTTTCTGTTTTTGTCCTAACTTTACAACTAAATAACGGGAAAAAAGAAGAAAAAGGTTATCTGGAATAGTTTGGTTTTCTGTTTTTGTCCTTATTTTACACCGAAATAACGGGAAAATGAAAAAAAAGTAATCTGAAATATTTTGCTTTTCTTTTTCTGTCCTACTTTTAGACTTAATAACGCGAACAAAGAAAAAAAAGTTATCTGAAATATTTTGGTTTTCTGTTTTTGTCCTTATTTTACACCTAAAAAACGGGAAAAAAGAAAAAAACAGTTATCTGAAATATTTTGGTTTCTGTTTTTGTCTTTATTTTTCACTTAAATAACGAGAAAAAAGAAAGAAAAAGTTATGTGAAATATTTTAGTTTTATGTTTTTGTCCTTATTTTACACCTAAATAACGGAAAAAATGGAAAAAAAAATTATCTGAAATATTTTGTTTTCTGTTTTTGTCCTTGTTTTGCACCTAAATAACGGGAAAAAAGGAAAAAAAAATTATCTGAAATATTTTGTTTTCTGTTTTTGTCCTTGTTTTGCACCTAAATAACGGGAAAAAAGGAAAAAAAAGTTATCTGAAATATTTTGGTTTTCTTGTTTTGTTTTTATTTTGCACCTAAATAACGGGAAAAAAGTAAAAAAAAAGGTTATCTGAAATAGTTTGGTTTTCTGTTTTTGTTCTTATTTTACACCGAAATAACGGGGAAAACGAAAAAAAAAAAAATCTGAAATATTTTGGTTTTCTGTTTCTGTCCTACTTTTGGACCTAAATAACGGGAAAAAAGAAAAAAAAGTTCACTGAAATATTTTGGTTTTCTGTTCTTGTCTTTATTTTACACCTAAATAAAGGGAAAAAAGAAAAAAAGTTATCTGAAATATTTTGGTTTTCTGTTTTTGTCCTTATTTTGCACCAAAAAAACGTGAAATAAGGAAAAAAAATACCTGAAATATTTTGGTTTTCTGTTTTTGTCCTTATTTTACACCGAAATAACGAGAAAAAAGAAAATAAAATTATCTGAAATATTTTGGTTTTCTGTTTCTGTTCAACTTTTGGACCTAAATAACGGGAAAAAAGAAAAAAAAGTTATCTGAAATATTTTGGTTTTCTGTTCTTGTCTTTATTTTACACCTAAATAACGGGAAAAAAGGAAAAAAAAGTTATCTGAAATATTTTGGTTTTCTGTTTTTGTTTTTATTTTGCACCTAAATAACGGAAAAAGAAAAATAAGTTATTTGAAATATTTTGGTTTTCTGTTTTTGTCCTTATTTTGCACCTAAATAACGGGAAAAAAGTAAAAAAAAAGGTTATCTGAAATAGTTTGGTTTTCTGTTTTTGTTCTTATTTTACACCGAAATAACGGGGAAAACGAAAAAAAAAAAAATCTGAAATATTTTGGTTTTCTGTTTCTGTCCTCCTTTTGGACCTAAATAACGGGAAAAAAGAAAAAAAAGTTATCTGAAATATTTTGGTTTTCTGTTCTTGTCTTTATTTTACACCTAAATAAAGGGAAAAAAGAAAAAAAAGTAATCTGAAATATTTTGTTCTCTGTTTTTGTCCTTATTTTACACCTAAATAACGGGAAAAATGAAAAAAAAAAGTAATCTGAAATATTTTGGTTTTCTGTTTTTGTCCTTATTTAGCACTTAAATAACAGGAAAAAAGAAAAAAAATTTTATCTGGAATAGTTTGGTTTTCTGTTTTTGTTCTTATTTTACCCCGAAATAACGGGAAAAATGAAAAAAAAAGTAATCTGAAATATTTTTGTTTTCTGTTTCTGTTCTACTTTTGGACCTAAATAACGGGAAAAAAGAAAAAAAAGTAATCTGAAATATTTTGGTTTCTGTTTTTGTCCTTATTTTACACCTAAATAAAGGGAAAAACGAAAAAAAGGTTATCTGGAATAGTTTGGTTTTCCGTTTTTGTCCTTATTTTACATCGACATAACGGGAAAAATGAAAAAAAAAGTAATCTGAAATATTTTGGTTTTCTGTTTTTGTTTTTATTTTGCACGTAAATAACGGGATAAAGAAAAATAAGTTATTTGAAATATTTTGGTTTTCTGTTTTTGTCCTTATTTTGCACCTAAAAACGGGAAAGAAGGAATAAAAAGTAATCTGAAATATTTTGGTTTTCTGTTTCTGTCCTTATGTTACACCTAAATAACGGGAAAAAAGAAAACAACAGTTATGTGAAATATTTTGGTTTTCTCTTTTTGTCTTTATTTTTCACTTAAATAACGGGAAAAAAGAAAAAAAAAGTTATGTCAAATATTTTGGTTTTCTGTTTTTCTCCTTATTTTGCACGTAAATAACGGGAAAAAAGAAAAAAAAGTTATCTGGAATAGTTTGGTTTTCTGTTTTTGTTCTTATTTTACACCTAAAAAACGGGAAATAAGGAAAAAAAATACCTGAAATATTTTGGTTTTCTGTTTTTGTCCTCATTTTACACCTAAATAACGGGAAAAAAGAAAAAATAAGTTATCTGAAATATTTTGGTTTCTGTTTTTGTCTTTATTTTTCACTTAAAAAAAAAGTTATCTGAAATATTTTGATTCTCTGTTTTTGTCCTTATTTTACACCGAAATAACGGGAAAAATGAAAAAAAAAGTTATCTGATATATTTTGTTTTTCTGTTTTTGTCCTAATTTTGGACCTAAATAACGGGAAAAAAGAAAAAAAAAGTTATCTGAAATATTTAGGTTTTCTGATTTTGTTTTTATTTTTCACTTAAATAACGGGAAAAAAGAAAAAAAAAGTTATCTCAAATATTTTGGTTTTCTGTTTTTGTCCTTATTTTGCACGTAAATAACGGGAAAAAAGAAAAAAAAAGGTTATCTGGAATAGTTTGGTTTTCTGTTTTTTTTACTTATTTTACACCGAAATAACCGGGAAAATGAAAAAAAAAGTAATCTGAAATATTTTGGTTTTCTGTTTCTGTCCTACTTTTGGACCTAAATAAAGGGAAAAAAGAAAAAAAGTAATCTGAAATATTTTGGTTTCTGTTTTTGTCTTTATTTTTCAGTTAAATAACGGGGAAAAAAAAAAAAAGTTATCTGAAATATTTTGGTTTTTGTCTTTATTTTTCACTTAAATAACGAGAAAAAAAAGTTATCTGAAATATTTTGGTTTTTTGGACCTAAATAACGGGAAAAAAGAAAAAAAAGTTATCTGAAATATTTTGGTTTTTGTCTTTATTTTTCACGTAAATAACGAGAAAAAAGAAAAAAAAGGTTATGTGAAATATTTTGGTTTTCTGTTTTTCTCCTTATTTTACACCTAAATAACGGGAAAAATGGAAAAAAAAATTATCTGAAATATTTTGTTTTCTGTTTTTGTACTTATTTTGCACCTAAATAACGGGAAAAAAGAAAAAAAAGGTTATCTGGAATAGTTTGGTTTTCTGTTTTTGGTCTTATTTTACACCGAAATAACGGGAAAAATGAAAAAAAAAAAATAATCTGAAATATTTTGGTTTTCTGTTTCTATCCTACTTTTGGACCTAAATAAAGGGAAAAAAGAAAAAAAGTAATCTGAAATATTTTGGTTTCTGTTTTTGTCTTTATTTTTCAGTTAAATAACGGGAAAAAATAAAAAAAAAGTTTTCTGAAATATTTTGGTTTTTGTCTTTATTTTTCACTTAAATAACGAGAAAAAAGAAAAAAAAGGTTATGTGAAATATTTTGGTTTTCTGTTTTTCTCCTTATTTTATACCTAAATAACGGGAAAAATTGAAAAAAAAATTATCTGAAATATTTTGTTTTCTGTTTTTGCCCTTATTTTGCACGTATTTTGCACGTGTTTTCTGTTTTTGCCCTTATTTTGCACATAACGGGAAAAATGGAAAAAAAATTATCTGAAATATTTTGTTTTCTGTTTTTGTCCTTATTTTGCATCTAAATAACGGGAAAAAAGAAAAAAAAGGTTATCTGGAATAGTTTGGTTTTCTGTTTTTGGTCTTATTTTACACCGAAATAACGGGAAAAATTAAAAAAAAGTAATCTGAAATATTTTGGTTTTCTGTTTCTGTCCTACTTTTGGACCTAAATAACGGGAAAAAAGAAAAAAAAGTTATCTGAAATATTTTGGTTTTCTGTTTTTGTCCTTATTTTACACCTAAATAAAGGGAAAAAAGAAAAAATGGTTATCTGGAATAGTTTTGTTTTCTGTTTTTGTCCTTATTTTACACCGAAATAGCGAGAAAAATGAAAAAAGAAGTAATCTGAAATATTTTGGTTTTCTGTTTCTGTTCTACTTTTAGACCTAAATAACGGGAAAAAAGGAAAAAAAAGTTATCTGAAATATTTTGGTTTTCTGTTTTTGTCCTTATTTTACACCTAAATAAAGGGAAAAAAGAAAAAAAGGTTATCTGGAATAGTTTTGTTTTCTGTTTTTGTCCTTATTTTACACCGAAATAGCGGGAAAAATGAAAAAAGAAGTAATCTGAAATATTTTGGTTTTCTGTTTCTGTTCTACTTTTAGACCTAAATAACGGGAAAAAAGGAAAAAAAAGTTATCTGAAATATTTTGGTTTTCTGTTTTTGTTTTTCTTTTGCACTTAAATAACGGGAAAAAGAAAAATAAGTTATTTGAAATATTTTGGTTTTCTGTTTTTGCCCTTATTTTGCACCTAAAAACGGGAAAGAAGGAATAAAAAGTAATCTGAAATATTTTGGTTTTCTGTTTTTGTTTTTATTTTGCAACTAAATAACGGGAAAAAGAAAAATAAGTTATTTGAAATATTTTGGTTTTCTCTTTTTGTCTTTATTTTTCACTTAAATAACGGGAAAAAAGAAAAAAAAAGTTATCTCAAATATTTTGGTTTTCTGTTTTTGTCCTTATTTTGCACGTAAATAACGGGAAAAAAGAAAAAAAGTTATCTGGAATAGTTTGGTTTTCTGTTATTGTCCTTATTTTACACCTAAAAAACGGGAAATAAGGAAAAAAAATACCTGATATATTTTGGTTTTCTGTTTTTGTCCTCATTTTACACCTAAATAACGGGAAAAATGAAAAAAAAAGTTATCTGAAATATTTTGGTTTCTGTTTTTGTCTTTATTTTTCACTTAAATAACAGGGAAAAAGAAAAAAAAAGTTATCTGAAATATTTTGGTTCTCTGTTTTTGTCCTTATTTTACACCGAAATAACGAGAAAAATGAAAAAAAAAGTTATCTGATATATTTTGTTTTTCTGTTTTTGTCTTTATTTTTCACTTAAATAACGGGGAAAAAGAAAAAAAAAGTTATCTGAAATATTTTGGTTCTCTGTTTTTGTCCTTATTTTACACCGAAATAACGAGAAAAATGAAAAAAAAAGTTATCTGATATATTTTGTTTTTCTGTTTTTGTCCTGATTTTGGACCTATATAACGGGAAAAAAGAACAAAAAAGTTATCTGAAATATTTTGGTGTCCTGATTTTGTTTTTATTTTTCACATAAATAACGGGAAAAAAGAAAAAAAAGTTATCTGAAATATTTTGGTTTTCTGTTTTTGTCCTTATTTTACACCTAAAAAACGGGAAAAAAGAAAAAAAAAATTACCTGAAATATTTTGGTTTTCTGTTTTTGTCCTTCTTTTGCACCTAAATAAAGGGAAAAAAGAAAAAAAAGTTATCTGAAATATTTTGGTTTTCTGTTTTTGTCCTTATTTTACACTTAAAAAACGGAAAATAAGGAAAAAAAATACTTGAAATATTTTGGTTTTCTGTTTTTGTCCTTATTTTACACCTAAATAACGGGAAAAAAGAAAAAAGAAGTTATTTGAAATATTTTGGTTTTCTGTTTTTGTCTTTATTTTTCACTTAAATAACGAGAAAAAAGAAAAAAAAGGTTATGTGAAATATTTTGGTTTACTGTTTTTGTCCTTATTTTACACCTAAATAACAGGAAAAATGGAAAAAAAAAATTATCTTAAATATTTTGGTTTTCTGTTTTTGTCCTTATTTTGCACCTAAATAACGGGAAAAAAAGGAAAAAAAAAAGTTATTTGAAATATATAGCTTTTCTGTTTTTGTCCTTATTTACACCTAAAGAACGGGAAAAATGAAAAAAAAAGTTATTTGAAATATTTTGCTTTTCTGTTTTTGTCCTTATTTACAACTAAATAACGGGAAAAAAGAAAAAAAAAATACCTGAAATATTTTGGTTTTCTGTTTTTGTCCTTATTTAGCACCTAAATAATGGGAAAAAAGAAAAAAAATTATCTGAAATATTTTGGTTTCTGTTTTTGTCGTTATTTTTCACTTAAATAACGGGAAAAAAGAAAAAAAAAGTTATGTGAAATATTTTAGTTTTATGTTTTTGTCCTTATTTTACACCTAAATAACGGAAAAAATGGAAAAAAAAATTATCTGAAATATTTTGTTTTCTGTTTTTGTCCTTGTTTTGCACCTAAATAACGGGAAAAAAGGAAAAAAAAGTTATCTGAAATATTTTGGTTTTCTGTTTTTGTTTTTATTTTGCACCTAAATAACGGAAAAAGAAAAATAAGTTATTTGAAATATTTTGGTTTTCTGTTTTTGTCCTTATTTTGCACCTAAATAACGGGAAAAAAGTAAAAAAAAAGGTTATCTGAAATAGTTTGGTTTTCTGTTTTTGTTCTTATTTTACACCGAAATAACGGGGAAAACGAAAAAAAAAAAAATCTGAAATATTTTGGTTTTCTGTTTCTGTCCTACATTTGGACCTAAATAACGGGAAAAAAGAAAAAAAAGTTATCTGAAATATTTTGGTTTTCTGTTCTTGTCTTTATTTTACACCTAAATAAAGGGAAAAAAGAAAAAAAGTTATCTGAAATATTTTGGTTTTCTGTTTTTGTCCTTATTTTGCACCAAAAAAACGTGAAATAAGGAAAAAAAATACCTGAAATATTTTGGTTTTCTGTTTTTGTCCTTATTTTACACCGAAATAACGAGAAAAAAGAAAAAAAAATTATCTGAAATATTTTGGTTTTCTGTTTCTGTTCAACTTTTGGACCTAAATAACGGGAAAAAAGAAAAAAAAGTAATCTGAAATATTTTGTTCTCTGTTTTTGTCCTTATTTTACACCTAAATAACGGGAAAAATGAGAAAAAAAGTAATCTGAAATATTTTGGTTTTCTGTTTTTGTCCTTATTTAGCACCTAAATAACAGGAAAAAAGAAAAAAAAGGTTATCTGGAATAGTTTGGTTTTCTGTTTTTGTTCTTATTTTACCCCGAAATAACGGGAAAAATGAAAAAAAAAGTAATCTGAAATATTTTTGTTTTCTGTTTCTGTTCTACTTTTGGACCTAAATAACGGGAAAAAAGAAAAAAAAGTAATCTGAAATATTTTGGTTTCTGTTTTTGTCCTTATTTTACACCTAAATAAAGGGAAAAACGAAAAAAAGGTTATCTGGAATAGTTTGGTTTTCCGTTTTTGTCCTTATTTTACATCGACATAACGGGAAAAATGAAAAAAAAAGTAATCTGAAATATTTTGGTTTTCTGTTTTTGTTTTTATTTTGCACGTAAATAACGGGATAAAGAAAAATAAGTTATTTGAAATATTTTGGTTTTCTGTTTTTGTCCTTATTTTGCACCTAAAAACGGGAAAGAAGGAATAAAAAGTAATCTGAAATATTTTGGTTTTCTGTTTCTGTCCTTATGTTACACCTAAATAACGGGAAAAAAGAAAACAACAGTTATGTGAAATATTTTGGTTTTCTCTTTTTGTCTTTATTTTTCACTTAAATAACGGGAAAAAAGAAAAAAAAAGTTATCTCAAATATTTTGGTTTTCTGTTTTTCTCCTTATTTTGCACGTAAATAACGGGAAAAAAGAAACAAAAGTTATCTGGAATAGTTTGGTTTTCTGTTTTTGTTCTTATTTTACACCTAAAAAACGGGAAATAAGGAAAAAAAATACCTGAAATATTTTGGTTTTCTGTTTTTGTCCTCATTTTACACCTAAATAACGGGTAAAAAGAAAAAATAAGTTATCTGAAATATTTTGGTTTCTGTTTTTGTCTTTATTTTTCACTTAAAAAAAAGTTATCTGAAATATTTTGATTCTCTGTTTTTGTCCTTATTTTACACCGAAATAACGGGAAAAATGAAAAAAAAAGTTATCTGATATATTTTGTTTTTCTGTTTTTGTCCTAATTTTGGACCTAAATAACGGGAAAAAAGAAAAAAAAAGTTATCTGAAATATTTAGGTTTTCTGATTTTGTTTTTATTTTTCACTTAAATAACGGGAAAAAAGAAAAAAAAAGTTATCTCAAATATTTTGGTTTTCTGTTTTTGTCATTATTTTGCACGTAAATAACGGGAAAAAAGAAAAAAAAGGTTATCTCAAATATTTTGGTTTTCTGTTTTTGTCCTTATTTTGCACGTAAATAACGGGAAAAAAGAAAAAAAAACGTTATCTAGAATAGTTTGGTTTTCTGTTTTTGTTCTTATTTTACACCGAAATAACGGGAAAAATGATAAAAAAAGTAATCTGAAATATTTTGGTTTTCTGTTTCTGTCCTACTTTTGGACCTAAATAACCGGAAAAAAGGAAAAAAAGTTATCTGAAATATTTTGGTTTTCTGTTTCTGTCCTTATGTTACACCTAAATAACGGGAAAAAAGAAAACAACAGTTATCTGAAATATTTTGGTTTTCTCTTTTTGTCTTTATTTTTCACTTAAATAACGGGAAAAAAAAAGTTATCTCAAATATTTTGGTTTTCTGTTTTTGTCCTTATTTTGCACGTAAATAACGGGAAAAAAGAAAAAAAAAGGTTATCTGGAATAGTTTGGTTTTCTGTTTTTTTTACTTATTTTACACCGAAATAACGGAGAAAATGAAAAAAAAAGTAATCTGAAATATTTTGGTTTTCTGTTTCTGTCCTACTTTTGGACCTAAATAAAGGGAAAAAAGAAAAAAAGTAATCTGAAATATTTTGGTTTCTGTTTTTGTCTTTATTTTTCAGTTAAATAACGGGGAAAAAAAAAAAAGTTATCTGAAATATTTTGGTTTTTGTCTTTATTTTTCACTTAAATAACGAGAAAAAAAAGTTATCTGAAATATTTTGGTTTTTTGGACCTAAATAACGGGAAAAAAGAAAAAAAAGTTATCTGAAATATTTTGGTTTTTGTCTTTATTTTTCACGTAAATAACGAGAAAAAAGAAAAAAAAGGTTATGTGAAATATTTTGGTTTTCTGTTTTTCTCCTTATTTTACACCTAAATAACGGGAAAAATGGAAAAAAAAATTATCTGAAATATTTTGTTTTCTGTTTTTGTACTTATTTTGCACCTAAATAACGGGAAAAAAGAAAAAAAAGGTTATCTGGAATAGTTTGGTTTTCTGTTTTTGGTCTTATTTTACACCGAAATAACGGGAAAAATGAAAAAAAAAATAATCTGAAATATTTTGGTTTTCTGTTTCTATCCTACTTTTGAACCTAAATAAAGGGAAAAAAGAAAAAAAGTAATCTGAAATATTTTGGTTTCTGTTTTTGTCTTTATTTTTCAGTTAAATAACGGGAAAAAATAAAAAAAAAGTTATCTGAAATATTTTGGTTTTTGTCTTTATTTTTCACTTAAATAACGAGAAAAAAGAAAAAAAAGGTTATGTGAAATATTTTGGTTTTCTGTTTTTCTCCTTATTTTACACCTAAATAACGGGCAAAATTGAAAAAAAAATTATCTGAAATATTTTGTTTTCTGTTTTTGCCCTTATTTTGCACGTATTTTGCACGTGTTTTCTGTTTTTGCCCTTATTTTGCACATAACGGGAAAAATGGAAAAAAAATTATCTGAAATATTTTGTTTTCTGTTTTTGTCCTTATTTTGCATCTAAATAACGGGAAAAAAGAAAAAAAAGGTTATCTGGAATAGTTTGGTTTTCTGTTTTTGGTCTTATTTTACACCGAAATAACGGGAAAAAAGAAAAAATAAGTTATCTGAAATATTTTGGTTTCTGTTTTTGTCTTTATTTTTCACTTAAAAAAAAAGTTATCTGAAATATTTTGATTCTCTGTTTTTGTCCTTATTTTACACCGAAATAACGGGAAAAATGAAAAAAAAAGTTATCTGATATATTTTGTTTTTCTGTTTTTGTCCTAATTTTGGACCTAAATAACGGGAAAAAAGAAAAAAAAAGTTATCTGAAATATTTAGGTTTTCTGATTTTGTTTTTATTTTTCACTTAAATAACGGGAAAAAAGAAAAAAAAAGTTATCTCAAATATTTTGGTTTTCTGTTTTTGTCATTATTTTGCACGTAAATAACGGGAAAAAAGAAAAAAAAGGTTATCTCAAATATTTTGGTTTTCTGTTTTTGTCCTTATTTTGCACGTAAATAACGGGAAAAAAGAAAAAAAAGGTTATCTGGAATAGTTTGGTTTTCTGTTTTTGTTCTTATTTTACACCGAAATAATGGGAAAAATGATAAAAAAAGTAATCTGAAATATTTTGGTTTTCTGTTTCTGTCCTACTTTTGGACCTAAATAACCGGAAAAAAGGAAAAAAAGTTATCTGAAATATTTTGGTTTTCTCTTTTTGTCTTTATTTTTCACTTAAATAACGGGAAAAAAGAAAAAAAAAGTTATCTCAAATATTTTGGTTTTCTGTTTTTGTCCTTATTTTGCACGTAAATAACGGGAAAAAAGAAAAAAAAAGGTTATCTGGAATAGTTTGGTTTTCTGTTTCTTTTACTTATTTTACACCGAAATAACGGGGAAAATGAAAAAAAAGTAATCTGAAATATTTTGGTTTTCTGTTTCTGTCCTACTTTTGGACCTAAATAAAGGGAAAAAAGAAAAAAAGTAATCTGAAATATTTTGGTTTCTGTTTTTGTCTTTATTTTTCAGTTAAATAACGGGGAAAAAAAAAAAAGTTATCTGAAATATTTTGGTTTTTGTCTTTATTTTTCACTTAAATAACGAGAAAAAAAAGTTATCTGAAATATTTTGGTTTTTTGGACCTAAATAACGGGAAAAAAGAAAAAAAAGTTATCTGAAATATTTTGGTTTTTGTCTTTATTTTTCACGTAAATAACGAGAAAAAAGAAAAAAAAGGTTATGTGAAATATTTTGGTTTTCTGTTTTTCTCCTTATTTTACACCTAAATAACGGGAAAAATGGAAAAAAAAATTATCTGAAATATTTTGTTTTCTGTTTTTGTACTTATTTTGCACCTAAATAACGGGAAAAAAGAAAAAAAGGTTATCTGGAATAGTTTGGTTTTCTGTTTTTGGTCTTATTTTACACCGAAATAACGGGAAAAATGAAAAAAAAAATAATCTGAAATATTTTGGTTTTCTGTTTCTATCCTACTTTTGGACCTAAATAAAGGGAAAAAAGAAAAAAAGTAATCTGAAATATTTTGGTTTCTGTTTTTGTCTTTATTTTTCAGTTAAATAACAGGAAAAAATAAAAAAAAAGTTATCTGAAATATTTTGGTTTTTGTCTTTATTTTTCACTTAAATAACGAGAAAAAAGAAAAAAAAGGTTATGTGAAATATTTTGGTTTTCTGTTTTTCTCCTTATTTTACACCTAAATAACGGGCAAAATTGAAAAAAAAATTATCTGAAATATTTTGTTTTCTGTTTTTGCCCTTATTTTGCACGTATTTTGCACGTGTTTTCTGTTTTTGCCCTTATTTTGCACATAACGGGAAAAATGGAAAAAAAATTATCTGAAATATTTTGTTTTCTGTTTTTGTCCTTATTTTGCATCTAAATAACGGGAAAAAAGAAAAAAAAAGGTTATCTGGAATAGTTTGGTTTTCTGTTTTTGGTCTTATTTTACACCGAAATAACGGGAAAAATGAAAAAAAAGTAATCTGAAATATTTTGGTTTTCTGTTTCTGTCCTACTTTTGGACCTAAATAACGGGAAAAAAGAAAAAAAAGTTATCTGAAATATTTTGGTTTTCTGTTTTTGTCCTTATTTTACACCTAAATAAAGGGAAAAAAGAAAAAAAGGTTATCTGGAATAGTTTTGTTTTCTGTTTTTGTCCTTATTTTACACCGAAATAGCGAGAAAAATGAAAAAAGAAGTAATCTGAAATATTTTGGTTTTCTGTTTCTGTTCTACTTTTAGACCTAAATAACGGGAAAAAAGGAAAAAAAAGTTATCTGAAATATTTTGGTTTTCTGTTTTTGTCCTTATTTTACACCTAAATAAAGGGAAAAAAGAAAAAAAGGTTATCTGGAATAGTTTTGTTTTCTGTTTTTGTCCTTATTTTACACCGAAATAGCGGGAAAAATGAAAAAAGAAGTAATCTGAAATATTTTGGTTTTGTGTTTCTGTTCTACTTTTAGACCTAAATAACGGGAAAAAAGGAAAAAAAAGTTATCTGAAATATTTTGGTTTTCTGTTTTTGTTTTTATTTTGCACTTAAATAACGGGAAAAAGAAAAATAAGTTATTTGAAATATTTTGGTTTTCTGTTTTTGTCCTTATTTTGCACCTAAAAACGGGAAAGAAGGAATAAAAAGTAATCTGAAATATTTTGGTTTTCTGTTTTTGTTTTTATTTTGCAACTAAATAACGGGAAAAAGAAAAATAAGTTATTTGAAATATTTTGGTTTTCTCTTTTTGTCTTTATTTTTCACTTAAATAACGGGAAAAAAGAAAAAAACAGTTATCTCAAATATTTTGGTTTTCTGTTTTTGTCCTTATTTTGCACGTAAATAACGGGAAAAAAGAAAAAAAGTTATCTGGAATAGTTTGGTTTTCTGTTATTGTCTTTATTTTACACCTAAAAAACGGGAAATAAGGAAAAAAATACCTGATATATTTTGGTTTTCTGTTTTTGTCCTCATTTTACACCTAAATAACGGGAAAAATGAAAAAAAAAGTTATCTGAAATATTTTGGTTTCTGTTTTTGTCTTTATTTTTCACTTAAATAACGGGGAAAAAGAAAAAAAAAGTTATCTGAAATATTTTGGTTCTCTGTTTTTGTCCTTATTTTACACCGAAATAACGAGAAAAATGAAAAAAAAAGTTATCTGATATATTTTGTTTTTCTGTTTTTGTCTTTATTTTTCACTTAAATAACGGGGAAAAAGAAAAAAACAGTTATCTGAAATATTTTGGTTCTCTGTTTTTGTCCTTATTTTACACCGAAATAACGAGAAAAATGAAAAAAAAGTTATCTGATATATTTTGTTTTTCTGTTTTTGTCCTGATTTTGGACCTATATAACGGGAAAAAAGAACGAAAAAGTTATCTGAAATATTTTGGTGTCCTGATTTTGTTTTTATTTTTCACATAAATAACGGGAAAAAAGAAAAAAAAGTTATCTGAAATATTTTGGTTTTCTGTTTTTGTCCTTATTTTACACCTAAAAAACGGGAAAAAAGAAAAAAAAATTACCTGAAATATTTTGGTTTTCTGTTTTTGTCCTTCTTTTGCACCTAAATAAAGGGAAAAAAGAAAAAAAAGTTATCTGAAATATTTTGGTTTTCTGTTTTTGTCCTTATTTTACACTTAAAAAACGGAAAATAAGGAAAAAAAATACTTGAAATATTTTGGTTTTCTGTTTTTGTCTTTATTTTTCACTTAAATAACGAGAAAAAAGAAAAAAAAGGTTATGTGAAATATTTTGGTTTACTGTTTTTGTCCTTATTTTACACCTAAATAACAGGAAAAATGGAAAAAAAAATTATCTTAAATATTTTGGTTTTCTGTTTTTGTCCTTATTTTGCACCTAAATAACGGGAAAAAAAGGAAAAAAAAAGTTATTTGAAATATATAGCTTTTCTGTTTTTGTCCTTATTTACACCTAAAGAACGGGAAAAATGAAAAAAAAAGTTATTTGAAATATTTTGCTTTTCTGTTTTTGTCCTTATTTACAACTAAATAACGGGAAAAAAGAAAAAAAAAATACCTGAAATATTTTGGTTTTCTGTTTTTGTCCTTATTTAGCACCTAAATAATGGGAAAAAAGAAAAAAAATTATTTGAAATATTTTGGTTTTCTGTGTTTGTCCTAACTTTACACCTAAATAACGGGAAAAAAGAAAAAAAATTATCTGAAATATTTTGGTTTCTGTTTTTGTCGTTATTTTTCACTTAAATAACGGGAAAAAAGAAAAAAAAAGTTATTTGAAATATTTTGGTGTTCTGTTTTTGTCCTTATTTTGCACCTAAATAACGGGAAAAAAAGGAAAAAAAAATTATTTGAAATATTTTGTTTTTCTGTTTTTGTCCTTATTTTACACCTAAAAAACGGGAAAGAAGGAAAAAAATTACATGAAATATTTCAGTTTTCTGTTGTTGTCCTTATTTTGCACCTAAATAACGGGAAAAAAAAGAAAACCACAGTTATCGGAAATATTTTGGTTTTCTCCTTTTGTCTTTATTTTTCACTTAAATAACGAGAAAAAAAAAAAAGTTATTTGAAATATTTTGGTTTTCTGTTTTTGTCATTATTTTGCACCTAAATAACGGGAAAAATGAAAAAAAAGTAATCTGAAATATTTTGGTTTTCTGTTTTTGTCGTTATTTTACACCGAAATAACGGGAAAAATGAAAAAAAGTAATCTGAAATATTTTGGTTTTCTGTTTTTGTCGTTATTTTACACCGATATAACGGGAAAAATGAAAAAAAAGTAATCTGAAATATTTTGGTTTTCTGTTTCTGTTCAACTTTTGGCCCTAAATAACGGGAAAAAAGAAAAAAAGTTATCTGAAATATTTTGATTTTCAATAACGGGAAAAAAGAAAAAAAAAGTTATCTGAAATATACCTGAAATATTTTGGTTTTCTGTTTTTGTTTTTATTTTGCACCTAAATAACGGGAAAAAGAAAAATAATTTATTTGAAATATTTTGGTTTTCTGTTTTTGTCCTTATTTTGCACCTAAAAACGGGAAAGAAGGAATAAAAAGTAATCTGAAATATTTTGGTTTTCAATAATGGGAAAAAAGAAAAAAAAAGTTATCTGAAATATTTTGGTTTTCTGTTTTTGTTTTTATTTTGCACCTAAATAACGGGAAAAAGAAAAATAATTTATTTGAAATATTTTGGTTTTCTGTTTTTCTCCTTATTTTACACCTAAATAACGGGAAAAATGGAAAAAAAAATTATCTGAAATATTTTGTTTTCTGTTTTTGTCCTTATTTTGCATCTAAATAACGGGAAAAAAGAAAAAAAGGGTTATCTGGAATAGTTTGGTTTTCTGTTTTTGGTCTTATTTTACACCGAAATAACGGGAAAAATGAAAAAAAAAGTAATCTGAAATATTTTGGGTTTCTGTTTCTGTCCTACTTTTGGACCTAAATAAGGGAAAAAAGAAAAAAAAGTTATCTGAAATATTTTGGTTTCTGTTTTTGTCCTTATTTTACACCTAAATAAAGGGAAAAAAGAAAAAAAGGTTATCTGGAATAGTTTTGTTTTCTGTTTTTGTCCTTATTTTACACCGAAATAGCGGGAAAAATGAAAAAAGAAGTAATCTGAAATATTTTGGTTTTCTGTTTCTGTTCTACTTTTAGACCAAAATAACGGGAAAAAAGGAAAAAAAAATTATCTGAAATATTTTGGTTTTCTGTTTTTGTCCTTATTTTACACCTAAATAAAGGGAAAAAAGAAAAAAAGGTTATCTGGAATAGTTTTGTTTTCTGTTTTTGTCCTTATTTTACACCGAAATAGCGGGAAAATGAAAAAAGAAGTAATCTGAAATATTTTGGTTTTCTGTTTCTGTTCTACTTTTAGACCTAAATAACGGGAAAAAAGGAAAAAAAAGTTATCTGAAATATTTTGGTATTCTGTTTTTGTTTTTATTTTGCACCTAAATAACGGGAAAAAGAAAAATAAGTTATTTGAAATATTTTGGTTTTCTGTTTTTGTCCTTATTTTGCACCTAAAAACGGGAAAGAAGGAATAAAAAGTAATCTGAAATATTGTGGTTTTCTGTTTTTGTTTTTATTTTGCAACTAAATAACGGGAAAAAGAAAAATAAGTTATTTGAAATATTTTGGTTTTCTCTTTTTGTCTTTATTTTTCACTTAAATAACGGGAAAAAAGAAAAAAAAAGTTATCTGAAATATTTTGGTTTTCTGTTTTTGTCCTTATTTTGCACGTAAATAACGGGAAAAAAGAAAAAAAGTTATCTGGAATAGTTTGGTTTTCTGTTATTGTCCTTATTTTACACCTAAAAAACGGGAAATAAGGAAAAAAAATACCTGATATATTTTGGTTTTCTGTTTTTGTCCTCATTTTACACCTAAATAACGGGAAAAATGAAAAAAAAAGTTATCTGAAATATTTTGGTTTCTCTTTTTGTCTTTATTTTTCACTTAAATAACGGGGAAAAAGAAAAAAAAAGTTATCTAAAATATTTTGGTTCTCTGTTTTTGTCCTTATTTTACACCGAAATAACTAGAAAAATGAAAAAAAAAGTTATCTGATATATTTTGTTTTTCTGTTTTTGTCTTTATTTTTCACTTAAATAACGGGGAAAAAGAAAAAAAAAGTTATCTGAAATATTTTGGTTCTCTGTTTTTGTCCTTATTTTACACCGAAATAACGAGAAAAATGAAAAAAAAAGTTATCTGATATATTTTGTTTTTCTGTTTTTGTCCTGATTTTGGACCTATATAACGGGAAAAAAGAACAAAAAAGTTATCTGAAATATTTTGGTGTCCTGATTTTGTTTTTATTTTTCACATAAATAACGGGAAAAAAGAAAAAAAAGTTATCTGAAATATTTTGGTTTTCTGTTTTTGTCCTTATTTTACACCTAAAAAACGGGAAAAAAGAAAAAAAAAATTATCTTAAATATTTTGGTTTTCTGTTTTTGTCCTTCTTTTGCACCTAAATAAAGGGAAAAAAGAAAAAAAAGTTATCTGAAATATTTTGGTTTTCTGTTTTTGTCCTTATTTTACACTTAAAAAACGGAAAATAAGGAAAAAAAATACTTGAAATATTTTGGTTTTCTGTTTTTGTCCTTATTTTACACCTAAATAACGGGAAAAAAGAAAAAAAAAGTTATTTGAAATATTTTGGTTTTCTGTTTTTGTCTTTATTTTTCACTTAAATAACGAGAAAAAAGAAAAAAAAGGTTATGTGAAATATTTTGGTTTACTGTTTTTGTCCTTATTTTACACCTAAATAACAGGAAAAATGGAAAAAAAAATTATCTTAAATATTTTGGTTTTCTGTTTTTGTCCTTATTTTGCACCTAAATAACGGGAAAAAAAGGAAAAAAAAAGTTATTTGAAATATATAGCTTTTCTGTTTTTGTCCTTATTTACACCTAAAGAACGGGAAAAATGAAAAAAAAAGTTATTTGAAATATTTTGCTTTTCTGTTTTTGTCCTTATTTACAACTAAATAACGGCAAAAAAGAAAAAAAAATACCTGAAATATTTTGGTTTTCTGTTTTTGTCCTTATTTAGCACCTAAATAATGGGAAAAAAGAAAAAATATTATTTGAAATATTTTGGTTTTCTGTGTTTGTCCTAACTTTATACCTAAATAACGGGAAAAAAGAAAAAAAATTATCTGAAATATTTTGGTTTCTGTTTTTGTCGTTATTTTTCACTTAAATAACGGGAAAAAAGAAAAAAAAAGTTATTTGAAATATTTTGGTGTTCTGTTTTTGTCCTTATTTTGCACCTAAATAACGGGAAAAAAAGGAAAAAAAAATTATTTGAAATATTTTGTTTTTCTGTTTTTGTTTTTATTTTGCACCTAAATAACGGGAAAAAGAAAAATAATTTATTTGAAATATTTTGGTTTTCTGTTTTTCTCCTTATTTTACACCTAAATAACGGGAAAAATGGAAAAAAAAATTATCTGAAATATTTTGTTTTCTGTTTTTGTCCTTATTTTGCATCTAAATAACGGGAAAAAAGAAAAAAAAGGTTATCTGGAATAGTTTGGTTTTCTGTTTTTGGTCTTATTTTACACCGAAATAACGGGAAAATAAAAAAAAAAGTAATCTGAAATATTTTGGGTTTCTGTTTCTGTCCTACTTTTGGACCTAAATAAGGGAAAAAAGAAAAAAAAGTTATCTGAAATATTTTGGTTTCTGTTTTTGTCTTTATTTTTCACTTAAATAACGGGAAAACAGAAAAAAAAAGTTATCTGAAATCATTTGGTTTTTGTCTTTATTTTTCACTTAAATAACGAGAAAAAAGAAAAAAAAGGTTATGTGAAATATTTTGGTTTTCTGTTTTTGTTCTTATTTTACACCTAAATAACGGGAAAAATGAAAAAAAAGTAATCTGAAATATATTGATTTTCTGTTTCTGTTCTACTTTTGGACCTAAATAACGGGAAAAAAGGAAAAAAATTATCTGAAATATTTTGGTTTTCTGTTTTTGTCCTTATTTTACACCTAAATAAAGGGAAAAAAGAAAAAAAGGTTATCTGGAATAGTTTGGTTTTCTGTTTTTGTACTTATTTTACACCGAAATAACGGGCAAAATGAAAAAAGAAGTAATGTGAAATATTTTGGTTTTCTGTTTCTGTTCTACTTTTGGACCCAAATAACGGGAAAAAAGAAAAAAAAAGTTATCTGAAATATTTTGGTTTTCTGTTTTTGTTTTTATTTTGCACCTAAATAACGGGAAAAAGAAAAATAAGTTATTTGAAATATTTTGGTTTTCTGTTTTTGTCCTTATTTTGCACCTAAAAACGGGAAAGAAGGAATAAAAAGTAATCTGAAATATTTTGGTTTTCTGTTTCTGTCCTTATGTTACACCTTAATAACGGGAAAAAAGGAAACAACAGTTATCTGAAATATTTTAGTTTTCTCTTTTTGTTTTCATTTTTCACTTAAATAACGGGAAAAAAGAAAAAAAATTATCTGAAATATTTTGGTTTCTGTTTTTGTCTTTATTTTTCACTTTAATAACGGGAAAAAAGAAAAAAAAAGTTATTTGAAATATTTTGGTGTTCTGTTTTTGTCCTTATTTTGCACCTAAATAACGGGAAAAAAAAAAAAAAAATTATTTGAAATATTTTGTTTTTCTGTTTTTGTCCTTATTTTACACCTAAAAAACGGGAAAGAAGGAAAAAAATTACATGAAATATTTCAGTTTTCTGTTGTTGTCCTTATTTTGCACCTAAATAACGGGAAAAAAAGAAAACCACAGTTATCGGAAATATTTTGGTTTTCTCCTTTTGTCTTTATTTTTCACTTAAATAACGGGAAAAAAAAAAGTTATTTGAAATATTTTGGTTTTCTGTTTTTGTCATTATTTTGCACCTAAATAACGGGAAAAATGAAAAAAAAGTAATCTGAAATATTTTGGTTTTCTGTTTTTGTCGTTATTTTACACCGAAATAACGGGAAAAATGAAAAAAAAGTAATCTGAAATATTTTGGTTTTCTGTTTTTGTCGTTATTTTACACCGAAATAACGGGAAAAATGAAAAAAAAGTAATCTGAAATATTTTGGTTTTCTGTTTCTGTTCTACTTTTGGCCCTAAATAACGGGAAAAAAGAAAAAAAGTTATCTGATATATTTTGGTTTTCTGTGTTTGTCCCTATTTTACACCTAAGTAAAGGGAAAAAAGAAAAAAAGTAATCTGAAATATTTTGGTTTCGGTTTTTTCTTTATTTTTCAGTTAAATAACGGGAAAAAAGAAAAAAAAAGTTATCTGAAATATTTTGGTTTTTGTCTTTATTTTTCAATTAAATAACGAGAAAAAAGAAAAAAAAGGTTATGTGAAATATTTTGGTTTTCTGTTTTTCTCCTTATTTTACACCTAAATAACGGGAAAAATGGAAAAAAAATTATCTGAAATATTTTGTTTTCTGTTTTTGTCCTTATTTTGCACCTAAATAACGGAAAAAAAAGGAAAAAAAGTTATCTGAAATATTTTGGTTTTCTGTTTTTGTCCTAATTTTACACCTAAATAACGGGAAAAAAGAAAAAAAAGGTTATCTGGAATTGTTTGGTTTTCTGTTTTTGTCCTTATTTTACACCGAAATAACGGGTAAAATGAAAAAAAAAGTTATCTGATATATTTTGTTTTTGTGTTTTTGTCCTGATTTTGGACCTAAATAACGGGAAAAAAGAAAAAAAAAGTTATCTGAATTATTTTGGTTTTCTGTTTTTGTTTTTATTTTGCACCTAAATAACGGGAAAAAGAAAAATAATTTATTTGAAATATTTTGGTTTTCTGTTTTTGTCCTTATTTTGCACCTAAAAACGGGAAAGAAGGAATAAAAAGTAATCTGAAATATTTTGGTTTTCTGTTTCTGTCCTTATGTTACACATAAATAACGGGAAAAAAGAAAACAACAGTTATCTGAAATATTTTGGTTTTCTCTTTTTGTCTTTATTTTTCACTTAAATAACGGGAAAAAAGAATAAAAAAGTTATCTCAAATATTTTGGTTTTCTGTTTTTGTCCTTATTTTGAACGTAAATAACGGGAAAAAAGAAAAAAAAGTTATCTGGAATAGTTTGGTTTTCTGTTTTTGTTCTTATTTTACACCGAAATAACGGAAAAAATGAAAAAAAAGTTATTTGAAATATTTTGGTTTTCTGTTTCTGTCCTACTTTTGGACCTAAATAACGGGAAAAAAGGAAAAAAAGTTATCTGAAATATTTTGGTTTTCTGTTTCTGGCCTTATGTTACACCTAAATAACGGGAAAAAAGAAAACAACAGTTATCTGAAATATTTTGGTTTTTTCTTTTTGTCTTTATTTTTGACTTAAATAACGGGAAAAAAGAAGTTATCTCAAATATTTTGGTTTTCTGTTTTTGTCCTTATTTTGCACGCAAATAACGGGAAAAAAGAAAAAAAAGGTTATCTGGAATAGTTTGGTTTTCTGTTTTTGTTCTTATTTTACACCGAAATAACGGGAAAAATGAAAAAAAAAGTAATCTGAAATATTTTGGTTTTCTGTTTCTGTGCTACTTTTGGACCTAAATAACGGGAAAAAGGGAAAAAAAGTTATCTGAAATATTTTGGATTTCTGTTCCTGTCCTTATGTTATATCTAAATAACGGGAAAAAAGAAAACAACAGTTATCTGAAATATTTTGGTTTTCTCTTTTTGTCTTTATTTTTCACTTAAATAACGGGAAAAAAGAAAAAAAAAGTTATCTCAAATATTTTGGTTTTCTGTTTTTGTCCTTATGTTACATCTAAATAACGGGAAAAAAGAAAACAACAGTTATTTGAAATATTTTGGTTTTCTCTTTTTGTCTTTATTTTTCACTTAAATAACGGGAAAAAAGAAAAAAAAAGTTATCTCAAATATTTTGGTTTTCTGTTTTTGTCCTTATGTTACATCTAAATAACGGGAAAAAAGAAAAAAAGTAATTTGAAATATTTTGGTTTCTGTTTTTGTCTTTATTTTTCAGTTAACTAACGGGAAAAAAGAAAAAAAAACTTATCTGAAATATTTTGGTTTTTGTCTTTATTTTTCACTTAAATAACGAGAAAAAAGAAAAAAAAGGTTATGTGAAATATTTTGGTTTTCTGTTTTTGTCCTTATTTTACACCTAAATAACGGGAAAAATTGAAAAAAAAATTATCTGAAATATTTTGTTTTCTGTTTTTGTCCTTAATTTGCATCTAAATAACGGGAAAAAAGAAAAAAAAGGTTATCTGGAATAGTTTGGTTTTCTGTTTTTGGTCTTATTTTACACCGAAATAACGGGAAAAATGAAAAAAAAAAGTAATCTGAAATATTTTGGTTTTCTGTTTCTGTCCTTATTTTACACCTAAATAACGGGAAAAAAGAAAAAAAAGTTATCTGAAATATTTTGGTTTCTGTTTTTGTCTTTATTTTTCACTTAAATAAGGGGAAAAAAGAAAAAAAAAGTTATCTGAAATCATTTGGTTTTTGTCTTTATTTTTCACTTAAATAACGAGAAAAAAGAAAAAAAAGGTTATGTGAAATATTTTGGTTTTCTGTTTTTCTCCTTATTTTACACCTAAATAACGGGAAAAATGAAAAAAAAGTAATCTGAAATATTTTGATTTTCTGTTTCTGTTCTACTTTTGGACCTAAATAACGGGAAAAAAGAAAAAAAAGTTATCTGAAATATTTTGGTTTTCTGTTTTTGTCCTTATTTGACACCTAAATAAAGGGAAAAAAGAAAAAAAGGTTATCTGGAATAGTTTGGTTTTCTGTTTTTGTCCTTATTTTACACCGAAATAACGGGAAAAATGAAAAAAGAAGTACTCTGAAATATTTTGGTTTTTTGTTTCTGTTCTACTTTTGGACCTAAATAACAGGAAAAAAGAAAAAAAAGTTATCTGAAATATTTTGGTTTTCTGTTTTTGTTTTTATTTTGCACCTAAATAACGGGAAAAAGAAAAATAAGTTATTTGAAATATTTTGGCTTTCTCTTTTTGTGCTTATTTTACATCTAAATAACGGGAAAAAAGAAAAAAAAATTATCTGAAATATTTTGGTTTTCTGATTTTGTCCTTATTTTACACCTAAATAACGGGAAAAAAGAAAAGGACAATTATCTGAAATATTTTGTCTTTCTGATTTTGTCCTTATTTTACACCTAAATAACGGGAAAAAAGAAAACAACAGTTATCTTAAATATTTTATATTTCTGTTTTTGTCTTTATTTTTCACTTAACGGGAAAAAAGAAAAAAAAATTATCTGCAATATTTTGGTTTTCTGTTTTTGTCCTTATTTTACACCTAAATAACGGGAAAAAAGAAAAAAAAGTTATCTGAAATATTTTGGTTTTCTGTTTTTGTACTTATTTTACACCTAAATAATCTGAAATATTTTGGTTTTCTGTTTTTGTCCTTATTTTACACCTAACTAACAGCAAAAAAGAAAAAAAAGTTATCTCAAATATTTTGGTTTTCTGTTTTTGTCCTTATTTTGCAACTAAATAACGGGAAAAAAGAAAAAAAGGTTATCTGGAATAGTTTGGTTTTCTGTTTTTTTCCTTATTTTACACCTAAATAACGGGAAAAAGAAAAAAAAATTATCTGAAATATTTTGGTTTTCTGTTTTTGTCCTTATTTTGCATCTAAAAAACGGGAAATAAGGAAAAAAAATACCTGAAATATTTTGGTCTTCTGTGTTTGTCCTTATTTTACAACTAAATAACGGGAAAAAAGAAAAAAACAGTTATCTGAAATATTTTGATTTCTGTTTTTGTCCTTATTTTACACCTAAATAACGGGAAAAATGGAAAAAAAAATTATCTGAAATATTTTGTTTTCTGTTTTTGTCCTTGTTTTGCACCTAAATAACGGGAAAAAAGGAAAAAAAGTTATCTGAAATATTTTGGTTTTCTGTTTTTGTTTTTATTTTGCACCTAAATAACGGGAAAAAGAAAAATAAGTTATTTAAAATATTTTGGTTTTCTGTTTTTGTCCTTATTTTGCACCTAAATAACGGGAAAAAAGAAAAAAAAGGTTATCTGGAATAGTTTGGTTTTCTGTTTTTGTTCTTATTTTACACCGAAATAACGGGAAAAAAGAAAAAAAAGTAATCTGAAATCATTTGGCTTTCTTTTTTGTGCTTATTTTACATCTAAATACCGGGAAAAAGAAAAAAAAATTATCTGAAATATTTTGGTTTTCTGATTTTGTCCTTATTTTACACCTAAATAACGGAAAAAAAGAAAAGGAAAGTTATCTGAAATATTTTGGTTTTCTGATTTTGTCCTTATTTTACACCTAAATAACGGGAAAAAAGAAAAAAAAGGTTATGTGAAATATTTTGGTTTTCTGTTTTTGTCCTTATTTTACACCTAAATAACGGGAAAAATAAAAAAAAAAGTAATCTGAAATAATTTGGGTTTCTGTTTCTGTTCTACTTTTGGACTTAAATAACGGGGAAAAAAAAAAAAGTTATCTGAAATATTTTGGTTTTCTGTTTTTGTCCTTATTTTACACCTAAATAAAGGGAAAAAAGAAAAAAAAGTTATCTGGAATAGTTTCGTTTTCTGTTTTTGTCCTTATTTTACACCGAAATAACGGGAAAAATGAAGAAAAAAGTAATTTGAAATATTTTGGTTTTCTGTTTCTGTTCTACTTTTGGACCTAAATAACAGAAAAAAAGAAAAAAAAGTTATTTGAAATATTTTGGTTTTCTGTTTTTGTTTTTATTTTGTACCCAAATAACGGGAAAAAGAAAAATAATTTATTAGAAATATTTTGGTTTTCTGTTTTTATCCTTATTTTGCACCTAAATAACGGGAAAAAAGAAAAAAAAGGTTATCTGGTATAGTTTGGTTTTCTATTTTTGTCCTTATTTTACACCGAAATAACGGGAAAAATGAAAAAAAAGTAATCTGATTTATTTTGGTTTTCTGTTTCTGTTCTACTTTTGGACCTAAATAACGGGAAAAAATAAAAACAGTTATCTGAAATATTTTGGTTTCTGTTTTTCTCTTTATTTTTCAGTTAAATAACTGGAAAAAAGAAAAAAAAAGTTATCTGAAATATTTTGGTTTTTGTCTTTATTTTTCACTTAAATAACGAGAAAAAAGAAAAAAAAAAGGTTATGTGAAATATTTTGGTTTTCTGTTTTTCTCCTTATTTTACACCTAAATAACGGGAAAAAAAAATTATCTGAAATATTTTGTTTTCTGGTTTTGTCCTTATTTTGCACCTAAATAACTGGAAAAAAGGAAAAAAAGTTATCTGAAATATTTTGGTTTTCTGTTTTTGTCCTAATTTTACACCTAAATAACGGGAAAAAAGAAAAAAAGGTTATCTGGAATAGTTTGGTTTTCTGTTTTTGTTCTTATTTTACACCGAAATAACGGGAAAAATGAAAAAAGGTTGTCTGGAATAGTTTGGTTTTCTATTTTTGTCCTTATTTAAACCGAAATAACAGGAAAAATGAAAAAAAAAGTAATCTGAAATATTTTGGTTTTCTGTTTCTGTTCTACTTTTGGACCTAAATAACGGGAAAAAAGAAAAAAAAGTTATCTGAAATATTTTGGTTTTCTGGTTTTGTCCTTATTTTACACCTAAATAAAGGGAAAAAAGAAAAAAAGTTATCTGAAATATTTTGGTTTCTGTTTTTGTCTTTATTTTTCAGTTAAATAACTGGAAAAAAGAAAAAAAAAGGTATCTGAAATATTTTGGTTTTTGTCTTTATTTTTCACTTAAATAACGAGAAAAAAGAAAAAAAAGGTTATGTGAAATATTTTGGTTTTCTGTTTTTCTCCTTATTTTACACCTAAATAACGGGAAAAATGGAAAAAAAATTATCTGAAATATTTTGTTTTCTGTTTTTGTCCTTATTTTGCACCTAACTAACGGGAAAAAAGTTATCTGAAATATTTTGGTTTTCTGTTTTTGTCCTAATTTTACACCTAAATAACGGGAAAAAAGAAAAAAAAGTTATCTGGAATAGTTTGGTTTTCTATTTTTGTCTTTATTTTACACCTAAAAAACGAGAAATAAGGAAAAAAAAATACCTGAAATATTTTGTTTTCTGTTTTTATCCTTATTTTGCACCTAAATAACGGGAAAAAAAGTTATCTGAAATATTTTGGTTTTCTGTTTTTGTCCTCATTTTACACCTAAATAACGGGAAAAAAGAAAAAAAAAGTTATCTAAAATATGTTGGTTTCTGGTTTTGTCTTTATTTTTTACTTAAATAACGGGGAAAAAAAAAAGTTATCTGAAATATTTTTGTTCTCTGTTTTTGTCCTTATTTTACACCGAAATAACGGAAAAATGAAAAAAAGTTATCTGAAATATTTTGGTTTTCTGTTTTTGTCCTTATTTTACACCTAAATAACGGGAAAAAAGAAAAGGAAAGTTATCTGAAATATTTTGGTTTTCTGTTTTTGTCTTTATTTTTCACTTAAATAACGGAAAAAAGGAAAAAAACAGTTATCTCAAATATTTTGGTTTTCTGTTTTTGTCCTTATTTTGCACCTAAATAACGGGAAAAAAGAAAAAAAAATTATCTGAAATATTTTGGTTTTCTGTTTTTGTCCTTATTTTGCACCTAAAAAACGGGATATAAGGAAAAAAAAATACCTGAAATATTTTGGTCTTCTGTTTTTGTCCTTATTTTACAACTAAATAACGGGAAAAAAGAAAAAAAAAGGTTATGTGAAATATTTTGTTTTTGTCCTTTTCTGTTTTTGTCCTTATTTTACACCGAAATAACGAGAAAAAAGAAAAAAAAAGTTATCTGAAATATTTTGGTTTCTGTTTTTGTCTTTATTTTTCACTTAAATAACGGGAAAAAAGAAAAAAAAAGTTATCTGAAATATTTTGGTTTTTGTTTTTCTATTTCAATTAAATAACGAGAAAAAAGAAAAAAAAGTTTATGTGAAATATTTTGGTTTTCAGTTTTTGTCCTTATTTTACACCTAAATAACGGGAAAAATGAAAAAAAGTAATCTTAAATATTTTGGTTTTCTGTTTCTGTTCTAAAGTAATCTGAAATATTTTGGTTTTCTGTTTCTGTTCTAATTTGAAATATTTTGGTTTTCTGTTTCTGTTCTACTTTTGGACCTAAATAACGGGAAAAAAGAAAAAAAAGTTATCTGAAATATTTTGGTTTTCTGTTTTTGTTTTTATTTTGTGCCTAAATAACGGGAAAAAGAAAAATAATTTATTAGAAATATTTTGGTTTTCTGTTTTTGTCCTTATTTTGCACCTAAATAACGGGAAAAAAGAAAAAAAAGGTTGTCTGGAATAGTTTGGTTTTCTATTTTTGTCCTTATTTTACACCGAAATAACAGGAAAAATGAAAAAAAAAGTAATCTGAAATATTTTGGTTTTCTGTTTCTGTTCTACTTTTGGACCTAAATAACGGGAAAAAAGAAAAAAAAGTTATCTGAAATATTTTGGTTTTCTGGTTTTGTCCTTATTTTACACCTAAATAAAGGGAAAAAAGAAAAAAAGTTATCTGAAATATTTTGGTTTCTGTTTTTGTCTTTATTTTTCAGTTAAATAACTGGAAAAAAGAAAAAAAAAGGTATCTGAAATATTTTGGTTTTTGTCTTTATTTTTCACTTAAATAACGAGAAAAAAGAAAAAAAAGGTTATGTGAAATATTTTGGTTTTCTGTTTTTCTCCTTATTTTACACGTAAATAACGGGAAAAATGGAAAAAAAATTATCTGAATTATTTTGTTTTCTGTTTTTGTCCTTATTTTGCACCTAAATAACGGGAAAAAAAGTTATCTGAAATATTTTGGTTTTCTGTTTTTGTCCTAATTTTACACCTAAATAACGGGAAAAAAGAAAAAAAAGTTATCTGGAATAGTTTGGTTTTCTGTTTTTGTCTTTATTTTACACCTAAAAAAACGAGAAATAAGGAAAAAAAAATACCTGAAATATTTTGTTTTCTGTTTTTGTCCTTATTTTGCACCTAAATAACGGGAAAAAAAGTTATCTGAAATATTTTGGTTTTCTGTTTTTGTCCTAATTTTACACCTAAATAACGGGAAAAAAGAAAAAAAAGTTATCTGCAATAGTTTGGTTTTCTGTTTTGTCTTTATTTTACACCTAAAAAATGAGAAATAAGGAAAAAAAAATACCTGAAATATTTTGTTTTCTGTTTTTGTCCTTATTTTGCACCTAAATAACGGGAAAAAAAGTTATCTGAAATATTTTGGTTCTCTGTTTTTGTCCTTATTTTACACCGAAATAACGAGAAAAATGAAAAAAAAAGTTATCTGATATATTTTGTTTTTCTGTTTTTGTCTTTATTTTTCACTTAAATAACGGGGAAAAAGAAAAAAAAAGTTATCTGAAATATTTTGGTTCTCTGTTTTTGACCTTATTTTATACCGAAATAACGAGAAAAATGAAAAAAAAAGTTATCTGATATATTTTGTTTTTCTGTTTTTGTCCTGATTTTGGACCTATATAACGGGAAAAAAGAACGAAAAAGTTATCTGAAATATTTTGGTGTCCTGATTTTGTTTTTATTTTTCACATAAATAACGGGAAAAAAGAAAAAAAAATTACCTGAAATATTTTGGTTTTCTGTTTTTGTCCTTCTTTTGCACCTAAATAAAGGGAAAAAAGAAAAAAAAGTTATCTGAAATATTTTGGTTTTCTGTTTTTGTCCTTATTTTACACTTAAAAAACGGAAAATAAGGAAAAAAAATACTTGAAATATTTTGGTTTTCTGTTTTTGTCCTTATTTTACACCTAAATAACGGGAAAAAAGAAAAAATAAGTTATTTGAAATATTTTGGTTTTCTGTTTTTGTCTTTATTTTTCACTTAAATAACGAGAAAAAAGAAAAAAAAGGTTATGTGAAATATTTTGGTTTACTGTTTTTGTCCTTATTTTACACCTAAATAACAGGAAAAATGGAAAAAAAAATTATCTTAAATATTTTGGTTTTCTGTTTTTGTCCTTATTTTGCACCTAAATAACGGGAAAAAAAGGAAAAAAAAAGTTATTTGAAATATATAGCTTTTCTGTTTTTGTCCTTATTTACACCTAAAGAACGGGAAAAATGAAAAAAAAGTTATTTGAAATATTTTGCTTTTCTGTTTTTGTCCTTATTTACAACTAAATAACGGGAAAAAAGAAAAAAAAAAATACCTGAAATATTTTGGTTTTCTGTTTTTGTCCTTATTTAGCACCTAAATAATGGGAAAAAAGAAAAAAAATTATTTGAAATATTTTGGTTTTCTGTGTTTGTCCTAACTTTACACCTAAATAACGGGAAAAAAGAATAAAAATTATCTGAAATATTTTGGTTTCTGTTTTTGTCGTTATTTTTCACTTAAATAACGGGAAAAAAGAAAAAAAAAGTTATTTGAAATATTTTGGTGTTCTGTTTTTGTCCTTATTTTGCACCTAAATAACGGGAAAAAAAGGAAAAAAAAATTATTTGAAATATTTTGTTTTTCTGTTTTTGTCCTTATTTTACACCTAAAAAACGGGAAAGAAGGAAAAAAATTACATGAAATATTTCAGTTTTCTGTTGTTGTCCTTATTTTGCACCTAAATAACGGGAAAAAAAGAAAACCACAGTTATCGGAAATATTTTGGATTTCTCCTTTTGTCTTTATTTTTCACTTAAATAACGAGAAAAAAAAAAAGTTATTTGAAATATTTTGGTTTTCTGTTTTTCTCCTTATTTTACACCTAAATAACGGGAAAAATGGAAAAAAAATTATCTGAAATATTTTGTTTTCTGTTTTTGTCCTTATTTTGCACCTAAATAACGGGAAAAAAAGTTATCTGAAATATTTTGGTTTTCTGTTTTTGTCCTAATTTTACACCTAAATAACGGGAAAAAAGAAAAAAAAGTTATCTGGAATAGTTTGGTTTTCTGTTTTTGTCTTTATTTTACACCTAAAAAACGAGAAATAAGGAAAAAAAAATACCTGAAATATTTTGTTTTCTGTTTTTATCCTTATTTTGCACCTAAATAACGGGAAAAAAAGTTATCTGAAATATTTTGGTTTTCTGTTTTTGTCCTCATTTTACACCTAAATAACGGGAAAAAAGAAAAAAAAAGTTATCTAAAATATGTTGGTTTCTGGTTTTGTCTTTATTTTTTACTTAAATAACGGGGAAAAAAAAAAGTTATCTGAAATATTTTTGTTCTCTGTGTTTGTCCTTATTTTACACCGAAATAACGGGAAAAATGAAAAAAAGTTATCTGAAATATTTTGGTTTTCTGTTTTTGTCCTTATTTTACACCTAAATAACGGGAAAAAAGAAAAGGAAAGTTATCTGAAATATTTTGGTTTTCTGTTTTTGTCTTTATTTTTCACTTAAATAACGGAAAAAAGGAAAAAAACAGTTATCTCAAATATTTTGGTTTTCTGTTTTTGTCCTTATTTTGCACCTAAATAACGGGAAAAAAGAAAAAAAAATTATCTGAAATATTTTGGTTTTCTGTTTTTGTCCTTATTTTGCACCTAAAAAACGGGATATAAGGAAAAAAAAATACCTGAAATATTTTGGTCTTCTGTTTTTGTCCTTATTTTACAACTAAATAACGGGAAAAAAGAAAAAAAAAGGTTATGTGAAATATTTTGTTTTTGTCCTTTTCTGTTTTTGTCCTTATTTTACACCGAAATAACGAGAAAAAAGAAAAAAAAAGTTATCTGAAATATTTTGGTTTCTGTTTTTGTCTTTATTTTTCACTTAAATAACGGGAAAAAAGAAAAAAAAAGTTATCTGAAATATTTTGGTTTTTGTTTTTCTATTTCAATTAAATAACGAGAAAAAAGAAAAAAAAGTTTATGTGAAATATTTTGGTTTTCAGTTTTTGTCCTTATTTTACACCTAAATAACGGGAAAAATGAATAAAAGTAATCTTAAATATTTTGGTTTTCTGTTTCTGTTCTAAAGTAATCTGAAATATTTTGGTTTTCTGTTTCTGTTCTAATTTGAAATATTTTGGTTTTCTGTTTCTGTTCTACTTTTGGACCTAAGTAACGGGAAAAAAGAAAAAAAAGTTATCTGAAATATTTTGGTTTTCTGTTTTTGTTTTTATTTTGTACCTAAATAACGGGAAAAAGAAAAATAATTTATTAGAAATATTTTGGTTTTCTGTTTTTGTCCTTATTTTGCACCTAAATAACGGGAAAAAAGAAAAAAAAGGTTGTCTGGAATAGTTTGGTTTTCTATTTTTGTCCTTATTTTACACCGAAATAACAGGAAAAATGAAAAAAAAAGTAATCTGAAATATTTTGGTTTTCTGTTTCTGTTCTACTTTTGGACCTAAATAACGGGAAAAAAGAAAAAAAAAGTTATCTGAAATATTTTGGTTTTCTGGTTTTGTCCTTATTTTACACCTAAATAAAGGGAAAAAAGAAAAAAAGTTATCTGAAATATTTTGGTTTCTGTTTTTGTCTTTATTTTTCAGTTAAATAACTGGAAAAAAGAAAAAAAAAGGTATCTGAAATATTTTGGTTTTTGTCTTTATTTTTCACTTAAATAACGAGAAAAAAGAAAAAAAAGGTTATGTGAAATATTTTGGTTTTCTGTTTTTCTCCTTATTTTACACGTAAATAACGGGAAAAATGGAAAAAAAATTATCTGAAATATTTTGTTTTCTGTTTTTGTCCTTATTTTGCACCTAAATAACGGGAAAAAAAGTTATCTGAAATATTTTGGTTTTCTGTTTTTGTCCTAATTTTACACCTAAATAACGGGAAAAAAGAAAAAATAGTTATCTGGAATAGTTTGGTTTTCTGTTTTTGTCTTTATTTTACACCTAAAAAACGAGAAATAAGGAAAAAAAAATACCTGAAATATTTTGTTTTCTGTTTTTGTCCTTATTTTGCACCTAAATAACGGGAAAAAAAGTTATCTGAAATATTTTGGTTTTCTGTTTTTGTCCTAATTTTACACCTAAATAACGGGAAAAAAGAAAAAAAAGTTATCTGCAATAGTTTGGTTTCCTTTTTTTGTCTTTATTTTACACCTAAAAAACGAGAAATAAGGAAAAAAAAATACCTGAAATATTTTGTTTTCTGTTTTTGTCCTTATTTTGCACCTAAATAACGGGAAAAAAAGTTATCTGAAATATTTTGGTTTTCTGTTTTTGTCCTCATTTTACACCTAAATAACGGGAAAACAGAAAAAAAAAGTTATCTGAAATATTTTGGTTTCTGTTTTTGTCTATATTTTTCACTTAAATAACGGGGAAAAAGAAAAAAAAAGTTATCTGAAATATTTTGGTTCTCTGTTTTTGTCCTTATTTTACACCGAAATAACGAGAAAAATGAAAAAAAAAGTTATCTGATATATTTTGTTTTTCTGTTTTTGTCTTTATTTTTCACTTAAATAACGGGGAAAAAGAAAAAAAAAGTTATCTGAAATATTTTGGTTCTCTGTTTTTGTCCTTATTTTATACCGAAATAACGAGAAAAATGAAAAAAAAAGTTATCTGATATATTTTGTTTTTCTGTTTTTGTCCTGATTTTGGACCTATATAACGGGAAAAAAGAACGAAAAAGTTATCTGAAATATTTTGGTGTCCTGATTTTGTTTTTATTTTTCACATAAATAACGGGAAAAAAGAAAAAAAAGTTATCTGAAATATTTTGGTTTTCTGTTTTTGTCCTTATTTTACACCTAAAAAACGGGAAAAAAGAAAAAAAAATTACCTGAAATATTTTGGTTTTCTGTTTTTGTCCTTCTTTTGCACCTAAATAAAGGGAAAAAAGAAAAAAAAGTTATCTGAAATATTTTGGTTTTCTGTTTTTGTCCTTATTTTACACTTAAAAAACGGAAAATAAGGAAAAAAAATACTTGAAATATTTTGGTTTTCTGTTTTTGTCCTTATTTTACACCTAAATAACGGGAAAAAAGAAAAAAAAAGTTATTTGAAATATTTTGGTTTTCTGTTTTTGTCTTTATTTTTCACTTAAATAACGAGAAAAAAGAAAAAAAAGGTTATGTGAAATATTTTGGTTTACTGTTTTTGTCCTTATTTTACACCTAAATAACAGGAAAAATGGAAAAAAAAATTATCTTAAATATTTTGGTTTTCTGTTTTTGTCCTTATTTTGCACCTAAATAACGGGAAAAAAAGGAAAAAAAAAGTTATTTGAAATATATAGCTTTTCTGTTTTTGTCCTTATTTACACCTAAAGAACGGGAAAAATGAAAAAAAAGTTATTTGAAATATTTTGCTTTTCTGTTTTTGTCCTTATTTACAACTAAATAACGGGAAAAAAGAAAATAAAAATACCTGAAATATTTTGGTTTTCTGTTTTTGTCCTTATTTAGCACCTAAATAATGGGAAAAAAGAAAAAAAATTATTTGAAATATTTTGGTTTTCTGTGTTTGTCCTAACTTTACACCTAAATAACGGGAAAAAAGAAAAAAAATTATCTGAAATATTTTGGTTTCTGTTTTTGTCGTTATTTTTCACTTAAATAACGGGAAAAAAGAAAAAAAAAGTTATTTGAAATATTTTGGTGTTCTGTTTTTGTCCTTATTTTGCACCTAAATAACGGGAAAAAAAAGAAAAAAAAATTATTTGAAATATTTTGTTTTTCTGTTTTTGTCCTTATTTTACACCTAAAAAACGGGAAAGAAGGAAAAAAATTACATGAAATATTTCAGTTTTCTGTTGTTGTCCTTATTTTGCACCTAAATAACGGGGAAAAAAGAAAACCACAGTTATCGGAAATATTTTGGATTTCTCCTTTTGTCTTTATTTTTCACTTAAATAACGAGAAAAAAAAAAAAGTTATTTGAAATATTTTGGTTTTCTGTTTTTGTCATTATTTTGCACCTAAATAACGGGAAAAATGAAAAAAAAGTAATCTGAAATATTTTGGTTTTCTGTTTCTGTTCAACTTTTGGCCCTAAATAACGGGAAAAAAGCAAAAAAGTTATCTGAAATATTTTGATTTTCAATAACGGGAAAAAAGAAAAAAAAAGTTATCTCAAATATTTTGGTTTTCTGTTTTTGTCCTTATTTTGCACGTAAATAACGGGAAAAAAGAAAAAAAGTTATCTGGAATAGTTTGGTTTTCTGTTATTGTCCTTATTTTACACTTAAAAAACGGGAAATAAGGAAAAAAAATACCTGATATTTTTAGGTTTTCTGTTTTTGTCCTCATTCTGTTTTTGTCCTCAAAAGAAAAAAAAAGTTATCTGAAATATTTTGGTTCTCTGTTTTTGTCCTTATTTTACACCGAAATAACGAGAAAAATGAAAAAAAAAGTTATCTGATATATTTTGTTTTTCTGTTTTTGTCCTGATTTTGGACCTATATAACGGGAAAAAAGAACGAAAAAGTTATCTGAAATATTTTGGTGTCCTGATTTTGTTTTTATTTTTCACATAAATAACGGGAAAAAAGAAAAAAAAGTTATCTGAAATATTTTGGTTGTCTGTTTTTGTCCTTATTTTACACCTAAAAAACGGGAAAAAAGAAAAAAAAATTACCTGAAATATTTTGGTTTTCTGTTTTTGTCCTTCTTTTGCACCTAAATAAAGGGAAAAAAGAAAAAAAAGTTATCTGAAATATTTTGGTTTTCTGTTTTTGTCCTTATTTTACACTTAAAAAACGGAAAATAAGGAAAAAAAATACTTGAAATATTTTGGTTTTCTGTTTTTGTCTTTATTTTTCACTTAAATAACGAGAAAAAAGAAAAAAAAGGTTATGTGAAATATTTTGGTTTACTGTTTTTGTCCTTATTTTACACCTAAATAACAGGAAAAATGGAAAAAAAAATTATCTTAAATATTTTGGTTTTCTGTTTTTGTCCTTATTTTGCACCTAAATAACGGGAAAAAAAAGTTATTTGAAATATATAGCTTTTCTGTTTTTGTCCTTATTTACACCTAAAGAACGGGAAAAATGAAAAAAAAGTTATTTGAAATATTTTGCTTTTCTGTTTTTGTCCTTATTTACAACTAAATAACGGGAAAAAAGAAAAAAAAAATACCTGAAATATTTTGGTTTTCTGTTTTTGTCCTTATTTAGCACCTAAATAATGGGAAAAAAGAAAAAAAATTATTTGAAATATTTTGGTTTTCTGTGTTTGTCCTAACTTTACACCTAAATAACGGGAAAAAAGAAAAAAAATTATCTGAAATATTTTGGTTTCTGTTTTTGTCGTTATTTTTCACTTAAATAACGGGAAAAAAGAAAAAAAAAGTTATTTGAAATATTTTGGTGTTCTGTTTTTGTCCTTATTTTGCACCTAAATAACGGGCAAAAAAGGAAAAAAAAATTATTTGAAATATTTTCTTTTTCTGTTTTTGTCCTTATTTTACACCTAAAAAACGGGAAAGAAGGAAAAAAATTACATGAAATATTTCAGTTTTCTGTTGTTGTCCTTATTTTGCACCTAAATAACGGGAAAAAAAGAAAACCACAGTTATCGGAAATATTTTGGATTTCTCCTTTTGTCTTTATTTTTCACTTAAATAACGAGAAAAAAAAAAAAGTTATTTGAAATATTTTGGTTTTCTGTTTTTGTCATTATTTTGCACCTAAATAACGGGAAAAATGAAAAAAAAGTAATCTGAAATATTTTGGTTTTCTGTTTTTGTCGTTATTTTACACCGAAATAACGGGAAAAATGAAAAAAAGTAATCTGAAATATTTTGGTTTTCTGTTTTTGTCGTTATTTTACACCGATATAACGGGAAAAATGAAAAAAAAGTAATCTGAAATATTTTGGTTTTCTGTTTCTGTTCAACTTTTGGCCCTAAATAACGGGAAAAAAGAAAAAAAGTTATCTGAAATATTTTCATTTTCTGTTATTTTGGTATAAATAACGGGAAAAAAGAAAAAAAAAGTTATCTGAAATATTTTGGTTTTCTGTTTTTGTTTTTATTTTGCACCTAAATAACGGGAAAAAGAAAAATAATTTATTTGAAATATTTTGGTTTTCTGTTTTTGTCCTTATTTTGAACCTAACAACGGGAAAGAAGGAATAAAAAGTAATCTGAAATATTTTGGTTTTCAATAATGGGAAAAAAGAAAAAAAAAGTTATCTGAAATATTTTGGTTTTCTGTTTTTGTTTTTATTTTGCACCTAAATAACGGGAAAAAGAAAAATAATTTATTTGAAATATTTTGGTTTTCTGTTTTTCTCCTTATTTTACACCTAAATAACGGGAAAAATGGAAAAAAAAATTATCTGAAATATTTTGTTTTCTGTTTTTGTCCTTATTTTGCATCTAAATAACGGGAAAAAAGAAAAAAAGGGTTATCTGGAATAGTTTGGTTTTCTGTTTTTGGTCTTATTTTACACCGAAATAACGGGAAAAATGAAAAAAAAAGTAATCTGAAATATTTTGGGTTTCTGTTTCTGTCCTACTTTTGGACCTAAATAAGGGAAAAAAGAAAAAAAAGTTATCTGAAATATTTTGGTTTCTGTTTTTGTCCTTATTTTACACCTAAATAAAGGGAAAAAAGAAAAAAAGGTTATCTGGAATAGTTTTGTTTTCTGTTTTTGTCCTTATTTTACACCGAAATAGCGGGAAAAATGAAAAAAGAAGTAATCTGAAATATTTTGGTTTTCTGTTTCTGTTCTACTTTTAGACCAAAATAACGGGAAAAAAGGAAAAAAAAATTATCTGAAATATTTTGGTTTTCTGTTTTTGTCCTTATTTTACACCTAAATAAAGGGAAAAAAGAAAAAAAGGTTATCTGGAATAGTTTTGTTTTCTGTTTTTGTCCTTATTTTACACCGAAATAGCGGGAAAAATGAAAAAAGAAGTAATCTGAAATATTTTGGTTTTCTGTTTCTGTTCTACTTTTAGACCTAAATAACGGGAAAAAAGGAAAAAAAAGTTATCTGAAATATTTTGGTTTTCTGTTTTTGTTTTTATTTTGCACCTAAATAACGGGAAAAAGAAAAATAAGTTATTTGAAATATTTTGGTTTTCTGTTTTTGTCCTTATTTTGCACCTAAAAACGGGAAAGAAGGAATAAAAAGTAATCTGAAATATTGTGGTTTTCTGTTTTTGTTTTTATTTTGCAACTAAATAACGGGAAAAATAAAAATAAGTTATTTGAAATATTTTGGTTTTCTCTTTTTGTCTTTATTTTTCACTTAAATAACGGGAAAAAAGAAAAAAAAAGTTATCTCAAATATTTTGGTTTTCTGTTTTTGTCCTTATTTTGCACGTAAATAACGGGAAAAAAGAAAAAAAGTTATCTGGAATAGTTTGGTTTTCTGTTATTGTCCTTATTTTACACTTAAAAAACGGGAAATAAGGAAAAAAAATACCTGATATATTTTGGTTTTCTGTTTTTGTCCTCATTTTACACCTAAATAACGGGAAAAATGAAAAAAAAAGTTATCTGAAATATTTTGGTTTCTCTTTTTGCCTTTATTTTTCACTTAAATAACGGGGAAAAAGAAAAAAAAAGTTATCTGAAATATTTTGGTTCTCTGTTTTTGTCCTTATTTTACACCGAAATAACGAGAAAAATGAAAAAAAAAGTTATCTGATATATTTTGTTTTTCTGTTTTTGTCTTTATTTTTCACTTAAATAACGGGGAAAAAGAAAAAAAAAGTTATCTGAAATATTTTGGTTCTCTGTTTTTGTCCTTATTTTACACCGAAATAACGAGAAAAATGAAAAAAAAAGTTATCTGATATATTTTGTTTTTCTGTTTTTGTCCTGATTTTGGACCTATATAACGGGAAAAAAGAAAAAAAAGTTATCTGAAATATTTTGGTTTTCTGTTTTTGTCCTTATTTTACACCTAAAAAACGGGAAAAAAGAAAAAAAAAATTATCTTAAATATTTTGGTTTTCTATTTTTGTCCTTCTTTTGCACCTAAATAAAGGGAAAAAAGAAAAAAAAGTTATCTGAAATATTTTGGTTTTCTGTTTTTGTCCTTATTTTACACTTAAAAAACGGAAAATAAGGAAAAAAAATACTTGAAATATTTTGGTTTTCTGTTTTTGTCCTTATTTTACACCTAAATAACGGGAAAAAAGAAAAAAAAAGTTATTTGAAATATTTTGGTTTTCTGTTTTTGTCTTTATTTTTCACTTAAATAACGAGAAAAAAGAAAAAAAAGGTTATGTGAAATATTTTGGTTTACTGTTTTTGTCCTTATTTTACACCTAAATAACAGGAAAAATGGAAAAAAAAATTATCTTAAATATTTTGGTTTTCTGTTTTTGTCCTTATTTTGCACCTAAATAACGGGAAAAAAAGGAAAAAAAAAGTTATTTGAAATATATAGCTTTTCTGTTTTTGTCCTTATTTACACCTAAAGAACGGGAAAAATGAAAAAAAAAGTTATTTGAAATATTTTGCTTTTCTGTTTTTGTCCTTATTTACAACTAAATAACGGCAAAAAAGAAAAAAAAAATACCTGAAATATTTTGGTTTTCTGTTTTTGTCCTTATTTAGCACCTAAATAATGGGAAAAAAGAAAAAATATTATTTGAAATACTTTGGTTTTCTGTGTTTGTCCTAACTTTACACCTAAATAACGGGAAAAAAGAAAAAAAATTATCTGAAATATTTTGGTTTCTGTTTTTGTCGTTATTTTTCACTTAAATAACGGGAAAAAAGAAAAAAAAAGTTATTTGAAATATTTTGGTGTTCTGTTTTTGTCCTTATTTTGCACCTAAATAACGGGAAAAAAAGGAAAAAAAAATTATTTGAAATATTTTGTTTTTCTGTTTTTGTTTTTATTTTGCACCTAAATAACGGGAAAAAGAAAAATAATTTATTTGAAATATTTTGGTTTTCTGTTTTTCTCCTTATTTTACACCTAAATAACGGGAAAAATGGAAAAAAAAATTATCTGAAATATTTTGTTTTCTGTTTTTGTCCTTATTTTGCATCTAAATAACGGGAAAAAAGAAAAAAAAGGTTATCTGGAATAGTTTGGTTTTCTGTTTTTGGTCTTATTTTACACCGAAATAACGGGAAAATAAAAAAAAAAGTAATCTGAAATATTTTGGGTTTCTGTTTCTGTCCTACTTTTGGACCTAAATAAGGGAAAAAAGAAAAAAAAGTTATCTGAAATGTTTTGGTTTCTGTTTTTGTCTTTATTTTTCACTTAAATAACGGGAAAACAGAAAAAAAAAGTTATCTGAAATCATTTGGTTTTTGTCTTTATTTTTCACTTAAATAACGAGAAAAAAGAAAAAAAAGGTTATGTGAAATATTTTGGTTTTCTGTTTTTGTTCTTATTTTACACCTAAATAACGGGAAAAATGAAAAAAAAGTAATCTGAAATATATTGATTTTCTGTTTCTGTTCTACTTTTGGACCTAAATAACGGGAAAAAAGGAAAAAAATTATCTGAAATATTTTGGTTTTCTGTTTTTGTCCTTATTTTACACCTAAATAAAGGGAAAAAAGAAAAAAAGGTTATCTGGAATAGTTTGGTTTTCTGTTTTTGTCCTTATTTTACACTGAAATAATGGGAAAAATGAAAAAAGAAGTAATGTGAAATATTTTGGTTTTCTGTTTCTGTTCTACTTTTGGACCTAAATAACGGGAAAAAAGAAAAAAAAAGTTATCTGAAATATTTTGGTTTTCTGTTTTTGTTTTTATTTTGCACCTAAATAACGGGAAAAAGAAAAATAAGTTATTTGAAATATTTTGGTTTTCTGTTTTTGTCCTTATTTTGCACCTAAAAACGGGAAAGAAGGAATAAAAAGTAATCTGAAATATTTTGGTTTTCTGTTTCTGTCCTTATGTTACACCTTAATAACGGGAAAAAAGGAAACAACAGTTATCTGAAATATTTTGGTTTTCTCTTTTTGTCTTCATTTTTCACTTAAATAACGGAAAAAAAGAAAAAAAATTATCTGAAATATTTTGGTTTCTGTTTTTGTCTTTATTTTTCACTTTAATAACGGGAAAAAAGAAAAAAAAAGTTATTTGAAATATTTTGGTGTTCTGTTTTTGTCCTTATTTTGCACCTAAATAACGGGAAAAAAAGGAAAAAAAAATTATTTGAAATATTTTGTTTTTCTGTTTTTGTCCTTATTTTACACCTAAAAAACGGGAAAGAAGGAAAAAAATTACATGAAATATTTCAGTTTTCTGTTGTTGTCCTTATTTTGCACCTAAATAACGGGAAAAAAAGAAAACCACAGTTATCGGAAATATTTGGTTTTCTCCTTTTGTCTTTATTTTTCACTTAAATAACGGGAAAAAAAAAAAAGTTATTTGAAATATTTTGGTTTTCTGTTTTTGTCATTATTTTGCACCTAAATAACGGGAAAAATGAAAAAAAAGTAATCTGAAATATTTTGGTTTTCTGTTTTTGTCGTTATTTTACACCGAAATAACGGGAAAAATGAAAAAAAAGTAATCTGAAATATTTTGGTTTTCTGTTTTTGTTTTTATTTTGCAACTAAATAACGGGAAAAAGAAAAATAAGTTATTTGAAATATTTTGGTTTTCTCTTTTTGTCTTTATTTTTCACTTAAATAACGGGAAAAAAGAAAAAAAAAGTTATCTCAAATATTTTGGTTTTCTGTTTTTGTCCTTATTTTGCACGTAAATAACGGGAAAAAAGAAAAAAAGTTATCTGGAATAGTTTGGTTTTCTGTTATTGTCCTTATTTTACACTTAAAAAACGGGAAATAAGGAAAAAAAATACCTGATATATTTTGGTTTTCTGTTTTTGTCCTCATTTTACACCTAAATAACGGGAAAAATGAAAAAAAAAGTTATTTGAAATATTTTGGTTTCTCTTTTTGCCTTTATTTTTCACTTAAATAACGGGGAAAAAGAAAAAAAAAGTTATCTGAAATATTTTGGTTCTCTGTTTTTGTCCTTATTTTACACCGAAATAACGAGAAAAATGAAAAAAAAAGTTATCTGATATATTTTGTTTTTCTGTTTTTGTCTTTATTTTTCACTTAAATAACGGGGAAAAAGAAAAAAAAAGTTATCTGAAATATTTTGGTTCTCTGTTTTTGTCCTTATTTTACACCGAAATAACGAGAAAAATGAAAAAAAAAGTTATCTGATATATTTTGTTTTTCTGTTTTTGTCCTGATTTTGGACCTATATAACGGGAAAAAAGAACAAAAAAGTTATCTGAAATATTTTGGTGTCCTGATTTTGTTTTTATTTTTCACATAAATAACGGGAAAAAAGAAAAAAAAGTTATCTGAAATATTTTGGTTTTCTGTTTTTGTCCTTATTTTACACCTAAAAAACGGGAAAAAAGAAAAAAAAAATTATCTTAAATATTTTGGTTTTCTATTTTTGTCCTTCTTTTGCACCTAAATAAAGGGAAAAAAGAAAAAAAAGTTATCTGAAATATTTTGGTTTTCTGTTTTTGTCCTTATTTTACACTTAAAAAACGGAAAATAAGGAAAAAAAATACTTGAAATATTTTGGTTTTCTGTTTTTGTCCTTATTTTACACCTAAATAACGGGAAAAAAGAAAAAAAAAGTTATTTGAAATATTTTGGTTTTCTGTTTTTGTCTTTATTTTTCACTTAAATAACGAGAAAAAAGAAAAAAAAGGTTATGTGAAATATTTTGGTTTACTGTTTTTGTCCTTATTTTACACCTAAATAACAGGAAAAATGGAAAAAAAAATTATCTTAAATATTTTGGTTTTCTGTTTTTGTCCTTATTTTGCACCTAAATAACGGGAAAAAAAGGAAAAAAAAAGTTATTTGAAATATATAGCTTTTCTGTTTTTGTCCTTATTTACACCTAAAGAACGGGAAAAATGAAAAAAAAAGTTATTTGAAATATTTTGCTTTTCTGTTTTTGTCCTTATTTACAACTAAATAACGGCAAAAAAGAAAAAAAAAATACCTGAAATATTTTGGTTTTCTGTTTTTGTCCTTATTTAGCACCTAAATAATGGGAAAAAAGAAAAAATATTATTTGAAATACTTTGGTTTTCTGTGTTTGTCCTAACTTTACACCTAAATAACGGGAAAAAAGAAAAAAAATTATCTGAAATATTTTGGTTTCTGTTTTTGTCGTTATTTTTCACTTAAATAACGGGAAAAAAGAAAAAAAAAGTTATTTGAAATATTTTGGTGTTCTGTTTTTGTCCTTATTTTGCACCTAAATAACGGGAAAAAAAGGAAAAAAAAATTATTTGAAATATTTTGTTTTTCTGTTTTTGTTTTTATTTTGCACCTAAATAACGGGAAAAAGAAAAATAATTTATTTGAAATATTTTGGTTTTCTGTTTTTCTCCTTATTTTACACCTAAATAACGGGAAAAATGGAAAAAAAAATTATCTGAAATATTTTGTTTTCTGTTTTTGTCCTTATTTTGCATCTAAATAACGGGAAAAAAGAAAAAAAAGGTTATCTGGAATAGTTTGGTTTTCTGTTTTTGGTCTTATTTTACACCGAAATAACGGGAAAATAAAAAAAAAAGTAATCTGAAATATTTTGGGTTTCTGTTTCTGTCCTACTTTTGGACCTAAATAAGGGAAAAAAGAAAAAAAAGTTATCTGAAATATTTTGGTTTCTGTTTTTGTCTTTATTTTTCACTTAAATAACGGGAAAACAGAAAAAAAAAGTTATCTGAAATCATTTGGTTTTTGTCTTTATTTTTCACTTAAATAACGAGAAAAAAGAAAAAAAAGGTTATGTGAAATATTTTGGTTTTCTGTTTTTGTTCTTATTTTACACCTAAATAACGGGAAAAATGAAAAAAAAGTAATCTGAAATATATTGATTTTCTGTTTCTGTTCTACTTTTGGACCTAAATAACGGGAAAAAAGGAAAAAAATTATCTGAAATATTTTGGTTTTCTGTTTTTGTCCTTATTTTACACCTAAATAAAGGGAAAAAAGAAAAAAAGGTTATCTGGAATAGTTTGGTTTTCTGTTTTTGTCCTTATTTTACACTGAAATAACGGGAAAAATGAAAAAAGAAGTAATGTGAAATATTTTGGTTTTCTGTTTCTGTTCTACTTTTGGACCTAAATAACGGGAAAAAAGAAAAAAAAAGTTATCTGAAATATTTTGGTTTTCTGTTTTTGTTTTTATTTTGCACCTAAATAACGGGAAAAAGAAAAATAAGTTATTTGAAATATTTTGGTTTTCTGTTTTTGTCCTTATTTTGCACCTAAAAACGGGAAAGAAGGAATAAAAAGTAATCTGAAATATTTTGGTTTTCTGTTTCTGTCCTTATGTTACACCTTAATAACGGGAAAAAAGGAAACAACAGTTATCTGAAATATTTTGGTTTTCTCTTTTTGTCTTCATTTTTCACTTAAATAACGGAAAAAAAGAAAAAAAATTATCTGAAATATTTTGGTTTCTGTTTTTGTCTTTATTTTTCACTTTAATAACGGGAAAAAAGAAAAAAAAAGTTATTTGAAATATTTTGGTGTTCTGTTTTTGTCCTTATTTTGCACCTAAATAACGGGAAAAAAAGGAAAAAAAAATTATTTGAAATATTTTGTTTTTCTGTTTTTGTCCTTATTTTACACCTAAAAAACGGGAAAGAAGGAAAAAAATTACATGAAATATTTCAGTTTTCTGTTGTTGTCCTTATTTTGCACCTAAATAACGGGAAAAAAAGAAAACCACAGTTATCGGAAATATTTGGTTTTCTCCTTTTGTCTTTATTTTTCACTTAAATAACGGGAAAAAAAAAAAAGTTATTTGAAATATTTTGGTTTTCTGTTTTTGTCATTATTTTGCACCTAAATAACGGGAAAAATGAAAAAAAAGTAATCTGAAATATTTTGGTTTTCTGTTTTTGTCGTTATTTTACACCGAAATAACGGGAAAAATGAAAAAAAAGTAATCTGAAATATTTTGGTTTTCTGTTTTTGTCGTTATTTTACACCGAAATAACGGGAAAAATGAAAAAAAAGTAATCTGAAATATTTTGGTTTTCTGTTTCTGTTCTACTTTTGGCCCTAAATAACGGGAAAAAAGAAAAAAAAGTTATCTGATATATTTTGGTTTTCTGTGTTTGTCCTTATTTTACACCTAAGTAAAGGGAAAAAAGAAAAAAAGTAATCTGAAATATTTTGGTTTCGGTTTTTTCTCTATTTTTCAGTTAAATAACGGGAAAAAAGAAAAAAAAAGTTATCTGAAATATTTTGGTTTTTGTCTTTATTTTTCAATTAAATAACGAGAAAAAAGAAAAAAAAGTTATGTGAAATATTTTGGTTTTCTGTTTTTCTCCTTATTTTACACCTAAATAACGGGAAAAATGGAAAAAAAATTATCTGAAATATTTTGTTTTCTGTTTTTGTCCTTATTTTGCACCTAAATAACGGAAAAAAAAGGAAAAAAAGTTATCTGAAATATTTTGGTTTTCTGTTTTTGTCCTAATTTTACACCTAAATAACGGGAAAAAAGAAAAAAAGGTTATCTGGAATTGTTTGGTTTTCTGTTTTTGTCCTTATTTTACACCGAAATAACGGGTAAAATGAAAAAAAAAGTTATCTGATATATTTTGTTTTTATGTTTTTGTCCTGATTTTGGACCTAAATAACGGGAAAAAAGAAAAAAAAAGTTATCTGAATTATTTTGGTTTTCTGTTTTTGTTTTTATTTTGCACCTAAATAACGGGAAAAAGAAAAATAATTTATTTGAAATATTTTGGTTTTCTGTTTTTGTCCTTATCTTGCACCTAAAAGCGGGAAAGAAGGAATAAAAAGTAATCTGAAATATTTTGGTTTTCTGTTTCTGTCCTTATGTTACACATAAATAACGGGAAAAAAGAAAATGTAGGGTATAAACTGGGACACCCAGTATATTTATTCTCGTTCGATTAAAATCATTCGAGTATCGTTGCATTGTTCACAATATAGAATAATTGTGCACAATATAAAGTAATTAATAATATATAAGAGCTGATTGCTCTTATCAAAGTTATCAGTCAGTTGTATACACTCGTGCCTTAAAGATCGAATAATTGTAATTAGTTTAAACAGTAAAAGTAAAAGTTGTATAAATAATAAATTAATGAATATTATTAAACCATGTGTATTATTAAATGCCATACTCAACAATTGGTGACCCCGACTTAGAATAACGCGTGTTTTTTAAAATACAATTAATTACAATTATTAATAAATTTATAATAAAATAAACATTATTAGTACAAGAGTTAAAATTAAAATAAAATATATTTTATTTAACCTGCACAAAATAACTTTTCCGGCACGTGTACAACAATTACCACACGTGGAAAACAATTACCACACGTGGAAAATAATTACCACACGTGGAAAATTAATTGAGAAAATTAATTTTATCATACGATATATAATAAAAAGATCGTGTCAAGTTCCAGTTTTTCAACAATATTCGAACCGAATTACATCAAAGCTGTACAATCAACACCACATCTGTACCATCGTCATCATCATCGTTTATCATCAGAAGCAGAAATTATACAAGTACCAAAAAATTAACTTTAATTGCAAAATATATAAATGAAATATCAAATAAAATATTTTTTATCATACATAAATTTTTTAAAATACATTATTTTTTATATATAAAATTGATAACTTTACTACAAGTATATAATTTTGCAATTACATATACATACATATACGGTATATAATTTGGTACAGTATATATCAATTTACATTTCCAAATTGTTAAAAATTTAATATAAAAAAAAAAACGCTACAAATTAACTAAAATTAAAATTTTAAATATAGTATATTAAACTAACGTATAATTTAAAATATAAATGTATAGAAACTTTTTTTTAAAAAAAAAATTACATAAAATTATTGGATTAACCTATATATTACTAAAAATTTCATTTAAAAAAATTAAAATTTTTATATATTTAAATTAGTAGAATATAATTTTTTCGCATTAGTTAAATTAAAATATATTACATCAAAACAAAATTAATAGCGAAGCGACTGTACCTAATCACACGATAAAATTTTTTTTGATCAAATCATTGTAGAGAGAAAACAATACATATTATAAAACAATATAATTTTATCATACGATATCATTTCATGTAAAAAGTTTTTTTTTTAAATTTAAAATATATAATAAAATTACAGAGATTTTTTTTCTAAAACGATAATTTTTTTTGCAACGATAATCGATATTTTTTTTGCAACGATAATCAATATTTTTTTTGGAACGATAATCGATAATTTTTTTTGCAACGATAATCGATATTTTTTTTTTGCAACGATAATCGATAATTTTTTTTGCAACGATAATCGATATTTTTTTTTGCAACGATAATCGATATTTTTTTTTGCAACGATAATCGATATACATATATATATATTATTTTTTTTTTTGCTACTATACCACGATTTAGCGCTGCGATATTTTTTTTGGGCAACGATAACAAAATTCTTTTTCTCCGCGTTTTTGTATATAGCATTAAAACATAAATTAGTAATAACATGCCAAATACTGGTGAAGCTAATTCTGAAACTCATAAAAATACGATCGAAATGAGTACAATATCTCGTATCAAATTAGCCCCATTTTTTGATAAAAACCCGGACCTTTGGTTCATGATAGCGGAGAGCCAATTCAATTTGCACAAATCAATTAAAGACGACGATAAATTTAACCATACCTTATCCGCACTTCCGCAGGATATAGCATTATCGGTTTTCGACATCCTTAAAAATCCTGGTACAGGTCTGAAATACGATACTTTAAAAAAAGCGTTGATAGAAAGACACAGTCTCTCTACTGAAAAACGGTTAGATAATTTATTGTCGAATATAAACGAAATTGGTGATCTCAGTCCATCAGAATTTTTTAGAGTAATGTCCCACCAAGCAGGTGATTCGGCACTTATAGATAAAGAACTCCTAAAACGAATCTGGTTAAAAAGACTACCCCAGAGTTTACGTACGTCAGTAGCAGCTTGGGCTGATAAATCGGTAGACGAAATTTTACCAATTGCCGACAAAATTTGGGAAGTGACACAGCCTTCCGGCGTAGTTGCCGAAGCTTCTTTTGCGTCCACCTCCAACACAATTGATAAAGGCCTTTCCCCAACCGAACGACGGTTGACGAAGGAATTAAGCGAAATAAAAAAACGTTTGACTAGGCTCGATGTAGGTAACCGCGATCGAAATAATGTAAGACCTCGTTCGAAATCAAGACCACGAACCGGTTCACGAGTCAACAATAATTTTTGTTATTTCCACAAGAAATTCGGCAGTAAGGCACGTAATTGTAGAGAACCTTGTACGTATAAAACCGGAAATGGTCAATAGTCTACAAAACATTTAAACTAATAAAAACCAATGTTAATACGGCAAACAGTGGTACATCTAATTCTCGCCGTTTATTTATCAGAGACCACGAAAACTCTTTGCTATTTCTTATTGATTCTGGCGCCGAAGTTTCGGTAATTCCATCCAAAATATGTACTTCCACTAAAAAAGACACCGGTTTTTCACTATCGGCGGCGAACGGAACCGAAATACCGACATACGGCATGAAATTGTTAAAACTCAACTCAGGGTTACGACGAGATTTCACGCACGCTTTCATAATGGCAGCGGTCGATAAACCGATAATCGGTGCCGATTTTTTATCAAAATACAACTTATTAATTGATTTAAAAAACCGCAGACTGATCGATGGTGCCACGGAATTGCAAGTAAATACAATAATAGCAAAATACAATAATAGTAAATACAATAGTAGATACACCGACGCCTAAAATTTTTAGTGTAAATAATGAGTACGGGACGATTTTAAAAGAATTCCCATCGCTCAGCGAATTGCCGAATTACAATCATCCGGTTCAACATAGTATTCGACACTATATTGAAACGCGAGGCGTAGCACCGTACGATAAACCGCGCCGGCTAGATTCGGAAAAAAGTAAAGCGGCCAAATTAGAGTTCCAACATATGGTTGATCTAGGCATCTGTCGGCCGTCGAAATCACGATTCGCGTCACCATTACATATGGTGAAGAAAAAAGATAATGATTGGCGTCCGTGCGGGGATTATCGAAGGTTAAATTCTATTACCATTCCCGACAGATACCCGATACCGCATATTCAAAGTTTCTCGGAACAACTAACCGGTTGCACTATTTTCTCGAAAATAGACTTAATACGGGCATACCACCAGATCCCTATGGCAGAGGCGGATGTAGAAAAAACTGCCATAACGACTCCGTTCGGCCTGTATGAGTTCACACGAATGCCATACGGTCTACGAAATGCCGCGCAGACATTTCAAAGGTTTTTGAACGAAGTTACCAATGGACTCGATTTCGTGTTTTGCTACATCGACGATATACTAATCGCGAGCAAATCCGGTACGGAACATAAACTACACCTAAGACTTTTATTCAAACGCCTCGCCGAATACGGCATAAATATAAAAATTCCGAAATGTATTTTTGGTGTGACATCCTTAGAGTTCTTAGGCCACATTATATCGAAAGATGGTATCTTACCGTCGCAAGAAAAAGTCGAAGCCATTAAAACTTTTCCAAAACCTACGACAGTTCGCCAAATACAGCGATTCCTGGGCATGATCAATTTTTACCACCGTTTTATACCGCGACTCGCAGAAATCTTAACACCGATACACTACCACCTAACGACGCTAGTAAAACGGGGAAAACATAAAGTACCATTCTCGTGGCCCAACGAATGCGACACCAAATTTTTAGAAGCAAAAACCGCGTTGGTCAGAGCTACGTTACTCGCCCATCCCATCGAGCATACGAAATACAGTATTACCACGGATGCATCGAATACAGCGGTCGGCGCAGTACTTCAGCAGCTCAACAACACAGTTTGGGAGCCCCTCGGTTTTTTTTCGAAAAAGTTGTCGAACACGGAATGCAAATACTCAGCTTTCGATAGAGAGTTGCTGGCGATCTACCTGTCGATTAAACACTTTAGATATTTCGTAGAAGGCAGACAATTTACAATCTACACGGACCACAAACCTCTTTGCACGGCCATTAATTCTAAAACCGATCGTAGCCCACGACAATTACGCCAATTAGATTATATCGGCCAATTCACGAGTGATATCCAACATATTAAAGGTTCGCTTAATGTAGTTAGCGATTGTTTATCTCGGTTTAACGAACACGAGAACGAAATTGCCTCATTCTCGTTAATCGACTTGCCAAAGTTACAGAATCAGGATGAGGAACTTCGAGAATTAATTAATCACCCTTCCGAAAAATCAAAAGTTCAGTTGAGACCCGTAAAAATACCGGACTCCAACGAGAGTATATGGTGCGAAATATCAACGGGGATTAACCGGCCATTCATTCCGAAAAGTTGTAGACAAAATATTTTCGACAGTCTTCACGGATTAGCGCATCCGGGCGTACGAGCAACACGCAAACTTGTAAGTTCCAAATATTTCTGGCCTCAAATGAACGTTGACGTTGGCTACTGGGCTAAATCATGTTTAGGTTGTCAAAAATCCAAAACCAACCGACACACAATAACGCCGTTCGAAAAATTTGCGTCGCCCAGCGGTAGATTCCAACACATTCACATAGATATCGTCGGTCCACTTCCGATATCAAACGGTTACACGTATATACTAACAACGGTCGACCGGTTCACACGGTGGCCCGAAGCGTTTCCGATGAGGGATATGACGGCACTCACCGTAGCTACTACTTTTTACGAAAATTACGTAAGTCGTTTCGGAATTCCGTCCATAATCACTTCCGACCAAGGAACTCAATTTGAGTCGAAATTATTTAGGGACCTAGGGAAGTTAATCGGTATGAATAGGATTCGACCCACACCGTATAATCCGAAAGCCAATGGGATGGTGGAACGGTTGCACCGCCAATTAAAATCATCTCTCAAAGCACGTTGCAATACCACTAATTGGAGTTCCGAGCTTCCAACCATTTTGTTGGGAATAAGAAGTTCGGTAAGGGAGGATACAAACTGTACCCCGGCTGAATTGGTTTACGGCGAACCAATAGTCGTTCCCGGCGAATTTTTCCTACCCAACACGGATACGAAACCCGACGAAGCACAATTCATTAAGGACCTGCGGAAGAAAATGCGGGAAATGATACCAACATCCCCGCGCGAACACAAACAAACAAATATATTTGTTCCAAAATCGTTAGCTTCGTGTACACATGTTTTCGTCCGCGTTGACAAGGTCAGAGGACCACTCACGAACCCTTACGCAGGCCCATATAAGGTTATTCGCAGAATGCGAAAAACTTTTATAGTTGAAATAAAAAATAAAAATCAAAGTATAAATATCGATAGATTAAAACCGGCTTACGGTATAAAAGACGTGACGTTTCGAAAATAATAATTTTCGATCCAGAGGGGGAGTATTGTAGGGTATAAACTGGGACACCCAGTATATTTATTCTCGTTCGATTAAAATCATTCGAGTATCGTTGCATTGTTCACAATATAGAATAATTGTGCACAATATAAAGTAATTAATAATATATAAGAGCTGATTGCTCTTATCAAAGTTATCAGTCAGTTGTATACACTCGTGCCTTAAAGATCGAATAATTGTAATTAGTTTAAACAGTAAAAGTAAAAGTTGTATAAATAATAAATTAATGAATATTATTAAACCATGTGTATTATTAAATGCCATACTCAACAAAAACAACAGTTATCTGAAATATTTTGGTTTTCTCTTTTTGTCTTTATTTTTCACTTAAATAACGGGAAAAAAGAATAAAAAAGTTATCTCAAATATTTTGGTTTTCTGTTTTTGTCCTTATTTTGCACGTAAATAACGGGAAAAAAGAAAAAAAAGTTATCTGGAATAGTTTGGTTTTCTGTTTTTGTTCTTATTTTACACCGAAATAACGGAAAAAATGAAAAAAAAAGTTATTTGAAATATTTTGGTTTTCTGTTTCTGTCCTACTTTTGGACCTAAATAACGGGAAAAAAGGAAAAAAAGTTATCTGAAATATTTTGGTTTTCTGTTTCTGGCCTTATGTTACACCTAAATAACGGGAAAAAAGAAAACAACAGTTATCTGAAATATTTTGGTTTTTTCTTTTTGTCTTTATTTTTCACTTAAATAACGGGAAAAAAGAAAAAAAAAGTTATCTCAAATATTTTGGTTTTCTGTTTTTGTCCTTATTTTGCACGCAAATAAAGGGAAAAAAGAAAAAAAAGGTTATCTGGAATAGTTTGGTTTTCTGTTTTTGTTCTTATTTTACACCGAAATAACGGGAAAAATGAAAAAAAAAGTAATCTGAAATATTTTGGTATTCTGTTTCTGTGCTACTTTTGGACCTAAATAACGGGAAAAAGGGAAAAAAAGTTATCTGAAATATTTTGGTTTTCTGTTTCTGTCCTTATGTTATATCTAAATAACGGGAAAAAAGAAAACAACAGTTATCTGAAATATTTTGGTTTTCTCTTTTTGTCTTTATTTTTCACTTAAATAACGGGAAAAAAGAAAAAAAAAGTTATCTCAAATATTTTGGTTTTCTGTTTTTGTCCTTATGTTACATCTAAATATCGGGAAAAAAGAAAACAACAGTTATTTGAAATATTTTGGTTTTCTCTTTTTGTCTTTATTTTTCACTTAAATAACGGGAAAAAAGAAAAAAAAAGTTATCTCAAATAATTTGGTTTTCTGTTTTTGTCCTTATGTTACATCTAAATAACGGGAAAAAAGAAAAAAAGTAATTTGAAATATTTTGGTTTCTGTTTTTGTCTTTATTTTTCAGTTAAATAACGGGAAAAAAGAAAAAAAAACTTATCTGAAATATTTTGGTTTTTGTCTTTATTTTTCACTTAAATAACGAGAAAAAAGAAAAAAAAGGTTATGTGAAATATTTTGGTTTTCTGTTTTTCTCCTTATTTTACACCTAAATAACGGGAAAAATGGAAAAAAAAATTATCTGAAATATTTTGTTTTCTGTTTTTGTCCTTATTTTGCATCTAAATAACGGGAAAAAGAAAAAAAAGGTTATCTGGAATAGTTTGGTTTTCTGTTTTTGGTCTTATTTTACACCGAAATAACGGGAAAAATGAAAAAAAAAAATTATCTGAAATATTTTGTTTTCTGTTTTTGTCCTTGTTTTGCACCTAAATAACGGGAAAAAAGGAAAAAAAGTTATCTGAAATATTTTGGTTTTCTGTTTTTGTTTTTATTTTGCACCTAAATAACGGGAAAAAGAAAAATAAGTTATTTGAAATATTTTGGTTTTCTGTTTTTGTCCTTATTTTGCACCTAAATAACGGGAAAAAAGAAAAAAAAGGTTATCTGGAATAGTTTGGTTTTCTGTTTTTGTTCTTATTTTACACCGAAATAACGGGAAAAAACAAAAAAAAAGAAATCTGAAATATTTTGGCTTTCTTTTTTGTGCTTATTTTACATCTAAATACCGGGAAAAAGAAAAAAAAATTATCTGAAATATTTTGGTTTTCTGATTTTGTCCTTATTTTACACCTAAATAACGGAAAAAAAGAAAAGGAAAGTTATCTGAAATATTTTGGTTTTCTGATTTTGTCCTTATTTTACACCTAAATAACGGGAAAAAAGAAAAAAAAGTTATCTGAAATATTTTGGTTTTCTGTTTTTGTCCTTATTATACACCGAAATAACTAGAAAAAAGAAAAAAAAAGTTATCTGAAATATTTTGGTTTTTGTCTTTATTTTTCACTTAAATAACGAGAAAAAAGAAAAAAAGGTTATGTGAAATATTTTGGTTTTCTGTTTTTGTCCTTATTTTACACCTAAATAACGGGAAAAATAAAAAAAAAAGTAATCTGAAATAATTTGGGTTTCTGTTTCTGTTCTACTTTTGGACTTAAATAACGGGGAAAAAAAAAAAGTTATCTGAAATATTTTGGTTTTCTGTTTTTGTCCTTATTTTACACCTAAATAAAGGGAAAAAAGAAAAAAAAGTTATCTGGAATAGTTTCGTTTTCTGTTTTTGTCCTTATTTTACACCGAAATAACGGGAAAAATGAAGAAAAAAGTAATTTGAAATATTTTGGTTTTCTGTTTCTGTTCTACTTTTGGACCTAAATAACAGGAAAAAAGAAAAAAAAGTTATTTGAAATATTTTGGTTTTCTGTTTTTGTTTTTATTTTGTACCCAAATAACGGGAAAAAGAAAAATAATTTATTAGAAATATTTTGGTTTTCTGTTTTTATCCTTATTTTGCACCTAAATAACGGGAAAAAAGAAAAAAAAGGTTATCTGGTATAGTTTGGTTTTCTATTTTTGTCCTTATTTTACACCGAAATAACGGGAAAAATGAAAAAAAAGTAATCTGAATTATTTTGGTTTTCTGTTTCTGTTCTACTTTTGGACCTAAATAACGGGAAAAAATAAAAACAGTTATCTGAAATATTTTGGTTTCTGTTTTTGTCTTTATTTTTCAGTTAAATAACTGGAAAAAAGAAAAAAAAAGTTATCTGAAATATTTTGGTTTTTGTCTTTATTTTTCACTTAAATAACGAGAAAAAAGAAAAAAAAAGGTTATGTGAAATATTTTGGTTTTCTGTTTTTCTCCTTATTTTACACCTAAATAACGGGAAAAAAAAATTATCTGAAATATTTTGTTTTCTGGTTTTGTCCTTATTTTGCACCTAAATAACTGGAAAAAAGGAAAAAAAGTTATCTGAAATATTTTGGTTTTCTGTTTTTGTCCTAATTTTACACCTAAATAACGGGAAAAAAGAAAAAAAGGTTATCTGGAATAGTTTGGTTTTCTGTTTTTGTTCTTATTTTACACCGAAATAACGGGAAAAATGAAAAAAAGTTATCTGGAATAGTTTGGTTTTCTGTTTTTGTCCTTATTTTACACCTAAAAAACGGGAAATAAGGAAAAAAAAATACCTGAAATATTTTGGTTTTCTGTTTTTCTCCTCATTTTACACCTAAATAACGGGAAAAAAGAAAAAAAAAGTTATCTGAAATATTTTGGTTTCTGGTTTTGTCTTTATTTTTCACTTAAATAACGGGGAAAAAAAAAAGTTATCTGAAATATTTTTGTTCTCTGTTTTTGTCCTTATTTTACACCGAAATAACGGGAAAAATGAAAAAAAGTTATCTGAAATATTTTAGTTTTCTGATTTTGTGCTTATTTTACACCTAAATAACGGGAAAAAAGAAAAGGAAAGTTATCTGAAATATTTTGGTTTTCTGTTTTTGTCTTTATTTTTCACTTAAATAACGGAAAAAAGGAAAAAAACAGTTATCTCAAATATTTTGGTTTTCTGTTTTTGTCCTTATTTTGCACCTAAATAACGGGAAAAAAGAAAAAAAAATTACCTGAAATATTTTGGTTTTCTGTTTTTGTCCTTATTTTGCACCTAAAAAACGGGATATAAGGAACAAAAAATACCTGAAATATTTTGGTCTTCTGTTTTTGTCCTTATTTTACAACTAAATAACGGGAAAAAAGAAAAAAAAGGTTATGTGAAATATTTTGTTTTTGTCCTTTTCTGTTTTTGTCCTTATTTTACACCGAAATAACGAGAAAAAAGAAAAAAAAAGTTATCTGAAATATTTTGGTTTCTGTTTTTGTCTTTATTTTTCACTTAAATAACGGGAAAAAAGAAAAAAAAAGTTATCTGAAATATTTTGGTTTTTGTCTTTATATTTCAATTAAATAACGAGAAAAAAGAAAAAAAAGTTTATGTGAAATATTTTGGTTTTCTGTTTTTGTCCTTATTTTACACCTAAATAACGGGAAAAATGAAAAAAAGTAATCTTAAATATTTTGGTTTTCTGTTTCTGTTCTAAAGTAATCTGAAATATTTTGGTTTTCTGTTTCTGTTCTAATTTGAAATATTTTGGTTTTCTGTTTCTGTTCTACTTTTGGACCTAAATAACGGGAAAAAAGAAAAAAAAGTTATCTGAAATATTTTGGTTTTCTGGTTTTGTCCTTATTTTACACCTAAATAAAGGGAAAAAAGAAAAAAAGTTATCTGAAATATTTTGGTTTCTGTTTTTGTCTTTATTTTTCAGTTAAATAACTGGAAAAAAGAAAAAAAAAGGTATCTGAAATATTTTGGTTTTTGTCTTTATTTTTCACTTAAATAACGAGAAAAAAGAAAAAAAAGGTTATGTGAAATATTTTGGTTTTCTGTTTTTCTCCTTATTTTACACCTAAATAACGGGAAAAATGGAAAAAAAATTATCTGAAATATTTTGTTTTCTGTTTTTGTCCTTATTTTGCACCTAAATAACGGGAAAAAAAGTTATCTGAAATATTTTGGTTTTCTGTTTTTGTCCTAATTTTACACCTAAATAACGGGAAAAAAGAAAAAAAAGTTATCTGGAATAGTTTGGTTTTCTGTTTTTGTCTTTATTTTACACCTAAAAAACGAGAAATAAGGAAAAAAAAATACCTGAAATATTTTGTTTTCTGTTTTTATCCTTATTTTGCACCTAAATAACGGGAAAAAAAGTTATCTGAAATATTTTGGTTTTCTGTTTTTGTCCTCATTTTACACCTAAATAACGGGAAAAAAGAAAAAAAAAGTTATCTAAAATATGTTGGTTTTGGTTTTGTCTTTATTTTTTACTTAAATAACGGGGAAAAAAAAAAGTTATCTGAAATATTTTTGTTCTCTGTTTTTGTCCTTATTTTACACCGAAATAACGGGAAAAATGAAAAAAAGTTATCTGAAATATTTTGGTTTTCTGTTTTTGTCCTTATTTTACACCTAAATAACGGGAAAAAAGAAAAGGAAAGTTATCTGAAATATTTTGGTTTTCTGTTTTTGTTTTTATTTTTCACTTAAATAACGGAAAAAAGGAAAAAAACAGTTATCTCAAATATTTTGGTTTTCTGTTTTTGTCCTTATTTTGCACCTAAATAACGGGAAAAAAGAAAAAAAAATTATCTGAAATATTTTGGTTTTCTGTTTTTGTCCTTATTTTGCACCTAAAAAACGGGATATAAGGGAAAAAAAATACCTGAAATATTTTGGTCTTCTGTTTTTGTCCTTATTTTACAACTAAATAACGGGAAAAAAGAAAAAAAAAGGTTATGTGAAATATTTTGTTTTTGTCCTTTTCTGTTTTTGTCCTTATTTTACACCGAAATAACGAGAAAAAAGAAAAAAAAAGTTATCTGAAATATTTTGGTTTCTGTTTTTGTCTTTATTTTTCACTTAAATAACGGGAAAAAAGAAAAAAAAAGTTATCTGAAATATTTTGGTTTTTGTTTTCTATTTCAATTAAATAACGAGAAAAAAGAAAAAAAAGTTTATGTGAAATATTTTGGTTTTCAGTTTTTGTCCTTATTTTACACCTAAATAACGGGAAAAATGAAAAAAAGTAATCTTAAATATTTTGGTTTTCTGTTTCTGTTCTAAAGTAATCTGAAATATTTTGGTTTTCTGTTTCTGTTCTAATTTGAAATATTTTGGTTTTCTGTTTCTGTTCTACTTTTGGACCTAAATAACGGGAAAAAAGAAAAAAAAGTTATCTGAAATATTTTGGTTTTCTGGTTTTGTCCTTATTTTACACCTAAATAAAGGGAAAAAAGAAAAAAAGTTATCTGAAATATTTTGGTTTCTGTTTTTGTCTTTATTTTTCAGTTAAATAACTGGAAAAAAGAAAAAAAAAGGTATCTGAAATATTTTGGTTTTTGTCTTTATTTTTCACTTAAATAACGAGAAAAAAGAAAAAAAAGGTTATGTGAAATATTTTGGTTTTCTGTTTTTCACCTTATTTTACACCTAAATAACGGGAAAAATGGAAAAAAAATTATCTGAAATATTTTGTTTTCTGTTTTTGTCCTTATTTTGCACCTAAATAACGGGAAAAAAAGTTATCTGAAATATTTTGGTTTTCTGTTTTTGTCCTAATTTTACACCTAAATAACGGGAAAAAAGAAAAAAAAGTTATCTGGAATAGTTTGGTTTTCTGTTTTTGTCTTTATTTTACACCTAAAAAACGAGAAATAAGGAAAAAAAAATACCTGAAATATTTTGTTTTCTGTTTTTGTCCTTATTTTGCACCTAAATAACGGGAAAAAAAGTTATCTGAAATATTTTGGTTTTCTGTTTTTGTCCTCATTTTACACCTAAATAACGGGAAAACAGAAAAAAAAAGTTATCTGAAATATTTTGGTTTCTGTTTTTGTCTATATTTTTCACTTAAATAACGGGAAAAAAAAAAGTTATCTGAAATATTTTGGTTCTCTGTTTTTGTCATTTTTTTACACCGAAATAACGGGAAAAATGAAAAAAAAAGTTATCTGATATATTTTGTTTTTCTGTTTTTGTCCTGATTTTGGACCTAAATAACGGGAAAAAAGAAAAAAAAATTATCTGAAATATTTTGGTTTTCTGATTTTGTTTTTATTTTTCACTTAAATAACGGGAAAAAAGAAAAAAAAAGTTATCTGAAATATTTTGGTTTTCTGTTTTTGTCCTTATTTTACACCTAAATAACGGGAAAAAAGAAAAAAAAATTATCTGAAATATTTTGGTTTTCTGTTTTTGTCCTTATTTTACACCTAAATAAAGGGAAAAAAGAAAAAAAGGTTATCTGGAATAGTTTGGTTTTCTGTTTTTGTCCTTATTTTACACCGAAATAACGGGAAAAATGAAAAAAGGAGTAATCTGAAATATTTTGGTTTTCTGTTTCTGTTCTACTTTTGGACCTAAATAACAGGAAAAAAGAAAAAAAAGTTATCTGAAATATTTTGGTTTTCTGTTTTTGTCCTTATTTTGCACCTAAAAAACGGGATATAAGGAACAAAAAATACCTGAAATATTTTGGTCTTCTGTTTTTGTCCTTATTTTACAACTAAATAACGGGAAAAAAGAAAAAAAAGGTTATGTGAAATATTTTGTTTTTGTCCTTTTCTGTTTTTGTCCTTATTTTACACCGAAATAACGAGAAAAAAGAAAAAAAAAGTTATCTGAAATATTTTGGTTTCTGTTTTTGTCTTTATTTTTCACTTAAATAACGGGAAAAAAGAAAAAAAAAGTTATCTGAAATATTTTGGTTTTTGTCTTTATATTTCAATTAAATAACGAGAAAAAAGAAAAAAAAGTTTATGTGAAATATTTTGGTTTTCTGTTTTTGTCCTTATTTTACACCTAAATAACGGGAAAAATGAAAAAAAGTAATCTTAAATATTTTGGTTTTCTGTTTCTGTTCTAAAGTAATCTGAAATATTTTGGTTTTCTGTTTCTGTTCTAATTTGAAATATTTTGGTTTTCTGTTTCTGTTCTACTTTTGGACCTAAATAACGGGAAAAAAGAAAAAAAAGTTATCTGAAATATTTTGGTTTTCTGGTTTTGTCCTTATTTTACACCTAAATAAAGGGAAAAAAGAAAAAAAGTTATCTGAAATATTTTGGTTTCTGTTTTTGTCTTTATTTTTCAGTTAAATAACTGGAAAAAAGAAAAAAAAAGGTATCTGAAATATTTTGGTTTTTGTCTTTATTTTTCACTTAAATAACGAGAAAAAAGAAAAAAAAGGTTATGTGAAATATTTTGGTTTTCTGTTTTTCTCCTTATTTTACACCTAAATAACGGGAAAAATGGAAAAAAATTATCTGAAATATTTTGTTTTCTGTTTTTGTCCTTATTTTGCACCTAAATAACGGGAAAAAAAGTTATCTGAAATATTTTGGTTTTCTGTTTTTGTCCTAATTTTACACCTAAATAACGGGAAAAAAGAAAAAAAAGTTATCTGGAATAGTTTGGTTTTCTGTTTTTGTCTTTATTTTACACCTAAAAAACGAGAAATAAGGAAAAAAAAATACCTGAAATATTTTGTTTTCTGTTTTTATCCTTATTTTGCACCTAAATAACGGGAAAAAAAGTTATCTGAAATATTTTGGTTTTCTGTTTTTGTCCTCATTTTACACCTAAATAACGGGAAAAAAGAAAAAAAAAGTTATCTAAAATATGTTGGTTTTGGTTTTGTCTTTATTTTTTACTTAAATAACGGGGAAAAAAAAAAGTTATCTGAAATATTTTTGTTCTCTGTTTTTGTCCTTATTTTACACCGAAATAACGGGAAAAATGAAAAAAAGTTATCTGAAATATTTTGGTTTTCTGTTTTTGTCCTTATTTTACACCTAAATAACGGGAAAAAAGAAAAGGAAAGTTATCTGAAATATTTTGGTTTTCTGTTTTTGTTTTTATTTTTCACTTAAATAACGGAAAAAAGGAAAAAAACAGTTATCTCAAATATTTTGGTTTTCTGTTTTTGTCCTTATTTTGCACCTAAATAACGGGAAAAAAGAAAAAAAAATTATCTGAAATATTTTGGTTTTCTGTTTTTGTCCTTATTTTGCACCTAAAAAACGGGATATAAGGAAAAAAAAATACCTGAAATATTTTGGTCTTCTGTTTTTGTCCTTATTTTACAACTAAATAACGGGAAAAAAGAAAAAAAAAGGTTATGTGAAATATTTTGTTTTTGTCCTTTTCTGTTTTTGTCCTTATTTTACACCGAAATAACGAGAAAAAAGAAAAAAAAAGTTATCTGAAATATTTTGGTTTCTGTTTTTGTCTTTATTTTTCACTTAAATAACGGGAAAAAAGAAAAAAAAAGTTATCTGAAATATTTTGGTTTTTGTTTTCTATTTCAATTAAATAACGAGAAAAAAGAAAAAAAAGTTTATGTGAAATATTTTGGTTTTCAGTTTTTGTCCTTATTTTACACCTAAATAACGGGAAAAATGAAAAAAAGTAATCTTAAATATTTTGGTTTTCTGTTTCTGTTCTAAAGTAATCTGAAATATTTTGGTTTTCTGTTTCTGTTCTAATTTGAAATATTTTGGTTTTCTGTTTCTGTTCTACTTTTGGACCTATATAACGGGAAAAAAGAAAAAAAAGTTATCTGAAATATTTTGGTTTTCTGGTTTTGTCCTTATTTTACACCTAAATAAAGGGAAAAAAGAAAAAAAGTTATCTGAAATATTTTGGTTTCTGTTTTTGTCTTTATTTTTCAGTTAAATAACTGGAAAAAAGAAAAAAAAAGGTATCTGAAATATTTTGGTTTTTGTCTTTATTTTTCACTTAAATAACGAGAAAAAAGAAAAAAAAGGTTATGTGAAATATTTTGGTTTTCTGTTTTTCACCTTATTTTACACCTAAATAACGGGAAAAATGGAAAAAAAATTATCTGAAATATTTTGTTTTCTGTTTTTGTCCTTATTTTGCACCTAAATAACGGGAAAAAAAGTTATCTGAAATATTTTGGTTTTCTGTTTTTGTCCTAATTTTACACCTAAATAACGGGAAAAAAGAAAAAAAAGTTATCTGGAATAGTTTGGTTTTCTGTTTTTGTCTTTATTTTACACCTAAAAAACGAGAAATAAGGAAAAAAAAATACCTGAAATATTTTGTTTTCTGTTTTTGTCCTTATTTTGCACCTAAATAACGGGAAAAAAAGTTATCTGAAATATTTTGGTTTTCTGTTTTTGTCCTCATTTTACACCTAAATAACGGGAAAACAGAAAAAAAAAGTTATCTGAAATATTTTGGTTTCTGTTTTTGTCTATATTTTTCACTTAAATAACGGGAAAAAAAAAAGTTATCTGAAATATTTTGGTTCTCTGTTTTTGTCATTTTTTTACACCGAAATAACGGGAAAAATGAAAAAAAAAGTTATCTGATATATTTTGTTTTTCTGTTTTTGTCCTGATTTTGGACCTAAATAACGGGAAAAAAGAAAAAAAAATTATCTGAAATATTTTGGTTTTCTGATTTTGTTTTTATTTTTCACTTAAATAACGAGAAAAAAGAAAGAAAAGGTTATGTGAAATATTTTGATTTTCTGTTTTTGTCCTTATTTTACACCTAAATAACGGGAAAAATGGAAAAAAAAATTATCTGAAATATTTTGTTTTCTGTTTTTGTCCTTGTTTTGCACCTAAATAACGGGAAAAAAGGAAAAAAAGTTATCTGAAATATTTTGGTTTTCTGTTTCTGTTCTAAAGTAATCTGAAATATTTTGGTTTTCTGTTTCTGTTCTAATTTGAAATATTTTGGTTTTCTGTTTCTGTTCTACTTTTGGACCTAAATAACGGGAAAAAAGAAAAAAAAAGTTATCTGAAATATTTTGGTTTTCTGTTTTTGTTTTTATTTTGTACCTAAATAACGGGAAAAAGAAAAATAATTTATTCGAAATATTTTGGTTTTCTGTTTTTGTCCTTATTTTGCACCTAAATAACGGGAGAAAAGAAAAAAAAGGTTGTCTGGAATAGTTTGGTTTTCTATTTTTGTCCTTATTTTACACCGAAATAACAGGAAAAATGAAAAAAAAAGTAATCTGAAATATTTTGGTTTTCTGTTTCTGTTCTACTTTTGGACCTAAATAACGGGAAAAAAGAAAAAAAAGTTATCTGAAATATTTTGGTTTTCTGGTTTTGTCCTTATTTTACACCTAAATAAAGGGAAAAAAGAAAAAAAGTTATCTGAAATATTTTGGTTTCTGTTTTTGTCTTTATTTTTCAGTTAAATAACTGGAAAAAAGAAAAAAAAAGGTATCTGAAATATTTTGGTTTTTGTCTTTATTTTTCACTTAAATAACGAGAAAAAAGAAAAAAAAGGTTATGTGAAATATTTTGGTTTTCTGTTTTTCTCCTTATTTTACACCTAAATAACGGGAAAAATGGAAAAAAAATTATCTGAAATATTTTGTTTTCTGTTTTTGTCCTTATTTTGCACCTAAATAACGGGAAAAAAAGTTATCTGAAATATTTTGGTTTTCTGTTTTTGTCCTAATTTTACACCTAAATAACGGGAAAAAAGAAAAAAAAGTTATCTGGAATAGTTTGGTTTTCTGTTTTTGTCTTTATTTTACACCTAAAAAACGAGAAATAAGGAAAAAAAAATACCTGAAATATTTTGTTTTCTGTTTTTGTCCTTATTTTGCACCTAAATAACGGGAAAAAAAGTTATCTGAAATATTTTGGTTTTCTGTTTTTGTCCTCATTTTACACCTAAATAACGGGAAAACAGAAAAAAAAAGTTATCTGAAATATTTTGGTTTCTGTTTTTGTCTATATTTTTCACTTAAATAACGGGAAAAAAAAAAGTTATCTGAAATATTTTGGTTCTCTGTTTTTGTCATTATTTTACACCGAAATAACGGGAAAAATGAAAAAAAAAGTTATCTGATATATTTTGTTTTTCTGTTTTTGTCCTGATTTTGGACCTAAATAACGGGAAAAAAGAAAAAAAAATTATCTGAAATATTTTGGTTTTCTGATTTTGTTTTTATTTTTCACTTAAATAACGGGAAAAAAGAAAAAAAAAGTTATCTGAAATATTTTGGTTTTCTGTTTTTGTCCTTATTTTACACCTAAATAACGGGAAAAAAGAAAAAAAAATTATTTGAATTATTTTGGTTTTCTGTTTTTGTCCTTATTTTGCACCTAAATAAAGGGAAAAAAGAAAAAAAGGTTATCTGGAATAGTTTGGTTTTCTGTTTTTGTCCTTATTTTACACCGAAATAACGGGAAAAATGAAAAAAGAAGTAATCTGAAATATTTTGGTTTTCTGTTTCTGTTCTACTTTTGGACCTAAATAACAGGAAAAAAAAAAAAAAAAGTTATCTGAAATATTTTGGTTTTCTGTTTTTGTTTTTATTTTGCACCTAAATAACGGGAAATAACAGGAAAAATGAAAAAAAAAGTAATCTGAAATATTTTGGTTTTCTGTTTCTGTTCTACTTTTGGACCTAAATAACGGGAAAAAAGAAAAAAAAGTTATCTGAAATATTTTGGTTTTCTGGTTTTGTCCTTATTTTACACCTAAATAAAGGGAAAAAAGAAAAAAAGTTATCTGAAATATTTTGGTTTCTGTTTTTGTCTTTATTTTTCAGTTAAATAACTGGAAAAAAGAAAAAAAAAGGTATCTGAAATATTTTGGTTTTTGTCTTTATTTTTCACTTATATAACGAGAAAAAAGAAAAAAAAGGTTATGTGAAATATTTTGGTTTTCTGTTTTTCTCCTTATTTTACACCTAAATAACGAGAAAAATGGAAAAAAAATTATCTGAAATATTTTGTTTTCTGTTTTTGTCCTTATTTTGCACCTAAATAACGGGAAAAAAAGTTATCTGAAATATTTTGGTTTTCTGTTTTTGTCCTAATTTTACACCTAAATAACGGGAAAAAAGAAAAAAAAGTTATCTGGAATAGTTTGGTTTTCTGTTTTTGTCTTTATTTTACACCTAAAAAACGAGAAATAAGGAAAAAAAAAATACCTGAAATATTTTGTTTTCTGTTTTTGTCCTTATTTTGCACCTAAATAACGGGAAAAAAAGTTATCTGAAATATTTTGGTTTTCTGTTTTTGTCCTCATTTTACACCTAAATAACGGGAAAACAGAAAAAAAAAGTTATCTGAAATATTTTGGTTTCTGTTTTTGTCTATATTTTTCACTTAAATAACGGGAAAAAAAAAAAGTTATCTGAAATATTTTGGTTCTCTGTTTTTGTCATTATTTTACACCGAAATAACGGGAAAAATGAAAAAAAAAGTTATCTGATATATTTTGTTTTTCTGTTTTTGTCCTGATTTTGGACCTAAATAACGGGAAAAAAGAAAAAAAAATTATCTGAAATATTTTGGTTTTCTGATTTTGTTTTTATTTTTCACTTAAATAACGGGAAAAAAGAAAAAAAAAGTTATCTGAAATATTTTGGTTTTCTGTTTTTGTCCTTATTTTACACCTAAATAACGGGAAAAAAGAAAAAAAAATTATCTGAATTATTTTGGTTTTCTGTTTTTGTCCTTATTTTACACTTAAATAAAGGGAAAAAAGAAAAAAAGGTTATCTGTAATAGTTTGGTTTTCTGTTTTTGTCCTTATTTTACACCGAAATAACGGGAAAAATGAAAAAAGAAGTAATCTGAAATATTTTGGTTTTCTGTTTCTGTTCTACTTTTGGACCTAAATAACAGGAAAAAAGAAAAAAAAGTTATCTGAAATATTTTGGTTTTCTGTTTTTGTTTTTATTTTGCACCTAAATAACGGGAAAAAGAAAAATAAGTTATTTGAAATATTTTAGCTTTCTCTTTTTGTGCTTATTTTACATCTAAATAACGGGAAAAAAGAAAAAAAAATTATCTGAAATATTTTGGTTTTCTGATTTTGTCCTTATTTTACACCTAAATAACGGGAAAAAAGAAAAGGAAAATTATCTGAAATATTTTGTCTTTCTGATTTTGTCCTTATTTTACACCTAAATAACGGGAAAAAAGAAAACAACAGTTATCTGAAATATTTTATATTTCTGTTTTTGTCTTTATTTTTCACTTAACGGGAAAAAAGAAAAAAAAATTATCTGCAATATTTTGGTTTTCTGTTTTTGTCCTTATTTTACACCTAAATAACGGGAAAAAATAAAAAAAAGTTATCTGAAATATTTTGGCTTTCTGTTTTTGTCCTTATTTTACACCTAAATAATCTGAAATATTTTGGTTTTCTGTTTTTGTCCTTATTTTACACCTAACTAACAGCAAAAAAGAAAAAAAAGTTATCTCAAATATTTTGGTTTTCTGTTTTTGTCCTTATTTTGCAACTAAATAACGGGAAAAAAGAAAAAAAGGTTATCTGGAATAGTTTAGTTTTCTATTTTTTTCCTTATTTTACACCTAAATAACGGGAAAAAAGAAAAAAAAATTATCTGAAATATTTTGGTTTTCTGTTTTTGTCCTTATTTTGCATCTAAAAAACGGGAAATAAGGAAAAAAAATACCTGAAATATTTTGGTCTTCTGTTTTTGTCCTTATTTTACAACTAAATAACGGGAAAAAAGAAAAAAACAGTTATCTGAAATATTTTGGTTTCTGTTTTTGTCTTTATTTTTAACTTAAATAATGGGAAAAAAGAAAAAAAAAGTTATCTGAAATATTTTGGTTTTTGTCTTTATTTTTCACTTAAATAACGAGAAAAAAGAAAGAAAAGGTTATGTGAAATATTTTGATTTTCTGTTTTTGTCCTTATTTTACACCTAAATAACGGGAAAAATGGAAAAAAAAATTATCTGAAATATTTTGTTTTCTGTTTTTGTCCTTGTTTTGCACCTAAATAACGGGAAAAAAGGAAAAAAAGTTATCTGAAATATTTTGGTTTTCTGTTTTTGTTTTTATTTTGCACCTAAATAACGGGAAAAAGAAAAATAAGTTATTTGAAATATTTTGGTTTTCTGTTTTTGTCCTTATTTTGCACCTAAATAACTGGAAAAAAGAAAAAAAAGGTTATTTGGAATAGTTTGGTTTTCTGTTTTTGTTCTTATTTTACACCGAAATAACGGGAAAAAAGAAAAAAAAAGTAATCTGAAATATTTTGGCTTTCTTTTTTGTGCTTATTTTACATCTAAATAACGGGAAAAAGAAAAAAAAATTATCTGAAATATTTTGGTTTTCTGATTTTGTCCTTATTTTACACCTAAATAACAGGAAAAAAGAAAAGGAAAGTTATCTGAAATATTTTGGTTTTCTGATTTTGTCCTTATTTTACACCTAAATAACGGGAAAAAAGAAAAAAAAGTTAGCTGAAATATTTTGGTTTTCTGTTTTTGTCCCTATTTTACACCGAAATAACTAGAAAAAAGAAAAAAAAAGTTATCTGAAATATTTTGGTTTTTGTCTTTATTTTTCACTTAAATAACGAGAAAAAAGAAAAAAAAGGTTATGTGAAATATTTTGGTTTTCTGTTTTTGTCCTTATTTTACACCTAAATAACAGGAAAAATAAAAAAAAAAGTAATCTGAAATAATTTGGTTTTCTGTTTCTGTTCTACTTTTGGACTTAAATAACGGGAAAAAAGAAAAAAAAGTTATCTGAAATATTTTGGTTTTCTGTTTTTGTCCTTATTTTACACCTAAATAAACGGAAAAAAGAAAAAAAAGTTATTTGGAATAGTTTCGTTTTTTGTTTTTGTCCTTATTTTACACCGAAATAACGGGAAAAATGAAGAAAAAAGTAATTTGAAATATTTTGGTTTTCTGTTTTTGTTTTTATTTTGACACCTAAATAACGGGAAAAAGAAAAATAAGTTATTTGAAATATTTTGGTTTTCTGTTTTTGTCCTTATTTTGCACCTAAATAACGGGAAAAAAGAAATAAAAGGTTATCTGGAATAGTTTGGTTTTCTGTTTTTGTTCTTATTTTACACCGAAATAACGGGAAAAAAGAAAAAAAAAGTAATCTGAAATATTTTGGCTTTCTTTTTTGTGCTTATTTTACATCTAAATAACGGGAAAAAGAAAAAAAAATTATCTGAAATATTTTGGTTTTCTGATTTTGTCCTTATTTTACACCTAAATGACGGGAAAAAAGAAAAGGAAAGTTATCTGAAATATTTTGGTTTTCTGATTTTGTCCTTATTTTACACCTAAATAACGGGAAAAAAGAAAAAAAAGTTATCTGAAATATTTTGGTTTTCTGTTTTGGTCCTTATTTTATACCGAAATAACTAGAAAAAAGAAAAAAAAAGTTATCTGAAATATTTTGGTTTTTGTCTTTATTTTTCACTTAAATAACGAGAAAAAAGAAAAAAAAGGTTATGTGAAATATTTTGGTTTTCTGTTTTTGTCCTTATTTTACACCTAAATAACGGGAAAAATAAAAAAAAAAGTAATCTGAAATAATTTGGGTTTCTGTTTCTGTTCTACTTTTGGACTTAAATAACGGGAAAAAAAAAAAAGTTATCTGAAATATTTTGGTTTTCTGTTTTTGTCCTTATTTTACACCTAAATAACGGGAAAAATGAAAAAAAGTTATCTGGTAAATAACGGGAAAAATGAAAAAATAACGGGAAAAATGAAAAAAAGTTATCGTTTTCTGTTTTTGTCCTTATTTTACACCGAAATAACGGGAAAAATGAAGAAAAAAGTAATTTGAAATATTTTGGTTTTCTGTTTCTGTTCTACTTTTGGACCTAAATAACAGGAAAAAAGAAAAAAAAGTTATTTGAAATATTTTGGTTTTCTGTTTTTGTTTTTATTTTGTACCTAAATAACGGGAAAAAGAAAAATAATTTATTAGAAATATTTTGGTTTTCTGTTTTTATCCTTATTTTTCACCTAAATAACTGGAAAAAAAGGAAAAAAAGTTATCTGAAATATTTTGGTTTTCTGTTTTTGTCCTAATTTTACACCTAAATAACGGGAAAAATGAAAAAAAGTTATCTGGTATAGTTTTGTTTTCTATTTTTGTCCTTATTTTACACCGAAATAACGGGAAAAATGAAAAAAAAGTAATCTGAATTATTTTGGTTTTCTGTTTCTGTTCTACTTTTGGACCTAAATAACGGGAAAAAAGAAAAACAGTTATCTGAAATATTTTGGTTTCTGTTTTTGTCTTTATTTTTCAGTTAAATAACTGGAAAAAAGAAAAAAAAAGTTATCTGAAATATTTTGGTTTTTGTCTTTATTTTTCACTTAAATAACGAGAAAAAAGAAAAAAAAGGTTATGTGAAATATTTTGGTTTTCTGTATTTCTCCTTATTTTACACCTAAATAACGGGAAAAATGGAAAAAAAAATTATCTGAAATATTTTTTTTTCTGTTTTTGTCCTTATTTTGCACCTAAATAACTGGAAAAAAAGGAAAAAAAGTTATCTGAAATATTTTGGTTTTCTGTTTTTGTCCTAATTTTACACCTAAATAACGGGAAAAAAGAAAAAAAGGTTATCTGGAATAGTTTGGTTTTCTGTTTTTGTTCTTATTTTACACCGAAATAACGGGAAAAATGAAAAAAAGTTATCTGGAATAGTTTGGTTTTCTGTTTTTGTCCTTATTTTACACCTAAAAAACGGGAAATAAGGAAAAAAAAATACCTGAAATATTTTGGTTTTCTGTTTTTGTCCTCATTTTACACCTAAATAACGGGAAAAAAGAAAAAAAAAGTTATCTGAAATATTTTGGTTTCTGGTTTTGTCTTTATTTTTCACTTAAATAACGGGGAAAAAAAAAAGTTATCTGAAATATTTTGGTTCTCTGCTTTTGTCCTTATTTTACACCGAAATAACGGGAAAAATGAAAAAAAGTTATCTGAAATATTTTGGTTTTCTGTTTTTGTCCTTATTTTACACCTAAATAACGGGAAAAAAGAAAAGGAAAGTTATCTGAAATATTTTTGTTTTCTGTTTTTTTCTTTATTTTTCACTTAAATAACGGAAAAAAGGAAAAAAACAGTTATCTCAAATATTTTGGTTTTCTGTTTTTGTCCTTATATTGCACCTAAAAAACGGGAAATAAGGAAAAAAAAATACCTGAAATATTTTGGTTTTCTGTTTTTGTCCTCATTTTACACCTAAATAACGGGAAAAAAGAAAAAAAAAGTTATCTAAAATATGTTGGTTTCTGGTTTTGTCTTTATTTTTCACATAAATAACGGGGAAAAAAAAAAGTTATCTGAAATATTTTGGTTCTCTGTTTTTGTCCTTATTTTACACCGAAATAACGGGAAAAATGAAAAAAAGTTATCTGAAATATTTTGGTTTTCTGTTTTTGTCCTTATTTTACACCTAAATAACGGGAAAAAAGAAAAGGAAAGTTATCTGAAATATTTTGGTTTTCTGTTTTTGTCTTTATTTTTCACTTAAATAACGGAAAAAAGGAAAAAAACAGTTATCTCAAATATTTTGGTTTTCTGTTTTTGTCCTTATTTTGCACCTAAATAACGGGAAAAAAGAAAAAAAAATTATCTGAAATATTTTGGTTTTCTGTTTTTGTCCTTATTTTGCACCTAAAAAACGGGATATAAGGGAAAAAAAATACCTGAAATATTTTGGTCTTCTGTTTTTGTCCTTATTTTACAACTAAATAACGGGAAAAAAGAAAAAAAAAGGTTATGTGAAATATTTTGTTTTTGTCCTTTTCTGTTTTTGTCCTTATTTTACACCGAAATAACGAGAAAAAAGAAAAAAAAAGTTATCTGAAATATTTTGGTTTCTGTTTTTGTCTTTATTTTTCACTTAAATAACGGGAAAAAAGAAAAAAAAAGTTATCTGAAATATTTTGGTTTTTGTCTTTATATTTCAATTAAATAACGAGAAAAAAGAAAAAAAAGTTTATGTGAAATATTTTGGTTTTCTGTTTTTGTCGTTATTTTACACCTAAATAACGGGAAAAAAGAAAAAAAAATTATCTGAAATATTTTGGTTTTCTGTTTTTGTCCTTATTTTGCACCTAAAAAGCGGGATATAAGGAAAAAAAAATACCTGAAATATTTTGGTCTTCTGTTTTTGTCCTTATTTTACAACTAAATAACGGGAAAAAAGAAAAAAAAAGGTTATGTGAAATATTTTGTTTTTGTCCTTTTCTGTTTTTGTCCTTATTTTACACCGAAATAACGAGAAAAAAGAAAAAAAAAGTTATCTGAAATATTTTGGTTTCTGTTTTTGTCTTTATTTTTCACTTAAATAACGGGAAAAAGGAAAAAAAAAGTTATCTGAAATATTTTGGTTTTTGTCTTTATATTTCAATTAAATAACGAGAAAAAAGAAAAAAAAGTTTATGTGAAATATTTTGGTTTTCTGTTTTTGTCCTTATTTTACACCTAAATAAAGGGAAAAATGAAAAAAAGTAATCTGAAATATTTTGGTTTTCTGTTTCTGTTCTAAAGTAATCTGAAATATTTTGGTTTTCTGTTTCTGTTCTAATTTGAAATATTTTGGTTTTCTGTTTCTGTTCTAATTTTGGACCTAAATAACGGGAAAAAAGAAAAAAAAGGTATCTGAAATATTTTGGTTTTCTGTTTTTGTTTTTATTTTGTGCCTAAATAACGGGAAAAAGAAAAATAATTTATTAGAAATATTTTGGTTTTCTGTTTTTGTCCTTATTTTGCACCTAAATAACGGGAAAAAAGAAAAAAAAGGTTGTCTGGAATAGTTTGGTTTTCTATTTTTGTCCTTATTTTACACCGAAATAACAGGAAAAATGAAAAAAAAAGTAATCTGAAATATTTTGGTTTTCTGTTTCTGTTCTACTTTTGGACCTAAATAACGGGAAAAAAGAAAAAAAAGTTATCTGAAATATTTTGGTTTTCTGGTTTTGTCCTTATTTTACACCTAAATAAAGGGAAAAAAGAAAAAAAGTTATCTGAAATATTTTGGTTTCTGTTTTTGTCTTTTTTTTCAGTTAAATAACTGGAAAAAAGAAAAAAAGAGGTATCTGAAATATTTTGGTTTTTGTCTTTATTTTTCACTTAAATAACGAGAAAAAAGAAAAAAAAGGTTATGTGAAATATTTTGCTTTTCTGTTTTTCTCCTTATTTTACACCTAAATAACGGGAAAAATGGAAAAAAAATTATCTGAAATATTTTGTTTTCTGTTTTTGTCCTTATTTTGCACCTAAGTAACGGGAAAAAAAGTTATCTGAAATATTTTGGTTTTCTGTTTTTGTCCTTATTTTGCACCTAAAAAGCGGGATATAAGGAAAAAAAAATACCTGAAATATTTTGGTCTTCTGTTTTTGTCCTTATTTTACAACTAAATAACGGGAAAAAAGAAAAAAAAAGGTTATGTGAAATATTTTGTTTTTGTCCTTTTCTGTTTTTGTCCTTATTTTACACCGAAATAACGAGAAAAAAGAAAAAAAAAGTTATCTGAAATATTTTGGTTTCTGTTTTTGTCTTTATTTTTCACTTAAATAACGGGAAAAAGGAAAAAAAAAGTTATCTGAAATATTTTGGTTTTTGTCTTTATATTTCAATTAAATAACGAGAAAAAAGAAAAAAAAGTTTATGTGAAATATTTTGGTTTTCTGTTTTTGTCCTTATTTTACACCTAAATAAAGGGAAAAATGAAAAAAAGTAATCTGAAATATTTTGGTTTTCTGTTTCTGTTCTAAAGTAATCTGAAATATTTTGGTTTTCTGTTTCTGTTCTAATTTGAAATATTTTGGTTTTCTGTTTCTGTTCTAATTTTGGACCTAAATAACGGGAAAAAAGAAAAAAAAGGTATCTGAAATATTTTGGTTTTCTGTTTTTGTTTTTATTTTGTACCTAAATAACGGGAAAAAGAAAAATAATTTATTAGAAATATTTTGGTTTTCTGTTTTTGTCCTTATTTTGCACCTAAATAACGGGAAAAAAGAAAAAAAAGGTTGTCTGGAATAGTTTGGTTTTCTATTTTTGTCCTTATTTTACACCGAAATAACAGGAAAAATGAAAAAAAAAGTAATCTGAAATATTTTGGTTTTCTGTTTCTGTTCTACTTTTGGACCTAAATAACGGGAAAAAAGAAAAAAAAGTTATCTGAAATATTTTGGTTTTCTGGTTTTGTCCTTATTTTACACCTAAATAAAGGGAAAAAAGAAAAAAAGTTATCTGAAATATTTTGGTTTCTGTTTTTGTCTTTTTTTTCAGTTAAATAACTGGAAAAAAGAAAAAAAGAGGTATCTGAAATATTTTGGTTTTTGTCTTTATTTTTCACTTAAATAACGAGAAAAAAGAAAAAAAAGGTTATGTGAAATATTTTGCTTTTCTGTTTTTCTCCTTATTTTACACCTAAATAACGGGAAAAATGGAAAAAAAATTATCTGAAATATTTTGTTTTCTGTTTTTGTCCTTATTTTGCACCTAAGTAACGGGAAAAAAAGTTATCTGAAATATTTTGGTTTTCTGTTTTTGTCCTAATTTTACACCTAAATAACGGGAAAAAAGAAAAAAAAGTTATCTGGAATAGTTTGGTTTTCTGTTTTTGTCTTTATTTTACACCTAAAAAACGAGAAATAAGGAAAAAAAAATACCTGAAATATTTTGTTTTCTGTTTTTGTCCTTATTTTGCACCTAAATAACGGGAAAAAAAGTTATCTGAAATATTTTGGTTTTCTGTTTTTTGTCCTCATTTTACACCTAAATAACGGGAAAACAGAAAAAAAAAGTTATCTGAAATATTTTGGTTTCTGTTTTTCTCTATATTTTTCACTTAAATAACGGGAAAAAAAAAAAGTTATCTGAAATATTTTGGTTCTCTGTTTTTGTCATTATTTTACACCGAAATAACGGGAAAAATGAAAAAAAAAGTTATCTGATATATTTTGTTTTTCTGTTTTTGTCCTGATTTTGGACCTAAATAACGGGAAAAAAGAAAAAAAAATTATCTGAAATATTTTGGTTTTCTGATTTTGTTTTTATTTTTCACTTAAATAACGGGAAAAAAGAAAAAAAAAGTTATCTGAAATATTTTGGTTTTCTGTTTTTGTCCTTATTTTACACCTAAATAACGGGAAAAAAGAAAAAAAAATTATCTGATATATTTTGGTTTTCTGTTTTTGTCCTTATTTTGCACCTAAATAAAGGTAAAAATGAAAAAAAGTTATCTGAAATATTTTGGTTTCTGTTTTTGTCTTTATTTTGCACCTAAATAAAGGTAAAAAAGAAAAAAAGTTATCTGATATATTTTGTTTTTCTGTTTTTGTCCTGATTTTGGACGTAAATAACGGGAAAAAAGAAAAAAAAAAGTTATCTGAAATATTTTGGTTTTCTGTTTTTGTCCTTATTTTGCACCTAAATAAAGGTAAAAAAGAAAAAAAGTTATCTGATATATTTTGTTTTTCTGTTTTTGTCCTGATTTTGGACGTAAATAACGGGAAAAAAGAAAAAAAAAGTTATCTGAAATATTTTGGTTTTCTGATTTTGTTTTTATTTTCCACTTAAATAACGGGAAAAAAGAAAAAAAAAGTTATCTGAAATATTTTGGTTTTCTGTTTTTGTCCTTATTTTACACCTAAATAGAGGGAAAAAAGAAAAGAAGTTATCTGAAATATTTTGGTTTCTGTTTTTGTCTTTATTTTTCAGTTAAATAACGGAAAAAAAGAAAAAAAAATTTATCTGAAATATTTTGGTTTTTGTCTTTATTTTTCACTTAAATAACGAGAAAAAAGAAAAAAAAGGTTATGTGAAATATTTTGGTTTTCTGTTTTTCTCCTTATTTTACACCTAAATAACGGGAAAAATGGAAAAAAAAATTATCTGAAATATTTTGTTTTCTGTTTTTGTCCTTATTTTGCACCTAAATAACGGGAAAAAAAGGAAAAAAAGTTATCTGAAATATTTTGGTTTTCTGTTTTTGTCCTAATTTTACACCTAAATAAAGGGAAAAAAGAAAAGAAGTTATCTGAAATATTTTGGTTTTCTGATTTTGTTTTTATTTTTCACTTAAATAACGGGAAAAAAGAAAAAAAAAGTTATCTGAAATATTTTGGTTCTCTGTTTTTGTCATTATTTTACACCGAAATAACGGGAAAAATGAAAAAAAAGTTATCTGATATATTTTGTTTTTCTGTTTTTGTCCTGATTTTGGACCTAAATAGCGGGAAAAAAGAAAAAAAAAGTTATCTGAAATATTTTGGTTTTCTGATTTTGTTTTTATTTTTCACTTAAATAACGGGAAAAAAAGGAAAAAAAGTTATCTGAAATATTTTGGTTTTCTGTTTTTGTCCTTATTTTGCACCTAAATAAAGGTAAAAAAGAAAAAAAGTTATCTGATATATTTTGTTTTTCTGTTTTTGTCCTGATTTTGGACCTAAATAACGGGAAAAAAGAAAAAAAAAGTTATCTGAAATATTTTGGTTTTCTGATTTTGTTTTTATTTTTCACTTAAATAACGGGAAAAAAGAAAAAAAAATTTTATGTGAAATATTTTGGTTTTCTGTTTTTCTCCTTATTTTACACCTAAATAACGGGAAAAAAGAAAAATAAGGTTATCTGGAATAGTTTGGTTTTCTGTTTTTGTCCTTAGTTTACACCGAAATAACGGGTAAAATGAAAAAAAAAGTTATCTGATATATTTTGGTTTTCTGTTTTTGTCCTTATTTTGCATGTAAATAACGGGAAAAAAGAAAAAAAAGTTATCTGGAATAGTTTGGTTTTCTGTTTTTGTCCTTATTTTACATCTAAAAAACGGGAAATAAGGAAAAAAAATACCTGAAATATTTTGGTATTCTGTTTTCGTCCTCATTTTGCACCTGAATAACGGGAAAAAAGAAAAAAAAAGTTATCTGAAATATTTTGGTTTCTGTTTTAGTCTTTATTTTTCACTTAAATAACGGGAAAATGATAAAAAAGTTATCTGAAATATTTTGTTTTTTTTTGTTTTTGTCCTGATTTTGGACCTAAATAACGGTAAAAAAGAAAAAAAAAGTTATCTGAAATATTTTGGTTTTCTGTTTTTCTCCTTATTTTACACCTAAAAACGGGAAATAAGGAAAAAAAAATACCTGAAATATTTTGGTTTTCTGTTTTTGTCCTTATTTTACACCTAAATAACGGGAAAAAAGAAAAAAAGTTATTTGAAATATTTTGGTTATCTATTTTTGTCTTTATTTTTCACTTAAATAAGAGAAAAATAAAAAAGAAGAAAAGGTTATGTGAAATATTTTGGTTTTCTATTTTTGTCCTTATTTTACACCTACATAACGAGAAAAATGGGAAAAAAAATTATCTGAAATATTTTAGTTTTTTGTTTTTGCACCTAAATAACAGGAAAAAAAGGAAAAAAAAGTTATTTGATATATTTTGGTTTTCTGTTTTTGTCCTAATTTTACACCTAAATAACGGGAAAAAATAACAAAAGGGTATCTGGAATAGTTGGTTTTCTGTTTTTGTCCTTATTTTACACCGAAATAACGGGGAAAAAAAAGAAATAAGAGTTATCAGAAATATTTTGGTTTTCTGTTTTTGTCCTTATTTTACACCTAAAAAACAGGAAATAAGGGAAAAAAAATACCTGAAATTTTTTGGTTTTTTGTTTTTGTCCTTATTTTACACCTAAATAACGGGAAAAATGAAAAAAAAAGTTAACTGAAATATTTTGCCTTTCTGTTTTTGTCCTTATTTAGCACCTAAATAACGGGAAAAAAAAAAAAAGTTATCTGAAATATTTTGTTTTTCTGTTTTTGTCCTTATTTTACACCTAAAAATGGAAAATAAGGAAAAAAAAATACCTGAAATATTTTGGTTTTTTATTTTTGTCCTTATTTTACACCTAAATAACGGGAAAAAAAAAAAAAGTTATCTGAAATATTTTGGTTTCTATTTTTGTCTTTATTTTTCACTTAAATAACGGGAAAAAAGAAAAAAAAAAGTTATCTGAAATATTTTGGTTATCTGTTTTTGTCTTTATTTTTCACTTAAATAACGAGAAAAAAAGATAAAAAAGTTTATGTGAAATATTTTGGTTTTCTGTTTTTGTCCTTATTATACATCTAACTAACAGCAAAAAAGAAAAAAAAAGTTATCTGAAATACTTTGGTTTTCTGTTTTTGTCCTAACTTTACACCTAAATAACGGGAAAAAAGAAGAAAAAGGTTATCTGGAATAGTTTGGTTTTCTGTTTTTGTCCTTATTTTACACCGAAATAACGGGAAAATGAAAAAAAAAGTAATCTGAAATATTTTGCATTTCTTTTTCTGTCCTACTTTTGGACCTAAATAACGGGAACAAAGAAAAAAAAGTTATCTGAAATATTTTGGTTTTCTGTTTTTGTCCTTATTTTACACCTAAATAACGGGAAAAAAGAAAAAAACAGTTATCTGAAATATTTTGGTTTCTGTTTTTGTCTTTATTTTTCACTTAAATAACGAGAAAAAAGAAAGAAAAAGTTATGTGAAATATTTTAGTTTTCTGTTTTTGTCCTTATTTTACACCTAAATAACGGAAAAAATGGAAAAAAAAATTATCTGAAATATTTTGTTTTCTGTTTTTGTCCTTGTTTTGCACCTAAATAACGGGAAAAAAGGAAAAAAAAGTTATCTGAAATATTTTGGTTTTCTGTTTTTGTTTTTATTTTGCACCTACATAACGGAAAAAGAAAAATAAGTTATTTGAAATATTTTGGTTTTCTGTTTTTGTCCTTATTTTGCACCTAAATAACGGGAAAAGAGTAAAAAAAAAGGTTATCTGGAATAGTTTGGTTTTCTGTTTTTGTTCTTATTTTACACCGAAATAACGGGGAAAATGAAAAAAAAAGTAATCTGAAATATTTTGGTTTTCTGTTTCTGTGCTACTTTTGGACCTAAATAACGGGAAAAAAGAAAAAAAAGTTATCTGAAATATTTTGGTTTTCTGTTCTTGTCCTTATTTTACACCTAAATAAAGGGAAAAAAGAAAAAAAGTTATCTGAAATATTTTGGTTTGCTGTTTTTGTCCTTATTTTACACCAAAAAAACGTGAAATAAGGAAAAAAAAATACCTGAAATATTTTGGTTTTCTCTTTTTGTCCTTATTTTACACCGAAATAACGAGAAAAAAGAAAAAAAAAATTATCTGAAATATTTTGGTTTTCTGTTTCTGAAAAAAGAAAAAAAGTTATCTGAAATATTTTGGTTTTCTGTTTTTAACCTTATTTTACACCAAAAAAACGTGAAATAAGGAAAAAAAATACCTGAAATATTTTGGTTTTCTGTTTTTGTTCTTATTTTACCCCGTAATAACGGGAAAAATGAAAAAAAAAGTAATCTGAAATATTTTGGTTTTCTGTTGCTGTTCTACTTTTGGACCTAAAAACGGGAAAGAAGGAATAAAAAGTAATCTGAAATATTTTGGTTTTCTGTTTCTGTCCTTATGTTACACCTAAATAACGGGAAAAAAGAAAACAACAGTTATGTGAAATATTTTGGTTTTCTCTTTTTGTCTTTATTTTTCACTTAAATAACGGGAAAAAAGAAAAAAAAAGTTATCTCAAATATTTTGGTTTTCTGTTTTTCTCCTTATTTTGCACGTAAATAACGAGAAAAAAAAAAAAGTTATCTGGAATAGTTTGGTTTTCTGTTTTTGTTCTTATTTTACACCTAAAAAACGGGAAATAAGGAAAAAAAATACCTGAAATATTTTGGTTTTCTGTTTTTGTCCTCATTTTACACCTAAATAACGGGAAAAAAGAAAAAATAAGTTATCTGAAATATTTTGGTTTCTGTTTTGTGTTTATTTTTCACTTAAAAAAAAGTTTTCTGAAATATTTTGATTCTCTGGTTTTGTCCTTATTTTACACCAAAATAACGGGAAAATTGAAAAAAAAAGTTATCTGATATATTTTGTTTTTCTGTTTTTGTCCTAATTTTGGACCTAAATAACGGGAAAAAAGAAAAAAAAGTTATCTGAAATATTTTGGTTTCTGATTTTGTTTTTATTTTTCACTTAAATAACGGGAAAAAAGAAAAAAAAGTTATCTCAAATATTTTGGTTTTCTGTTTTTGTCCTTATTTTGCATGTAAATAACGGGAAAAAAGAAAAAAAAGGTTATCTCAAATATTTTGGTTTTCTGTTTTTGTCCTTATTTGCACGTAAATAACGGGAAAAAAAGAAAAAAAAGGTTATCTGGAATAGTTTGGTTTTCTGTTTTTGTTCTTATTTTACACCGAAATAACGGAAAAATGAAAAAAAAAGTAATCTGAAATATTTTGGTTTTCTGTTTCTGTCCTATTTTTGGACCTAAATAACCGGAAAAAAGGAAAAAAAGTTATCTGAAATATTTTGGTTTTCTGTTTCTGTCCTTATGTTACACCTAAATAACGGGAAAAAAGAAAACAACAGTTATCTAAAATATTTTGGTTTTCTCTTTTTGTCTTTATTTTTCACTTAAATAACGGGAAAAAAGAAAAAAAAAGTTATCTCAAATATTTTGGTTTTCTGTTTTTGTCCTTGTTTTGCACGTAAATAACGGGAAAAAAGAAAAAAAAGGTTAATCTGGAATAGTTTGGTTTTCTATTTTTTTTCTTATTTTACACCGAAATAACGGGAAAAATGAAAAAAACAGTAATCTGAAATATTTTGGTTTCTGTTTTTGTCTTTATTTTTCGGTTAAATAACGGGAAAAAAAAAAGTTATCTGAAATATTTTGGTTTTTGTCTTTATTTTTCACTTAAATAACGAGAAAAAAGAAAAAAAAGTTATCTGAAATATTTTGGTTTTATGGACCTAAATAACGGGAAAAAAGAAAAAAAAGTTATCTGAAATATTTTGGTTTTTGTCTTTATTTTTCACGTAAATAACGAGAAAAAAAAACAAAAGGTTATGTGAAATATTTTGGTTTTCTGTTTTTCTCCTTATTTTACACCTAAATAACGGGAAAAATGGAAAAAAAAATTATCTGAAATATTTTGTTTTCTATTTTTGTACTTATTTTGCACCTAAATAACGGGAAAAAAGAAAAAAAAGGTTATCTGGAATAGTTTGGTTTTTGTCTTTATTTTTCACGTAAATAACGAGAAAAAAAAACAAAAGGTTATGTGAAATATTTTGGTTTTCTATTTTTCTCCTTATTTTACACCTAAATAACGGGAAAAATTGAAAAAAAATTATCTGAAATATTTTGTTTTCTGTTTTTGCCCTTTATTTTGCACGTAAATAACGGGAAAAATGGAAAAAAAAATTATCTGAAATATTTTGTTTTCTGTTTTTGTCCTTATTTTGCATCTAAATAACGGGAAAAAAGAAAAAAAAGGTTATCTGGAATAGTTTGGTTTTCTGTTTTTGGTCTTATTTGACACCGAAATAACGGGAAAAATGAAAAAAAATTAATCTGAAATATTTTTTTTTTTCTGTTTCTGTCCTACTTTTGGACCTAAATAACGGGAAAAAAGAAAAAAAAGTTATCTGAAATATTTTGGTTTCTGTTTTGTCTTTATTTTTCTCTTAAATAACGGGAAAAAAGAAAAAAAAGTTATCTGAAATCATTTGGTTTTTGTCTTTATTTTTCACTTAAATAACGAGAAAAAAGAAAAAAAAGGTTATGTGAAATATTTTGGTTTTCTGTTTTTGTCCTTATTTTACACCTAAATAACGGGAAAAATTGAAAAAAAAATTATCTGAAATATTTTGTTTTCTGTTTTTGCCCTTATTTTGCACGTAAATAACGGGAAAAATGGAAAAAAAAGTTATCTGAAATATTTTGGTTTTCTGTTTTTGTCCTTATTTTACACCTAAATAAAGGGGAAAAAAGAAAAAAAGGTTATCTGGAATAGTTTTGTTTTCTGTTTTTGTCCTTATTTTACACCGAAATAGCGGGAAAAATGAAAAAAGAAGTAATCTGAAATATTTTGGTTTTCTGTTTCTTTTCTACTTTTAGACCTAAAATAACGGGAAAAAAGAAAAAAAAAGTTATCTGAAATATTTTGGTTTTCTGTGTTTGTTTTTATTTTGCA